>OX578150.1:134010514-134610514 GCA_951213105.1 Amaurobius ferox
GCTTTCGAGCATAAGTAGCCACTGATGAAGAGCGTACTATATATAATAAATATATATTTAGCATATTGTTGACACATGATATCGAAAGAAAAAAAATCTGATGCGGGAAGCACATGACTTTCCTTATAAAATGCAATGAATTGACTACTTTTACAGCAAAAAAAAAAGTTTATTCTTATAGTAGATACTTATATTCTTTCCAAAATATTGAACTTTCGTCAATGAGTCGTCCTTTTCATTGATTGAGCGTCATTTTTATTCATTTAACGAGATTTTCGTTAATTTGGCAACATTCAAAAAGGTCGCTAAGTTTCCGCCAAAATCTCGCCAAGTGTTATTGACAGGGAAATAAGTTATTCCTATAACAGATAAATGACTATTGGCGTTCAAATACAAAAGTATTACTCAAAGTATCTTTTCTCATGCATGGAACGAGCTAGTTCCACGAGAATGATGCCACCCAATTTATCGCATGATATTACATATGAAAAGTGAACATGTTTCTCAACAGTTAATATTTTTTTTTCATTTATGCGATATTTTGATAAATTTATTTGAAAAATATGCAATATCTCGAGAACGATTTATGCTAGAGTTCTAAACTTTATGTCAATCGTTTTCCAAGAAAAAAATACACAAGAAATACACAAAAAAACTTTATTAAAGGTTTTGATTTTTTGACGATTTTTTCAAAATTTCACTCGAAAATTTAGGGGGTTCTGAACACTCGATTGTGTTTAAAAACAATAGGCTTCCAGTATTCACGAATTGTAATTTTTGCACCAAATTTCATTCGAATCGCTCCATTCGTTCGTGAGACATCGTCTCCACAGACTCACTGACACACACACACAGACAGACATCCCCTCAAAAATGTTCGATTCGTGATCAGGGATGCTTGAAATGTGCTCTCCCGTCGAAAACTCGAATTCGAATTTTCGCCCCCGTCACAATTATTTCCTTATACATTATACTATGTATATAAGGAAAGTAAAAAAAAAAGGAATGTTGCCATTTGAATTTTCGGAAATAATGAGCAACTAAATATGAAGATGACTCCTTACGCCAATCAGATGCACAATATATTTATAATAGACATTATTATGAGTCTAATAATACATTTAGTTTTAATGCACGACCTGAGGAGCCAAAATAACGTGCAGTGTTCGGATTTTTTTTTACCGACTGTACATGTTTAAAATGAATGAATATCTTAATGATATATGTAACCCCTTAAAATAATGATTATCCATGGAACCCATTTTAAAATAGTAAAAAATCTGATGTGGGCAACACATGACTGTCCTTATATAATGCAATGAATTTACTACTTTTACAGTTAAAAAAATGTTATTCTTATAGTAGATACTTATATTCTTTCCAAGATATTGAATTTTCTTCAACGAGTCGTCCTTTTCATTGATTGAGCGTCATTTTTATTAATTTGGCGAGATTTTTGTTACTTTGGCAACAATTAAAAATGTCGCCATGTTGGCGACATTCCGCCAAATTCGTCGCCCAAATATCGCCAAGCGTTATGGATGGAGAAATAAGTTATTTTTATAGCAGATAAATGACTATTGGCGTTCAAAAAGTATTACTCAAAGTATCTTTTTTCATGAATGGAACGAGCTAGTTCCACGAGAATGATGCCACCCAATTTATCGCATGGTATTACATATGAAAAGTGAACATGTTTCTCAATAGAAAATATATTTTTTTATTTTATATGACTTTTTGATAATTTTTTTTAACAATGTTCAATATCTCGAAAATGGTTCATCTTAGGTGTTCTAAAATTTATGTTATTCGTTTTCTAATAAAAAGTTACATAAGAAATGTCTATTTGCGTAACTTTATTAGTGGTTTTGATTTTTTGACGATTTTTCCAAAATTTCACTCGAAAATTTAGGGGGTTTCTAAACATTCGATTGCGTATAAAAACAATAGGCTTCCAGTATTTACGGATTGTGATTTTTGTACCAAATTTCGTTCGAATCGGCCCATTCGTTTGTGAGTTATCGTCTTTACAGACTCACTGACACACACACACACACATAGACATCACTTCAAAAATGTTTGATTCGTGATCAGGGATGCTTGAAACGTGCTCTCCCGTCGAAAACTCGAATTCGTATTTTCGACCCCGTCACAATACTTTCCTTATACATTATGTATATAAGGAAAGTAATAATCATGGTACCTTCTTGAAATTAATGAATATTCATAGAACACATTTAAAGTTAGGAAATATTTTTGAAGCACATTTGAAACAAATGTGGAAAAAAACAAAAACAAATATACCAATCGGCGCCAAGCTATTGATAAATTGAAAAAAAAATAAATCTTTTTTTTTTTTTGTCTAATTTTGTCAAATATAACTGAAGAAGGGTATATTTAAGTGGATCTGTAAGTAATTTAGTAATTCAGAGGGGTCGCTTTTAAACATAGACAACGTTTAAAACCTAGCATTTTAGATTTCCATGCTATCATAGTTAACTTCTTTGCATTAAATTTCGCATTTCTTTTTTTTAAAGTTACCCAGTAAATTTCATCAGCCCTAATTAAGCGAGGTATGCATTTTACTAATTAACATATTTTTTTATTAGGGAGCTGGGTATATAAAGAACTAAATTTTTCATTTGTTTAAAATTATCAGTTCTGGGGGATGCAATTATCAGAACTAAATTATCTTCCGTTTGACTTTTGAGGTAGAATAACGTCTTTGTCGGCACTTGGTATGGGGGCTATGTCACCACATCGGGTGTCATGGATAAGGGTGAGACTTATATGAGAAATATTGTAGCTCGGCGTATAATAGTTGGAGGAGGACGATAGTGGTATCAAGTGTTAGGCCGCGTATGTATGCTTGTTATGAGGGGTAACTCATCGGGGTGACGCACTCGAGAGAAGAATGCGGCCGAACGCGAGATAAGATAAAAATTTACAAAGCAATAATCACATTGGCAATATTTTATATTTTTAATTCTTTTACTAAATATACATATCGTAACAATTATCTTTGAAAATTATTTCCCCTATCATAGACCACTGTTAGATGTTTGTAGAAAAAAAAAATGAAATTTTTATATAAACCGTTGTTCTATTTGCAAGCACCCGTGTAACAAGACGTATTCTGTAATGCAGAAGTATTTCCGGTACAGTCCTTCGAGTTTATTCTACTTTTTGTTTTCATATTTCACTTTACTTTTGCATAATTAACCATCGATATTCTTTTCGTTGGTAATTTTAGAATGCACCAGAATGATTTAGATCTATTTTAACAACCAACATCCCAATTTAATTTCATACAAGAATTCGAAGTTTAACGATACTTACTTGATAAAGATAATGAAACCAAATGCGATTTGATATGTTAACAATAAACACATACGCTATGTTGGATCGTTAAGCTAACCAGCAAATGGCGATTTATAACATTTATAACATTATTACTTTCCTTATATACATAATGTATAAGGAAAGTATTGTGACGGGGTCGAAAATTCGAATTCGAATTTTCGACGGGAGAGCACGTTTCAAGCATCCCTGATCACGAATCAAACATTTTTGAAGTGATGTCTCTCTCTGTGTGTGTGTGTGTGTCAGTGAGTCTGTGGAGACGATAACTGACGAACGAATGGACCGATTCAAACGAAATTTGGTACAAAAATCACAATCCGTAAACACTGGAAGCTTATTGTTTTTATATGCAATCGAATGTTCAGACCCCCCCCCCCCCCTAAATGTTCGAGTGAAATTTTGAAAAATCGTCAAAAAATCAAAACCGCTAATAAAGTTACGCAAATAGACATTTCTTATGTAATTTTTCATTAGAAAACGATTAACATAAATTTTAGAACGCTAACCTGAACCGTTCTGGAGATATTGCACATTTAAAAAAAATATCAAAAAGTTATATAAAATAAAAAAAATATATTTCCTATTGTTAAACATGTTCACTTTTCATATGTAATACCGTGCGATAAATTGGGTGACATTATTCTCGTGGATCTTGCTCGTTCCATTCATGAAAAAAGATACTTTGAGTAATACTTTTGTATTTGAACGCCAATAGTGATTTATCTGCTGTAAGAATAACTTATTTCTCCGTCCATAACGCTTGGCGAGATTTTGGCGACGAATTGGGCGGAATGTCGCCAACTTGACGACATTTCTAATTGTTGCCAAATTAACAAAAATCTCGCCAAATGGATAAAAATGACGCTAAATCAATGAAAATGACGACTCATTGACGAAAATTCAATATCTTTGGAAAGAATATATCTATATAAATAAAAATGAAAATCTGTCTGTCTGTCTGTCTGTCTGTCTGTCTGTCTGTCTGTCTGTCTGTTTGTCACACCATCACGGGAGAACGGCTGAACCGAATTTGATGAAATTTTGTGGGTAGCCCAGAAATAGCCCCACTTAAAATTATATCTGTGTTTTGAGTTTCTACGACCAGTGGTTCTCGAGATATTAATAAAAAACGAAATTTTCGTTTGTCTCATCATCACGGAAAAACGGCTGAACCGAATTTAATGAAATTTGGTGGATAGCCTTGAAATATCCCCCCATAAATTTTGTCCAAGTTTCGAGTTTCTAAGACCTGGGGTTGTCGAGATATTAATGAAAAACGGAACTTTTTCCTAGGAGTTCTACTCCCTAACTCCGTGGTTTATCCAAACGAAAAGCTTGAAAATCGTTTGAAAGTGAATTAAAATTTAATCTCTGAGTTTGATGGGAGATTTTTTGCGTTAATTAGTCACTTTCTGAAAAAATGAATTGTTTGAAACATGATTTAAAGGGGAAATCTATCTCCATGGTTCATGGTTTATTTAAAACAAGCTTTTGCGGAACAATGAGAAGTATAGAGAAATCAAAATCGTTATTTAATTTCGCAGTTTATGTTATAAGTAATGACATATTTAACATGTTATAAGATTCTATCTTATATCATGTTACTCAGAAACGCAATTAAATTAAATCTGTCTGTTAATTTTAATAATTTTTTCGATTTGAATAATAAATAAATGGATATAAAAATATATTTTAGAAAAGAACGATTTGATTTTTCTTATAGCATTTTTGACTGGATAATATCAATTACGGACTTCAGGTTTAAAAATTATTATTATTTATATTTTCGGGGATTATTGATTCAAGGATTATTGATATTTTCAAGTTATTATGCAATTATTTTATTATGACAAAAATTGTTTAAACTCATATATTGTATGTTGTACGAATCTTCTACAAATACACGTGTATATCTTTTAATCTACGAGAATATAAGTAGTACAGGTATATTGACATATGTTTTGATATATATTGGCATATATTGGAATCAATTACGACCTTCTGGTATAAAGAGTACGGATATTATTGATGTTTTCAATTTATTACGTCATCTCTTTTATTTTGGCAAATATTTTTGAGACGCATATTGTAATACGGGTAATCTTCTACTAACACATTGGCATATTTTCTGATCTGCGACAATATAATTAGTACGGGGTTGCATATATTCATTCAATTCCTATTTTTTCTTCTGTAAATTTGCTTACAAAAGGGGGCAGGATGTTTTATTCTTCAGATCTGATCGTGAAGATAATTTTGCATAGTGAGAACATATATTCTTAAACTTCTCTTTAGGAGCAATAAATTTTATATTTTAACAGAATTTGCACATGATTGCGAACTTTAAGTTTCTTTAAATTATACACTCCGTACGAATAACGGGTGTGCTGTTAGTGGTTAATAAATTTTAACATTTTAGGAGGATATATCATGTTGCTCGGCATCGCAATTAAATTAAATGTGTTTGTTAATGTTTTTATTATTTTTTTTCGATTTAAATAATAAATAAATGGATAAATGGATATAAAAGTATATCTTATGAATGGACGGTTTGATTTTTCTTTTAATTATATTAATTGCTGACTGCGTACATCAATTTCATTTATTTTGGCAAAGAGTTTTCAAGCTTATATCGTATTTAGCTACTAAACTCATATATTGTGTTTAGCCAATAAATTCATATAGCCGATTGTTGAAACAGAAAAAGAGTAGAGCGGGTATATATTCTAATACAATTGTAGTGTTTTCATTTAGTATATTGAAACGGGATAAGAATGTTTCATTCAGATCTGCAAATTCAAAGCTACGAATTTGGAGGGATATCGCTAATTTGACAACTTTTCTTAAACTTTGCCAAATTGACGGAAATGTCGCCAAATTGATATAAACGACACACAAACAGCTGCCATAAACCTTCGGGTTGGTCGTGTGGCTTGGGTCTTCTACATATCAATGAAATTTTTTTTTGTTTTGTTAGAAGAGAGTACTGAAATGATGTTTGGTTAGCATTTCTCTGTCAGACCAACCATCCTACTTAGTAATACATTTAGCGAATTTTTAAAATGTCACCAAATTGATAAAAATGTTTTCAAATCTATAAAAATATCTTGAAATTGATAAAATTGCGCTACATAAATGATATTAATTGTTTTTTGTTAGGGGATAGTATTGTGATGATATTTCGTCAATTTGTCGCAAAGTGGAACTGTCAGTTCTACAGTCCCACTTGGCGATAAATTTGGCGATTTTTTAAAATGTCGCTAATTTGACGAAACTGTCGCCAAATGTTCCATAGAAATATAACTATTTAGACGATATTTTTTCTACCAATTTATTTGATGCAAATGATATCATGTCGCTTAGCAACGGATTTAAATCCAATGTGTTTATGCGGCAGACGATTTTTATTAAATCCTTTCCGATTTGAATAATGAAGATATGTATATAAAATAAATTTCATTGCCATTTCATTTTGGACTGGATAATATCAATTATACTCTTCAGGTTTAAACATTATTATTATTGATATTTTCCGGAATTATTGATTCAGGGATTATTGATATTTTTAAGTTATTACGCCATTGTTTTATTGCGGCAAAAATTGCTGACACACGCATATTGTACGTTGTACGAGTAATCTTCTAGGAATGCACGGGTATATCTTCTAACCTACGAGAATATAAGTAGTACAGGTATATTGGCATATATTTTGACATATATTGGCATATATATTGGAATCAAGTACAGTTTTCTGGTATGAAGATTAAGGGGATTAATTATATATTCAATTTATTACGTCGTCTGTTGTATTTTACCAAAAAACATTTGTGACTCATATTGCAAAACGGGTAATCTTCTACTAATAATCGGACATTATAAGTAGTAATAAAATTTTAAAGCTTTTATTTTGCATATATTGATTCAATTCCATATTTTTTTTATATCTGCTTACATAAGGGGTCCAAGATGTTTTATTCTTCAGATATGTCCATGAAGATAATTTTATATAGCGAGAACAGAGATTCTTAAACTTCTTTTTAGGAGCATTATATTAAATATTTTAACAGAATGTTTTGATTAAACATGTCATTTAGTATACTATAAGAATTTGGGCATGATTATGAATTTCAAGTTTCTTTATATTATATACTCCGTACGAAGAACGGGTATGCTGCTAGTCTACTATAAGAATAACATTTTTTTTAACTGTAAAAGTACTAAATTCATTGCATTATATAAGGAAAGTCATGTGTTGCCCACATCAGAGTTTTTTCATTATAACGAAAATATATATACTAGAAATTAAGTTTATAAATTAACGGTCGATGACATGGGGCGCATTTTGTCGCTGCTATAAAACTCGTACAATCCAATCCAGAAGTCGAGTAAGTGTGTGAAATAGCTTGCTTCACAAACCCAGAGAGAAAAGCAATATGGCTATTTTGCTCGTTCACTCACCAGCGAGGCAAATAGCGGTGATTTAGCAAATAAACTAATATTTCTTCCTACTATCACGTAGATTTGGATTGAGTTGTATAAATAAATGCACAAAGCAGGCGCTAAAGATTAAAATAAACACTAACACGTTAAAGGATAGCATTATATACATTACAATTCCTGCCATTAAAATTACGTGTTGTCAACAAAATATTATATTTTGCCTGCTGTAAACATTTAGGCCACGAATTCGCGGAATTAAAGACAGTGTCAATCCAATTACGACTTTCGACTCTGCGGACTAGATACGAAAATACACGGAGATGACTCAATTGAAAGGAAATCAAAATGAATTGCATCTCGACTTTTCGATACTCCATGACTTTCATATTACATTCCAAAGAATGGCGGCTCCATTTCGCCAGCCCCCCCACCTCGGAATTTCAAAATTTCAATGATGCCATTCGTTTGTACTACGTTTGTACCGGATTGTACCGTCAAAATTTTCGTTTGTACCACTTCCGGAACGGGGTTATTCCCATTTCAAAGTGGGGGGGCTGGCGAAACGGCAGCCCCCCCACCTCGGAATTTCAAAATTTCAATGATGCCATTCGTTTGTACTACGTTTGTACCGGATTGTACCGTCAAAATTTTCGTTTGTACCACTTCCGGAACGGGGTTATTCTCATTTCAAAGTGGGGGGGCTGGCGAAACGGCAGCCCCCCCACCTCGGAATTTCAAAATTTCGTCGATGCCATTCGTTTGTACTACGTTTGTACCGGTTTGTACCGTAAAAATTTTCGTTTGTACCACTTCCGGTACGGCGTAATTTTAATTTTAAAATGGGTGACCTTGAGCTCCGACAAACCCAACCTCGAAATTTCAAAATTTCGTCGATGCCATTCGTTTGTATTACGTTTGTACCGGTTTGTACCGTAAAAATTTTCGTTTGTACCACTTCCGGTACGGCGTAATTTTAATTTAAAAGTGGGTGACCTTGAGCTCCGGCAACCCCCCCACGTCGGAATTTCAAAATTTCGTCGATGCCATTCGTTTGTACTACGTTTGTACTGGTTTGTACCGTAAAAATTTTCGTTTGTACCACTTCCGGTACGGCATAATTTTCATTTAAATGTGGGTGACCTTGAGCTCCGGCAACCCCCCCACTTCGAAATTTCAAAATTTCGTCGATGCCATTCGTTTGTATTACGTTTGTACCGGTTTGTACCGTAAAAATTTTCGTTTGTACCACTTCCGGTACGGCGTAATTTTTATTTAAAAGTGAGTGACCTTCAGCTCCAGCAACCCCCCACCTCGAAATTTCAAAATTTCGTCGATGCCGTTCGTTTGTACTACGTTTGTACCGGTTTGTACCGAAAAAATTTTCGTTTGTACCACTTCCGGTACGGCGTAATTTTTATTTAAAAATCGGTCACCTTGAGCTTCGGCAACCCCCCCACCTCGAAATTTCAAAATTTCGTCGATGCCATTCGTTTGTACTACATTTGTACTGGTTTGTACCGTAAAAATTTTCGTTTGTACCACTTCCGGTATGGCGTAATTTCTATTTAAAAGTTGGTGACCTTGAGCTCCGGTAACCCCCCACCTCGAAATTTCAAAATTTCGTCGATGCCATTCGTTTGTATAACGTTTGTACTGGTTTGTACCGTAAAAATTTTCGCTTGTACCACTTCCGGTACGGCGTAATTTTTATTTAAAAGTCGGTCACCTTGAGTTTCGGCAAGCCCCCACCTCGAAATTTCAGAATTTAGTTGATGATTCCATTCATTTGTGGGACGTTTGTACCGGATTGTACCAAAAAATGTTCGTTTGTACCACTTCCGGTACGGCGTTATTCTCATTTCAAAGTGAGGGGGGAGAAACATCAGCCCCCACCTAAGAATTTGAAAATTTCGTCAATGCCATTCGTTTGTACTACGTTTGTACCGGATTGTACTACCGTAAATATATTCGTTTGTACCACTTCCGGTACGGTGTTGTTCTCATTTCAAAGTGGGCTTGCTTTAGAAACGGCAGTCCCGTTCACCTAGGAATTTCAAAATTTCGTCGATGCCATTGGTTTGTACTACGTTTGTACCAAATGGTACCGTAAAAATTTTCATTTGTACCACTTCCGGTACAGCGTAATTTTTATATAAATGTGGGTGTCCTTGAGCATCGGCAACCCCCCACCTCGTAATTTTAAAATTTCGTCGATGCCATTGGTTTGTACTACGTTTGTACCGGATTGTACCGCAAAAATTTCCGTGTGTACTACTTCCGGTACGGCGTAATATTCATTTCAAAGTGGAGGCTGGAAAAATGGCAGCTTTGACCTCGGAATTTTCATATTTCAGTGACGTCGTTCGCATGTACTTCATTTGCATGGAATGTACCGCTAAAATTTTCATTTATACCGTTTCCTATATATAGTTGTTCCCATTTCAAAGTGGGAGACTCCATTTCGCCCCTTCTCAGTTCCGAATTTCCAATATGCATCAAATAATTAAAGAACATGCTTTTATGACAATAAAATTTATATATGTATTAAAACATACAAATACAAATAAATATATTTTTACAAATCAGCACATTTATTCAGTACATTATTCAAATATTTTGCTTAAGCCGACGCAGTGGTCGAGTGGTCAAGGCGAGTGTTTCCACAGCAATCGCTCGACCGCCGCGTTGTGGGTTCGAGTCCCACGTAAAACATGGATGTTTGTGTTGCGGGCGTAGTGTGTTCCGCCCCCCCTCTGGTGCGCCTGGGGCAACGTCTTAGGACGGCTAAATGGTTCACGTTCTGGCCGCTGACGAAAGGCGAATGACGAAAGTCAAGTGCCTGGCCATTAATATATATATATATATATATATATATATTTTGCTTAACATATATTTATACAAATATTCAACTCAATTTACATTTATATAAATATTTAGTTTAATTTACATTTTCACAAATATTTAACTCAATTGACATTTATATAAATATTTAGCTCAATTTGCACTTATACAAAGTAGCACTTATACATACTAATACGAATATGTAGCACATGTACATTGAAAAATTTGAAGATATATTTCGGTACTTGTGAGTATTTAAAATAGGTTTCAGGAAATAAAGTATTTAAAATATTGATTAATTAAAAAATGTTATGTACCCAACACAATTGAGTATAATATAGTTTTAAAAGTAAAGTAGGAATTAGCTATCATGGATGTGAGAATTTGGTTGCAAATCATTTTAAGTGCATTCATTTAATTTTATTTATATAAAAATTAGCGAAATTATTTTGCAGAAGTACTGCTTTTACTGTCCTGCATATTAGTTTCCCTATAGAGTATAGGGAACTTATTTAACTGGGGCAAGTTTTCAACGGAAGAACACGTTTCAAGCATCCTAGAACAAGAACCGAACGTTTATGAAGTCATTTCTGTATGTGTTAGCACGTGTGAATACACGCTAATATACTGTTACGACGTATTCTCTGGAATCGTGGGTGTGCGTCCAGGATACAAGAAAGAATCCAAATTTCTGGATAACTAACACGTTTATAAGCACAACATAAACAGGAATAAGATACAGCAAATGGTTCGATAACTATCTCACAAGATTACTAAACAACTACTAGGTACAGTAAAATAGCAATTAAATACTCAGTTAATTTCACAAAACAGCGGATGCTATCCTGAAAACAATGACTTATCTCATAATTTCAATGTAGCTCGTATCACGTCAACTGCTCTCCAATTGAGCGATGACTCTTTTTATATATTCTCAGTAGAAACTGCCAGAAGGGGCTCATATCTCGTAGAATACTCGTCATTTTAAGAAGGTTCTCGAACATTCGAAATGTCGCCAATAAAACACCAAATCTGGCAACCATAGCTCGACAGTCCTGAAATGGCATCCCTAGACCCACATCATAGGGATGGTTGCCTGTACGGTGTTTCACTTCTGGTTCTCAAAAGTGCTTCCACTGAAGGCTTCATGATCGGGACAGTACATAGTGTATGTGTGTGCCTGTGAGTCGGCGGAGGTGTTATCTCACACGCAAATGAAGAGTTTTGAATATAATTTGGTACGATTATTGACCTCAGTGTATACTGGATTCCAATTGATTTTAAATGTAATCGAAAGTTTGGAAGACCCCCCCCCCCGCCTCCCCCATATTTTGAACGAAAGCTTGAAAAAATCATTAACCAGAACTTTCAATAATGATAAAAAAAAAAAATCATTTCAGACGTAATTGATAGACAAATGATAGAAACTTTAGAATGTTAGAATGAACCATTCTCGAGATACTACACAAGTTTCGAATAAATTTTTGAAAAAATTATTAAAGCAAATTAAGAATCTGAATGCTGTTAAATGTTTAATTATTTCATACATAATATCCACTTAGAAAACGATTGACATACCACATACGACATTTCGAGATATTGCACATTTTTCATGTAAATTTATTCAAAACATAATGTTAAATTAAACAAGAAAGATCAATCATGCATAAGCATTGATTATGAAACACTTTCCAACTGAAATGTAATTTCATTTAAAAATTTCTGAAATGTGATACATTTAGTGGTGATATCTTTTACATTATCACAGTACTACAGTAATTTATTATACTTTTATGTATTTCATTTTTAATGTATTTCATTTTTTCAACCCGGGTTCAATGCAAAACTAATTGGGTGATATTATTCATTTATATTCCCATAGGTCCCACAGACCGTCTGAACAACATACTAAAATTTCATTTTGATAAAGTCATTTTTACTGCAGTTATCGTGCGAACGAACAGACAGAAGGAACAAAGTCATAAACACTTTTCAACTATGCTATAAAGTGTTAATAAGGAAGAATTTCAAAATGTACATTATATAACAAAATTATACAACAAAAATAATAATGGGAATAAATAATATACTATAATTTATGACATAAAAGTCCTATAAAGTTCTTCTGAACAATATTGCCATATACTCTAAATACATAATAATACAAGAAAGATCAATCATGCATAAGCATTGATTATGAAACACTTTCCAACTGAAATGCAATTTCATTTAAAAATCTCTAAAATGTGATACATTCAGTGGTGATATCCTTTACATTATACAGTACATTACACAGTACTACAGTAATTTATTACACTTAAATATTTAAAACTGTATCGAAATATAAATCATCTGATTCTTTATGCAAAATCAATGAATATTTCATTCATATAACTTGTATTCCAGACTCCAGAGCTAAATAATTTTGTGTGAAAAAAATTCAGCAATTCTTATGTAATTCATCTTACAATCGCTTGAGATATTTGCATTCTGCATATGTTAAAATTAGGCTTCGTTGAAGAAATAATAAAATTTTAGGGATCATTTAAAATCACAACTATTGTAATTGCATAGGCACGGAATTTAGGTACACAGATAATACACAGATAATATATGTGTGTATGTGTATGTACTCAAAGTATTGGAATCGTGCCGAAGATCGGAACTCGAATTTTCAAAGGATCTACACGTTTTGGGACTTCTAGAACACGAAAAAACTATTTTTAGGAAGACGTCTGTGTGTGTAAGGTTGTATCTGTGTATGTTTCTGTGTATCTGTGTGAATATTACATCCACTCTAATTGAAAAACTAATAGACCGATTTTCATACAATTTGGTAGGTATGTTTTTTGTGGGAAATCCTGATGTTCATTAGATTATAGTACGATTCGTAATAAAAGAATCTGCCTTCTTTGCGAAATGGCCGCAGAAATTGCCTTTATCCACTCTAGCTAAAAACTAATGGAAAAAATTTAACAAAATTTGGTGCATAATATTTCAATAACCTACAAGTGATTTATATACCAAATTTAACAAAATTTTGTATATAAATCATTTGTAGGTTATTCTACTACGATTCGGGAAAAAGGAACTGGCTAATTTTGCGAAATGGCCCGCAAAAATCGTTATATATAAAAATATAAGACTACGTGTGTTCAATTATATCAATTAAATTCCTATTTTATACGTGATTTTTGACAACAAAAAGAATAAGACTAACCCCATTACTCTAGGACTAGCCGTTCCTGAGATATTCTAGTTTTTTCGCGTTTTCGCTACGCCACCTTTGACAATAAGTCCAGCTATCAAATGATAACCAAATTTAAGTTTAACGTGTAAATTCAATGTCATTTAAAATACTTATGGTTGTTATTTTATGCAGATAAACTCAAATTATTATTGAATAAATAAAGAGAACGAATATGAGTCTGCAGGGAAAGACATGGGCTGTCCACATCAGAATTTTTAACAATATTACAACAATGATTTATAGAAGTGAACGGGGATTATTTTCAGGCCATTTCGAAAAAAATGTATGATCTATATTTAAAGATCCATTAAATTTTTGTCGAATAAAATGTTCAACAAATTTAAGCTGTGTACCAAATTTTAACTCTCTAGGACGTATGAAAGTGCATTAAAAATGCCATCCAATAAGTATATCATGAAGAGTTATATAAAATTTAAAAAAAATGAAAAATTGTTATCTACAAAATTTATTTTAAAATGTGAAGCCTCTCCCATATGCACTACGTTTAAACAAATGGAAAGATATTTATTATATAATATATCTCTCTTTTCTTTCTGGAAGATATCCCAAAGTCAGAATTTAATTGAATTTGTTTTTTTCCCTATATTAAATAATTTTTAATTAAAAAACTACTTAACATATTTTACTGAATTTTTTTTATATATTCTATGGGATAATGTGAATATTTCCTAAAAATTTCGACGCAATTCGTGAATTTTAAATTTACTTAAAAAATGTTTGAAAAATTAGGTCCCATGGGTTCAATGTATTTCATTTTTTCAACCCGGGTTCAATAAAAAACTAATTGGGTGATATTATTTATTTATATTCCCATAGGGCCTACAGACCGTCTGAACAACATACTAAAATTTCATTTTGATAAAGTCATTTTTACGGCAGTTATCGTGCTAACGGACAGACAGACAGACAGACAGACAGACAGAATGAACAAAGTCATAAACACTTTTCAACTTTGTTGTAAAGTGTTAAAAAAAGGGAAGAAAGTATCGCCACATATAACACTTAGTAACAGTGTAGTAACACCTTCCACATACAATATTATGCAACATTATTCATATAAATCTAGATCATTCCATTCACTGGAAAAAATACATTTTGACAGTGATAGTAATTTGACGCCTATGAATTCGCCAATAGTAATTTATTTCATGTAATTGATATTAAACAAATGTTGATGTCATTTCATGATATTGTAATTAAGTAAACGTGAATATTAGAAGGTCATTCGTTTGGACTAGTAATTTGCCCAAAGCACCTAATTTCAATTGACGTCGTATTATTTTAATGCCAAAAACATTGTTCTGTGGACCTTGTACACCATTGTTTCGCCGTGAAAGAAGTAGAATCATTGCATTATGTAGGAAAAGTCATGTTCTGCCCACATCAGATTTTTTAATCCATTCTGAGCCAGCTGATAATTAATTTGCACAAGCAGCTTGCTAGACAATTCTATGAAACCAAACATTGCAAATTTTCTTATTATTAGGCCAATTAGCAATTGCACACCAGGGTATCACCGAAAAAAGTTTAAATATGAATTGCAATTACTGCTTACAGAAAATCCGCCAAGAAAGAAGGAAGGCCGCCACTCTGACGTCGCAACCTTTCAGTGGACTAATCCCATATCCTCGAATGAGTATCAATTTAGTACTTGTGAAATTTCAGAAAATGTAACATTGAGTAATTAGATTGCATGCTATTGAAGAATTATCTCATTGTATACAAAAAATATAAAATAATAATATTATAACTTCTATCAGCATAAAGTTGTACAATGTAGCATTAGTAATATACTAACGTAATATTTTGAACTTTTTTTTTAAAATTAAAGTACCTGTACAAGCAAGTATTTCTTTAATTCTCTATACTTTCACTCAAAATGTCTTCGAAACTAAAGATCGATATAAATAGTAGGCGACAAAAGTATGTATTAGAAAATTTAGTTTCTAATAGATTCCTTTTGAAATTTGCCGCAAAAGGCAACACTCCTCTAGCAGGATGACCATACTTATCTCATACCTAATAGAAATATATTTCCTTGAATTCCTTTAAATTAAAAACACTTGTCAGAAACGTAAGGATTTCCCTCAAAATCTAAACTGCTGATTAATTTTAAATGCAGAAATAATGAAAAAATAGACCAAATTACTAATTAATACTCATAACAAACTAAGATGAATAATTAAAAGCAATTAAAAGAGTTCAAAACATAAAACAATAAGAAGTTATCTTGTTGAACACCAATGTTTGTCACAGAAATGTCAGTTTTATACTGGAACGTGGTGGTGTCCATGTACACAACTAGTTTCAAAAATTATAATATTCCATTAGTAAATAGTCCCCCTTCTCAAATTTAATGTCTTGCATATTTTCTATAAAGCTATAAAAATAATTTTATTACCTATGTAATTGTACAAATAAATATATGATATATGAATATCACTAGAAACATGGTATGATTAATAAAAACAATATGATATTTCTTAATGACAGATTAATTGATTTGCATAATTTTGAATCCAGGTGAATTTGAATTACAAAGTACAAGATCTTATTGGCATTAATAATCACCTAATGACATTTTGCCTTACAGAAAAGACTATGATGGAAAATTAAACTGTAACATTAAGAAGATATATCATGTAAGCTTAAGATGTACAGCATGTAAGCTTAGATGTACGGCATGTAAGCTTAAGAATTGGTACAAACGAAAATTTTTATGGTATAATATCCGGTAATTATCCGGTTCAAACGTAGTCCAAACGCATGGCATCGACGAAATTTTGAAATTCCGAGGTGGGAGGATTACCGATGCTCAAGGCCACTCACTTTTAAATAAAAATTACGCCGTACCGGAATTGATACAAACGAAAACTTTCACGGTACAATCCAGTACAAACATAGTACAAACGAATGGAATCAACGAAATTTTGAAATTTCGAGGTGGGGGTTGCCGATGCTCAAGGTCACAGACTTTTAAATAAAAATTACGCCGTACCGGAAATGGTACAAACGAAAATTTTCACGATACAATCCGGTACAAACGTCCTACAAACGAATGCAATCATGAACTAAATTCTGAAATTTCGAGGTGGGGGGCTTGCCGAAGCTCAAGGTAACCGACTTTTAAATAAAAATTACGCCGTACCGGAAGTGGTACAAACGAAAATTTTTACGGTACAAACGTAGTACAAACGAATGGCATTAACGAAATTCTGAAATTTCGAGGTGAGGGATTGCCGAAGCTCAAGGTGACCGACATTTAATTAAAAATTACGCCGTACCGGAAGTGGTACATACGAAAATTTTTACGGTACAAACCGGTACAAACGTAGTACAAACGAACGGCATCGACGAAATTTTGAAATTTCGAGGTGGGGTGTTGCTGGAGCTGAAGGTCACCCACTTTTAAATAAAAATTACGCCGTACCGGAAGTGGTACAAACGAAAATTTTTACGGTACAAACCGGTACAAACGTAATATAAACGAATGGCATCGACGAAATTTTGAAATTTCGAGGTGGGAAGTTACCGGAGCTCAAGGTCATCCACTTTTAAATAAAAATTACGCCGTACCGGAAGTGGTACAAACGAAAATTTTTACGGTACAAACCAGTACAAATGTAGTACAAACGAATGGCATCGACGAAATTTTGAAATTTCGAGGTGGGGGGTTGCCGAATCTCAAGGTGACCGATTTTTAAATAAAAATTACGCCGTACCGGAAGTGGTACAAACGAAAATTTTTACGGTACAAACCGGTACAAACGTAGTACAAACGAATGGCATTGACGAAATTTTCAAATTCTTAGGAGGGGGCTGATGTTTCTCTCCTCTCACTTTGAAATGAGAATAACGCCGTACCGGAAGTGGTACAAACGAACATTTTTTGGTACAACCCGGTACAAATGTCCCACAAACGAATGGAATCATCAATTAAATTCTGAAATTTCGAGGTGGGGACTTGCCGAAACTCAAGGTGACCCACTTTTAAATAAAAATTACGCCGTACCGGAAGTGGTACAAACGAAAATTTTTTCGGTACAAACCGGTACAAACATAATACAAACGAATGGCATCGACGAAATTTTTAAATTTCGAAGTGGGGGGTTGCCGGAGCTCAAGGTCACCCACATTTAAATGAAAATTATGCCGTACCGGAAGTGGTACAAACGAAAATTTTTACGGTACAAACCAGTACAAATGTAGTACAAACGAATGGCATCGACGAAATTTTGAAATTTCGAGGTGGGGGGGTTGCCGAAGCTCAAGGTGACCGATTTTTAAATAAAAATTACGCCGTACCGGAAGTGGTACAAACGAAAATTTTTACGGTACAAACCGGTACAAACGTAGTACTAACGAATAGCATCGACGAAATTTTGAAATTTCGAGTTGGGGGGTTGGCGGATCTCAAGGTCACCCACTTTTAAATAAAAATTACGCCGTACCGGAAGTGGTACAAACGAAAATTTTTACGGTACAATCCGGTACAAACGTAGTACAAACGAATGGCATCGACGAAATTTTGAAATTCCGACGTGGGGGGGTTTCCGGAGCTCAAGGTCACCCACTTTTAAATTAAAATTACGCCGTACCGGAAGTGGTACAAACGAAAATTTTTACGGTACAAACCGGTACAAACGTAATACAAACGAATGGCATCGACGAAATTTTGAAATTTCGAGGTGGGGGGGTTGCCGAAGCTCAAGGTGACCGATTTTTAAATAAAAATTACGCCGTACCGGAAGTGGTACAAACGAAAATTTTTTCGGTACAAACCGGTACAAACGTAGTACAAACGAACGGCATCGACGAAATTTTGAAATTTCGAGGTGGGGGGTTGCTGGAGCTGAAGGTCACTCACTTTTAAATAAAAATTACGCCGTACCGGAAGTGGTACAAACGAAAATTTTTACGGTACAAACCGGTACAAACGTAATACAAACGAATGGCATCGACGAAATTTTGAAATTTCGAAGTGGGGGGTTGCCGGAGCTCAAGGTCACCCACATTTAAATGAAAATTATGCCGTACCGGAAGTGGTACAAACGAAAATTTTTACGGTACAAACCAGTACAAACGTAGTACAAACGAATGGCATCGACGAAATTTTGAAATTCCGACGTGGGGGGGTTGCCGGAGCTCAAGGTCACCCACTTTTAAATTAAAATTACGCCGTACCGGAAGTGGTACAAACGAAAATTTTTACGGTACAAACCGGTACAAACGTAATACAAACGAATGGCATCGACGAAATTTTGAAATTTCGAGGTTGGGTTTGTCGGAGCTCAAGGTCACCCATTTTAAAATTAAAATTACGCCGTACCGGAAGTGGTACAAACGAAAATTTTTACGGTACAAACCGGTACAAACGTAGTACAAACGAATGGCATCGACGAAATTTTGAAATTCCGAGGTGGGGGGGCTGCCGTTTCGCCAGCCCCCCCACTTTGAAATGAGAATAACCCCGTTCCGGAAGTGGTACAAACGAAAATTTTGACGGTACAATCCGGTACAAACGTAGTACAAACGAATGGCATCATTGAAATTTTGAAATTCCGAGGTGGGGGGGCTACCGTTTCGCCAGCCCCCCCACTTTGAAATGGGAATAACCCCGTTCCGGAAGTGGTACAAACGAAAATTTTGACGGTACAATCCGGTACAAACGTAGTACAAACGAATGGCATCATTGAAATTTTGAAATTCCGAGGTGGGGGGGCTACCGTTTCGCCAGCCCCCCCACTTTGAAATGGGAATAACCCCGTTCCGGAAGTGGTACAAACGAAAATTTTGACGGTACAATCCGGTACAAACGTAGTACAAACGAATGGCATCATTGAAATTTTGAAATTCCGAGGTGGGGGGGCTGGCGAAATGGAGCTAAGAAGGGCATCCCTTTCAGAAGCTGCGTCCAATCAGCTGCTTTTTCTCATTAACTGTGTCTAATGCTATAAAGCTATTTTGCTGAAACGAAACGCTGCTGAATTGAAAGTATTTTTGACAAATATAACTGAAGAATGGGTCTATTTAAGTGGATTAGAAAGAATCTGTAAGTAATTTAGTTATTCAGAAAGGTCGCTTTCATTCATAGACACCGTTTTAAACCTAACATATTAGATTTCATTTTCATGTGAATAGGACGATGTCAATTTTGACTATTGGTTTTATTAAGAAATTAAATAAAAAAAATCATCTAGAGGTTTTAGAATCCACATTGAAACATGCTAAATCGCTGTTGATAACATCTTTATAACATCAGGTTTGAATTAAATATTATCTTCGGTACTATGAATCTCAAAAAGTGGATGCATTACTTGCTATATATAATACGCTATGTAATAGAGAAATAGTTATTACACAAGTCTTGTACATATAGTGTTAAAATGAACTGCTTTAGAGTGACAATTATTATCATTTCCTGCTACAACAAAATACGATTAATATGAATATATTTAATTCTGTACTATCTGCTATTGGAGGTACCTACTCAATGTGTTAGGACGTTAATTTTAGCTATTAGCATGTTGAATATGTGTGAATGCTAATATAAAATATCGTACATGCAATAATATCTTCTATTACATATGATAAAACATTTTACATCGGGGTATTATAGATGTACAGATGCTTATACTCGTATTAATACTTAA
Organism: Amaurobius ferox; assembly: GCA_951213105.1. Classification (NCBI taxonomy): domain Eukaryota; kingdom Metazoa; phylum Arthropoda; class Arachnida; order Araneae; family Amaurobiidae; genus Amaurobius; species Amaurobius ferox. The sequence goes on from OX578150.1 coordinate 134,031,083, forward strand.
CATTATACAGTTTTAATATATCTATAATTTTATTATATAATCTATAATAGTTGATGCTAATTTTCTCTTCAAAAATAATACTATTTAAAATGCATTTAATCGCAACGCTATAATAAGTGCAAAAAAAACCTTAAAACCTTATACAGGGCATGCGCATAAGTCATCGAAGAGTTAACATAAGATCTACTTCAGATCTTGGTCAATTGACACTCTCAATGAGTCTTGTCTAACTGCCCACTTGAAGAATTTCCAAAATTCAATCATTTTAATTTTAGAATCGTTTTGTAGGTATTTTTCTCATCATTTTGACATATAACACTATCTGAAGTTTATGATAATCAGTGATACTCAAAACGACATAGACAATAAAAGGAAATGTGATTAGATCTGCTTACAACAAAAGCACATTATTATCGGTAGTTATGCTAGCTTGTACAATATATAATGATTTACGAATGGGTAGAAAGGATTTATAAACTTTAAAGAAAACAATTATCGGCGGTAGCTGAAGTCCGATGGAGCCGACAATTTGTAAAATAAAACTCCAATAAAGTTCAATAGGTTTATTGGATTTTTTTTTCAAGACCTATTTGTTAGACTTTTAAAGTGCTACAAATAGCCTACTGACTTTTTTTAGCTAGCTAAAACTTTTAGTTTTAGCGCCGATTTCATCTGTATACTCCGACCATAGATAGCCTTGACGTCAAAATATCACATTATTTCACTAACTTGGCTGGAGGTACAGCAAACTTATATAATATATCCAACAAGATTTTAGATGTAAGTTAATCTGCAAACTTGCCTGACGGCACATAAATACAAATTTGAATACGTATATTTCCACCTATTTCGTTCAAAACTCATCCATCATTAAGCATCTTTCCTGCATCAATTCCTAAGTTCATTTAAATTCCTAATTTTTATTTAAACGAAAAAAAATCTCGTACTTGTTTAGCTATATTTCAGCAAAAAAGTAAACACATTGAGATGCAATAATCGTGACATTTTAAATGCACCGTTGTCTGAAATTATCTTTACGTATACAAAATCTAATTATATACACTTATAGAGCTTTCAAAGGGCTACAAATTCAAACATTTTGTTTATAGCACTTTTAGGTTTTGAGATATAAGCACTACAAACTTGAAAAATGGAAATTTAAAATCTTCTTCAACTTGACAAGACAATTCATCAAAAACTTTAAGATATTTTTAAAAACAAATTATTGATATAGAAGCAAGATTTCCTAATACATATTTCTGTCACTCACTTTTGATTTATATTTATCTGTTATAGTTTCGAAGATATTTCAAAGTAATCAAAATGAAAAAGAAAAAAAACTCAATCAGACAGATACTTTTTTAAGCTTTTCCGAGAAAAAAGTTCAACATATTAAAAGTAATTTTATATATTCATAATCTGTACCCTACTTCCACCAAAATAAGTAAAAATTATAGATACTCTTATCTACTAGATTCGGAGATGTAAGCGTCCAAAGTGTTAACATTTTTCGTAAGGCTCCGATTTCAGCACCGATACCCTAAACATGGATATAATTCCCATCAATTTTTTTTTGTATTAATGCACAGTCTTGATGCGGGTTAATTTAGTTCATTATACATAAAAGCACAAAACACACAAGTTACCTATTCAATTCATAAATCTGCGGAATTAAAAACCGAATTTTCCCATCACGATTTTCGATTCTGTAGAGACGAAGATTAGACACCAAGTTTATACTCAATTGAAAGAAAATAAAAATGCATTTCATCTCAACTTTTTCGATACACCAAGATATTATTATTATAATCCGAAAAATGGCATCACTTTCTAGAAGCTAAGTAAAGCCAATCATATGCGCTTTCCGTCATTAACACTGCCTGATACGATAGAGATATCTTGCTAAAACGAAACGCTGCTGAATTGAAGCTATTTTTGCCAAATATAACTGAAGAATGGGTGTATTTAAGTGGATTAGAAAGAATCTGTAAGTAATTTAGTATTTGAGAGAGGCCGGTTTTAGTCATACGCAAAGTTTTCCACTAAACATTTGAATTTTCAATTTCACTACGATGATGTACAAAATTTATTTCATTTGTAATTTTGACAATGATTTTTATTAATAATTAAATAAGATTCATCTAGGCTTCCGGAATCTATCTTAAAACGTACTACACCAATGCTGATACGCTTTTTATAACATCTAATAATTCTGTACATTTTCCTGTTGGATTCAGGTTATAGTAAATGTCTTAAGAAATGAAGTTTAACTCTAACTTATGTTGAGACCCAGACCGTCCGACCTACCAGAAAGGTGTAAGGTAACTGTATGGACGGCCGGACTCTAACTTATGTAAAATAACTGTGAATGTCATACTAAACATCCTATACGCCTTACTATCTAATATTACATATGCTAAAATACTTAATATGAACGTATTACAGTTAATATCGATGCCCCTATTAATGTCAAATATAACACAATAAGAGAGGGATTACTATTTATATATAATTTTATCTAAAACCAAATAGTTGATGTTAACTTTTTCTAAATCAGCTAATAGTTTAAATTTACTACTTAATCATAACGCCATAATGCATATAAGAAATGAAAGGTTACGGCCTGTTTGAGACCTGATATTAGGACATGCGCAATGAGTCACTTGAGACGTTGGCCAATTAGAACGTTCCTTTCTGCTTGTTTATGTATTTTGCTTCATTTAAAAAATTCATTCATTTTATTTTTAGAATCTTATTATACGTAATTTTCCCATCATTTTGATATATAATAATATATGGCATATATTATTAACTTTGCTAGAATAAAAAATGCACAAAAATCGAGGAATTATTATAATAGTTTATACATACACTTAAGGGGACGGTAGACGTTGAATTTTTTTTTATTTATTTATTGACTTTGAAACATGAACATTTTTATAAATATACCTCTTAACATTACTATATAAAATACCATTAAGTTTTTTCAATTTTGTTATAATTTTGTATTTTTTTTTAAATTTAATTTTTTTAAACAAAAATTTAAAAATGCTCCTTGCGTGCCATTTGGTCACATTTTTGATTAATTTTGCATTATGATCACTCAAAAACACATTATGAATACATCTGGGTATATATTTTTAAATCCCTTAGAAAGTCAATTTTTTAAAAATATTTTTCTGCATTGAAACTTAATTTTCATAATTTAATTAGGTTCTTATTCACTTTTAATTACTTTAATGAAGTCCAATTATAAAATGCATACCCAGTTTCATTAAAAAGTATGAAAGGTGTCTTCTTGCCAAATTTCATGCATCTCAAATGAAAATTAAGACGCTTGGAGCATTTTAAAATTGTAAAACCTTTGAAAATTCTGTTTCGAAAAAAATGCATTTAACCTTTTGCTTACGGGTGGGACAGCGTCCATCCCAAACAAAGAACCTCCCAAAAAGACAGGTATTTGACATACCCTATCCCAAACAGTTCTATCCCCCTTTGCAGGCATTGGCGTCCATGGAAATCGCCGACAGTAACATTGCACCTGCTGCAGTAGGTGCAATGTTTCAGTCGGCGATTTCTGTCTGACGCCAATGCCTGCAAAGGGGGATCGAACTGTTTGGGATAGGGTATGTCTAATACCTGTCTTTTTGGGAGGTTCTTTGTTTGGGATGGACGCTGTCCCACCCGTAAGCAAAAGGTTAAATGTGTAAAATAATGTTATATATTAAAAAAAAAAAATTAATTTTTTTTAGTCCATTTTGCTCATTTCAACGTCCACCGTCCCCTTAAACTTAATTTCCTAATATCTATCTATCCACGGTTGTAGAAAAGTACTCAATATTCAATGTGTGAAAGTGATGTCTATATAGTTTTATTCAATTTTAAAACAAATTTTCAATACTTTGCGGAACATTTTAACTTATAAGCACCACCATAATGATAGTCTTAAAATACGGTATTTTACATGTTAATCATACAACACAGTTGGCCACTACAGTTGATCACCATATTAGTTAATTTATGTAGCTTAAAACTACGCAAATAAGTACTTTACATTTTAGATAGGCCACTTCACATTTTTATTACAGCGAATACTTTTCAAATAGAAAAGCGATTTAGAATTAAAAATAATTATTCGATATTTTACTGGGTTGATCAAACTAAATGTATTAAAATAAAAAATCAATTAATTTGTAATATTTTTTATGCGATCCAGCTAAAAAATCTTTTGGCAAAAATGTCCACAATGTAATTTGAACTTCTATGGCCAAAAATGTCTATCTAAATTGCGATTTTCAACCTAATATTTTGAAACGACTCATCGAGCCATACAGAAATCTCATAATTAATCGAGTAAGTCCAAATTGCTATTTTCTAAATATTGACAGAACAGTACGTGCGCGACAAAATAGATAGCCTACAGATTAATCTTTGAAGTATAAATCTAAAAATGTTCTATAAAAATTAATTTTTGAAAAAAATTTGCATATTAAGACTATCAAATACTTCATATTACTATTATTATTATTATTTTTTTGTCGTTACGTCTCACTTTATATAATTTCAATCTGAAAGTTGCTTAATTTAAACATATAATAGTACATATGCATTTTTTTTCAACACAGCTCATTTTCTGAAATGTTTGATTTATTTCCTGGTATATTATGTAAAGTGTTGTATATTGTATAAATGCTCGAAATAAAAATATTACTTCGTTGTATTTCATTTTATGAGTTTTAATCATTGCACATGTGAACATTTTACACGCAAATATTTTCTTATGTTATTTCCCGTGTGTATAGGTATATTAGTTTCAATCATAGATGGTTTTAAGTGCATTTTATTTATCAATTCTCCATGCATGCACAAGTAATAAGTCTAAGGTTTAAAACAAAATGTTGATGAGTAAGGTGCTGGTGTTGCCCCAATTTGGATAACAGACACGGGATCTGTCTGTAACCAGAGCGCATTTTTATTTACTTTCATCCAGGTAGGAATACATTCCAGATAGAAAAGAGAGTAATAGGGACGAGTATGAGGAGGATGAAGAGATGAGGAGAGTATGAGGAGGATGAAGAGATGAGGAGTGTATGAGGAGAATGAAGAGATGAGGAGAGTATGAGGAGGATGAAGAGATGAGGAGGGTATGAGGAGGATGAAGAGATGAGGAGAGTATGAGGAGGATGAAGAGATGAGGAGGGTATGAGGAGAATGAAGAAATGAGGAGAGTATGAGGAGGATGAAGAGATGAGGAGAGTATGAGGAGGATGAAGAGATGAGGAGAGTATGAGGAGGATGAAGAGATGAGAGGGGTATGAGGAGAATGAAGAGATGAGGAGGGTATGAGGAGAATGAAGAGATGAGGAGAGTATGAGGAGAGTATAGGGAGAATGGAGAGGTGCGGAGAGTAAGAGGATAATAGGAAATGTGGAGAATAGAGTAAAAGATATGTGGGGGGAGGGAAACCCTTACAAAGAGCAGATTAAGGTTGGGGGGAGGGGAATCCTTACAAAGAGCAGATTATGATATATTAAAACTGCTCGATTTGTTCGCCATAACGAAATTTGGAAATTATTCCTTTTCCATGCCTGGGATCACAATGTTATTCGGAGACTTTTATTTTAAAATTAATTTATTGAAGTTTTATTTTTCTCACAACTTTTCGATGAGAAATATTTTTCAGTGTTCCCTTATCCATTCCTTTATTCCGATCGCAGTATGAATGAGGCGCAAAAAAAGTCATATTCGTACGTAGGCTTACCATATAACTTGTTTTCCAAACCAGGATAGAAATTAACTGTGATGTAGCTCAACTCGACTTCTCCGTGTCAAAATCCATTTTTTTTTACATTAGATGGGATGTACAAGATTATTTTCTTCTTTGAAGTTTGTCCACTATTTCTCATTGCCTCCTGGATCAAGACTCCTTTAACTCTTGAAATTGTTGGTTATCGGTGTATGAAAGCGATTATTTATTAGCGACCATATCAGTGGCGTAGCTTGATTCCGAAAGAGGGCGCTACTTCCATTTTATACCCATTAGTTGCTCTAGGAATGTCTGACATAGGTGTCACGCATGCGCATTCCTGGTTCGAAGTCTATAATCCCCGAGCACGTTAAGCTATTGAATACAGAATAGTAGCGTTTGTGATAGATATTTCAGTAGGTATGGCAGATAGTAAAGGAGAATGTTATTAGTTGTTTCATAATAAAAGAAGAAAAGTCATTCGTTAACTTCTTGAAATGCTGTATGGACGTTATCGGCACCAAGGTTCTTTAGTATAAGGTTGGGCAATCATACCGACAACGAAAGAAAAGTTGTCAGTTTGACGTCATGAGGGTTAGATTTCGTCATTCGTGATGTCACGATCCGGAAAAGAGCGCCTATAATACCAGGGCTCTAACGGTTAGAGCCCTGCTGTTATACAGGCTGTCCCATGACTAACATCAGACAGAGAGGAACGCCTTGGCTACAAGGAGTGAGAACCAGCGCCAATCTCCTTGAAAGCATTTGTGTTTGGCACCATTATCGCCGACTACGGCGAAAAACGATTTTCTTGCATTCATCTCTGCAACAATTTGCCCATTTTACTTCTTGTTCATTCAGCAATCCAAACATTCGTATCCCATTTTCGGAATTTATGAAGAGCAATTCACGGCCGAACATCCTCCGATTTAATTGCGAATTTAGACTACAATGCACAATATCGGGTCGCAGTGCAATAGAAAGCAGTGGACAAGTATGGTAAGGAATGCGCCAACTCGTATATTTAGGAACCTTAGTCCAGACTAAACTTTGAACGGGGTTTCCAAAAACACAAAATGTTCGCATTATTACAAAAATTGTTTGTTAATTTCGAAGTGGCAATATCCAGGCGTAAATCGCTTCAGATATTTTAAATTGTGCTGTGCACACGGAACTCAGTAACGTCCAAAGATATTGAGTGACGTTGGTGGAGTAGACGGACAGTCGCAGTTAACACATTCTGCCTATTTAGAAAACCCGAGAACAAAATGCGCGAGTTTTCTATTCCAGCGTCATCCCATGCGAAAAATGTAAAAAAATTAATAATAATAATAAGTTAGTCATGCCAGTGATAAGCACCCCTTGAGTGAACGCAGCCTCATGGAATAAGAATATTTTTTTTTTCCGATCCGTTCGGCCCATTCGCTGCAGGCTAGTGGGCGCTTACCTTCAAGAGGGGTTCTGTGAGTAAAAACAAAGATGATGTTGAACTCATATCAGACGCAAGCTGACCCACAGGGTTTGCAGAAAAATATCCGCTTGAGTTAGCTCACGGTTGTTATTAAAATCAGGCATCCATTTTGAAGCTTAGTCGAGTTTATTAAATAACATACAAGCACATTTTTATATTACAAGGTGTTTCAATATGATTGACCCGATTTCAAATGGCTTTAATTATGAAACTTATAAACTTACATTGAAAAGTTATACATGAAATTAAAGGCAAAATATCTAAGTTTCATCTGCAAGTGTTCGATGTGACCTCCTTCAGTTACACGAACAATGTCAAGGTGATAATCAAATTATCACCAAACTTGATCCAGCATATCCTGTGTTACAGTCGCCACAGCTGCAGTAATGCGGTTTTTGAGATCATGCAGCTTTGTGAGTGAAGGTTGCACGAACACAGTATCCTATATGTATCCCCAAAAGAAAAAAATCACTCGGCGTCAGATTCAGGGATCTGGGAAGCCAGTTTGTCAATGCCAAATCTGTAGGTCCACTTCGACCAATCCAATGATGAGGAAGAACTTTGTTAAGTTGAGGATGAACGTTCAAATTCAAGTGAGGATGCGTGCCATCTTGTTGGAAAATATAATCAGTGGAATATTCGTTCAATTGCGGAAATAACCAGATCTCTAGCATATCCAGGTATGTGTTTCCAGTTACTGTGCTTTCGGAAAAATTGAAAGGCCCATAAATCGAGACATGGCACAGAAAACGTCAACTTTGGGTGAATCGCGCATATGTTCAATTACTGTATGCAGATTTTCAGTGCCCCATATTCTAAGATTGTGAAGGTTGACTTTGCCACTTACATGAAAATTCGCTTCATCGCTGAAGACCAATCCAGCAAAAATGTCCTCATTCTCCATAATCTCTTGAATGAAATGGCAAAAGTTTAGTCATTTTAACTTATCGTCTGGCGTTATAGCTTGCAGGAACTGGAACTTGTATGGCTTCATAAACAATTTTTGCCTAAGTATGCCAAACAGTCGACACAGAAATTCCAGTTCTAGACTGGCGCGCCTTATTGACTTCGGTAGGCTACTTAAGAAGAATTCTCTGATCCTTTCCACATTTTCTTCAGATAGACTCAGACGTCCTGTGCTGTTGTCTTTGCACACACTTCCTGTTTGCTCGAATTGCTGATGCCATCTATGAATGCTCCTAACACATGGTGATTCAATTATGTAATGTCTACGGCACGTTGAACGATAATTACCGATTTATATTTCGAAAACTGCAACATGCAAAAAACTTTCTGCTGCACAATCGACATTTTCGAAAACAACTGTTTAGTGTCTATTCCGAAGCTACAAACATAACAGAACATGACATTATAAAACTTAGAAATTTCTTCTTTCATGTGATATATATTAATTTAATACACGATTAATCGTCACAAAATTACAGCCATTTGAAATCGGGTCAACCAGTTTGAAACAACCTGTATATCTAAGTGGTTTTATACTGTACAGCCAATATCTCGGCGAATTACAGGCATTTTAGATTTTTTAAAAGAGGGTTAATGATACGGATTTCATAAAGCCGCGCATCCATTCCGTTGCGGCTTTATAACCCAAATGAAATATATGAAGAGGCAGAGCGCCATCTAATGGAGTCTAACGACATGGAAAATACAGTAAAACCTGGTAAAGTGACCACCAGGCTAAAGTAACAGCATTTTCCAAAGTGAGACCATAGGGCTTTCATACTGTGACTGTCACCATTTTTATAAAGTGACCAATCTTCTCTTACACAAAATCGATCACTTTTACCAGGTTTCACTTCATATTTTTCACAATGACCGGATAGTATTTCAAGGTGATGAACAAAAGCACCCAATTTGAATCCCGTGTTTATGCCATACTGTACGTATATACTATAGACCATGTTTGAGTAATTGGAGCCGTCGAGATCGTGGATAATTTGTGGATAACTTCTTGAAAACACTTGTCGAATATTTTCGTATTATTCAAACATTTTCATTGGTTTTCTAATACTATGCAGTAAACAGATTTAAAGATACAGAACAATCACCATCCAATCACATCACGTGGTTTGCGTTAATAACATACCAAATTGAATAAGATCACATTAAAGTATAAGTTTTTTAGACTGTGCAATGATTAAAACTAAAATACAAAAATTATTTCATCAAATTGTTTTATCGGAAATGTATTGACACAAATAATAAGTGCATTGAGTGATATCTTTTTTTGGTCTTTCCAGGTTCTGCTGCTGCAGAAAGTCTCGAGATGAGAGTGAAGAGGTCGAAGTCCGACCACCCCTGGAAAAGAAAGTGATCGAGGTCTGTTCTCACCAAGGCGACTGTGCCCAGTCCGTCGATCTCCAGGACGAGCCCAGCCCACTCCGGAGACCCGACACTCACGTCCTGTTGTACTGGTACTTGACCAGGTCGGGTACCGAGATGGGGAAGGCCAAGGCCTCTGTTTTCCACCCAACCTTGGGCCCCATGGAGATGATGGTCACCAAGGGAGGCATAGACGTGAAGTTCCCGCTCTACGAGTCTCGAAACTTCCGAGTCACCAGTCGACGATTCCGGAAGGTGAGATATTTTTAACATTAACGAAAAGTTTTTTCTACTTTTAATTCAGAGGTTCCAAACTACGACGCTTCTTTGATAATGATACGTATCACTACGTCTTCCCACTGTCATTGATAAAGTAATATCACAATTATTTACTAATATATATATATATATATTAGTAAATAATTGTGAGAATACTCACCAGAATTCAGGCAAACTATTAAATAAATTACTGTTTTATAAAGTGTCAAGTTTATTTTTAAGATTTATAATTTTTCTTAGATATATAAGAAAATTTGTAACTATCAAAGCTGTTTTTATCAAAACTTTTTGCAAAAGTTATCTGTAACAAGAGTAAACGCATATAAGGATTTATCGTGCTTTGTGGAACAGTCCTTAAAATACTTAAATCACATACAGAAGTTATTTATTTTAAAAGTTATTCCATATTTAAAAATAATCTTGTAGTTCTAAACACTCCAATTATCTCCTCAAATAGATCTCTCTAAAAAGAGAGAGAGTGGTGAAGAATTTCCTTTAAAAATACTATAATTTTTGATTTGACACAATAAACTCCGTTCTCATTATTAGACCCATTTTAAAATGTTTCTTGGTCAAACCTACTAGTACTGTTTCACGGACCTCTAGGTGCATATAGATCACAAGTTGGGACCCTCTGAATTGAATGGCCAGATGCTAAGTTATAACAGAGTATATATATATATATCTTGTTTACTGTTACTAAATCGTGTTTATTAACATTCCAGCCTTCAACCGTTCCCTCTCGATCGGAAAGCTGCCGCTGGCAAAGAAAGAAGGTAAGAACGTTTAGTTGATTAATTGGAAATAACAATCACCTAATTGGTTTAGGACAAAATACAATTAATGATGATTAATACAAGTTCTCTGTGTTCTGCGTGATACCGTGCCAAATTCCGACACCATTTAAAATTGTTTAAAAACATTTTAAAAAGATATTTGAAAAATCAGAAAAGATACAGAATAAATGGGCTTATATTTCTTTTCAAAATCGGCCAACTGACTGACATAAGTAGTAGAAAATAACAACTCAAAATCATATTCTATACCGTTTTAACTAATAAAATAATTCCCAAAAAAGTACGTTAAATGGACTCTCTAGTGAACGTAAGCAAGATGATAAACAAAAAAATTAATTGGAATGGGGATCTACTAGATTTTCTCATACCAGGATCCATTTTTAAGTAGCTTTATCTTTTATTTCTCCAAATTTTACAAGAGGAATTTTGAAAAATCGGTATCTTTTGTCCAAATAATTGCAAAAATAACGCGTTACCCTTCACTTTACTTCCTGAATAAAGAGCTTGAGAAAATCTTGATACCATATTTAACAATAAACGCCTAAGAGAGTAACTTGCCCCCCCCCCCCCGACGGGTTCTAATGACGTCACGAACAAAAAAAGATTGTATCCCGGCTATTTTTCACAACAACGATTGAATCTATAAAGTTTCGTAATCATTGAGCCGTAAATAGCTCCTTTTCTGCACGGTTATGTCAAATTGTGCCCTATACTGCCATGTTAAAAAAATATAAAATTTTGAATCCATTTGGGAGTTTAGCTCAAATTTAAAAGCATTCTACCTAGTTCTATATATTTTTGATAACAAAGCCGAATATAAAGTTTCGTGAAAATATATTAATATGCGTGGCCGCTATCGTATACACAAAAAATCGACTACATACATGTATGCATACATACAGACAGACAGATAGATAGACAAATGGACATTCTTCCAAAAATTGTCAAAACGTGTTCAACAGGTTTTAAAACATATATCGGCATCGAAATCTTGAATTCGAAAATTTTCGTGACATAAATACTTTCTCTATACTATACATAGTACGAGAAAGTAAATATCGCTTCTATTTTCAGTCAGTTGTCCGAATCAGTGTTTCTTTTGATGGCACGTCATCAGGGACAGCCTTTTCCTTTGATGCCTCATTTATTTTCTATGTACAATCGTTTCGCCATCAAGTCGCCGGAAGATAAAGTTGTTCCAAATTAACCTATGCATCATACCAACTTCCTCAGGCTGTTCGCAATCGTTTAACATTTAGAAATAACACTATTTGAAATTCAATCACCCATAGGCTTTAACACAAGATAATGTCATGACAACACAAAATAAAAAAAAACAATCCAGCCACCTTCTAGCGAGAGGTTGTGAATTTCTGAACTACAAAATCAGTTTTCTCGACTCAATGTTTGTATCGTAAAGCAGTAGAAACCCAAGTCATAAATCAAACTAAAATCGTCTAACAATAATACTGTAAGAAATCGAATGAGGATTCTTTATTAACTTTGCAATGATACCTCATATAAGTCTTTACACTGACACTATTTTCAATATGTGTCCAATTAAATAGACTAATATTTAATGTTTGAAAAAATGATTAGCTAAATATTGAAACTACGTTCAAGGTAAAGCCGATATTAGAGAGATACTGTATAGGCATGTTATTGCGAAAATAAATCGGCCGGCATTGGCGCCATGATCTACACTTTTTTAACAAAAAAAATCGACGCATCAAGAAGGAGTTGTCCGATTGTAATGAAATTTCGTATGCAAAGTCATTTTGAGTCTTTAGTGACGAGTCCCGTTTCCAACTGTGTCTTGACGACAACCGCAGACGTGTCTGGAGACGTTCAGGGCAGCGTGGGGATTCTGCCCTTACTATCGCAAGCCCCATATGCCTATAACAAGGCGTTATGGTCTGGGATGCCATCTCCTTTGATAGCCGGACCCTTTTGGTAGTCATTTCAGGCACACTGACAGGACAGCGGTACGTAGACAACATTCTACGACCGGCTGTGTTACCGTTCCTTTGCGACACCCCGGACATACTTTTTAACAAGATAATGCCCGGCCGCATACTGCACGTGTTGCTATGAATTGTCTTCAAGCTTGCCCAACGCTTCCTTGGCCAGCTAGGTCTCCTGATCTCTCTCCCATAGAGCAGCACATTTGGGACGTTATGGGAAGGCGATTGCAACCATCCCGGAATGTTGAAGATGCAGCCCGACAGTTGGAGGCAATTTGGCAAGACATTCTGCAGGACACCATCCGTGAACTTTATCAGTCTATGCCACGCCGGGTGACATCTTGCATCCAGGCCAGAGGTGGACCAAAGCCTTATTGACTTCCTCCCTTTGCATATGGTCAAATTCTAAATCATTAAATTGTTCTGAAATTTTAATCGTTTCTTTTTCTATGTATGTTCTTCACATCCACCCATTTTTATCACAATCGGACAACTCCTTCTTGGTGCGTCGATTTTTTTGTTATAGAGTTTATTTCAATATAAATATCTTGCAGCGAAAGCGGCCAACATAAACATAATGTGCAATATAGATGTTACTGTTGCATTCATAAGTGTTCTTTTCTGTTTCAGGCGGATCGTCGCGACATCAAGAGAACACCTTCTCTGCCTCTCATCAAGAAAGGCCTCTTCACTCCAGCCCTGAAGACAGCTCATCTCCAGGAGGAAACCGATGACATAAGTTTCTGCTTTATTACTCATCTTAAGTTTAAGAAAATTTAGTAATCTGATCCTAATGGATTAGATATGCATATGTTTTGGACTTGACCTAGAAATTTTACTTAAGATTGATTAATGATTTATATATCTTTAGATTTTAAGTTAATTTTAAGTGCACAGCTGTTAGACATCCGACTTCATCTACGGTTTCTTACTTCAAGACTCTAAATAGTTTTACACCTTACATTTGTTTACACCTGAAATTATAAATTTTGAAAATAACTCATACGCTCTGCGAAATTTAGAGTTGTAAAAAGACGAAATTTGAAACATTGAAGAAGGTCAAGGAACATTTGTTTCTGTTTTGCGCTTTTCTGCTTCGAGTCGTAGATAAAGTTATTTTTAGATTTAATTTTGACTGTTTAATTATGACTCATAACAGTTTAAGAAGTACTAATATGAAATACATACAAAACATTTTTAATTAAAAAAAATGAGAAATAGTATGCAGATTAAAAAATGGTGCATTTTTCAATATGTGCTGTGGATAATATTTTAATACAAATTAAAGACAACATACATTTTTTTCATTTAGCATTTGGAAAAGTTGCAGTCTTGTAAAATTATTTGCGTGAAAGAAACCTGGACTGAGTCGGATGTTTATAGTGCAACTTTCAATATGTCATTCGGCCCATCATGCAAAAATTAATGTTGTATACAGTATATATAATTAGTTCTTAAGTACATTTAAGAACATTATATGCTTCATCCTCAGCTCATAATGTATTTTTGATTATTAACAAATATAATATCTATTTAAAATCGCAAATAAATCTTACGAGTTATTTATTGATGTAAATCTGATGAAATCTTGAAGTATAAATTTTAAGTTTTTATTTTATTGCAACGTAAATCAAAGATATTCCATGAACTGAGGAAACACAGCATCTCTGTTTCGGCCTAAAATTCAAAATTTATGACAAACCACCATTTTTTTTAATTAACAATAGTCAGTGAACCGGCCATAGTCATTCTAATAGTCAATAGTCAATAATGGAAACAATAGGAATATCAATAGTTTCTAAAACAATAGTTATTTCAATAGTTCTAATAGTACTAATCCATCCAATAGTCTATTTCTGAAGCAATATTATACTCAATAGTTAGTTCACAACGAATACAATAGTCTATGCAATAGTCCATAACTAAAACAATAGTAATATCAATCGATCAATGTATAAATAATAGGAAATAGTCAATAGTTTATAAAAGTTTACGAATAAAATCTTCTAGAACTGTTTTGTTGCCCTCTTCAGGCGTCGAAGGTCCTATCATTTCTCAGTCCTTTTGTTTCTGGCCTTTTGAAAATTCCTTTGGGATTTCTCCGTTTCGCTTCTTTTAGGATGTGCTTGTTTTAAGGTGTCGGTCGTCTGTTTCGAGCTTCGGTTAGTTTCTTGTGGCGTTGGTGATAGGAGTTTGTGTAGACAGGTTTCGAGTATGGGTGTTGCGAATAGTAGCCGTTTGTTGTCGTTAGGAGGAGATCTGTGTTCTTGTCATAGGTGTGTTGATGCGTTGGCGTTGTAGGTGTCGAACTAATAGGGGTGATAGGGTCAGGGTGGGGGGTGGGGGGTCCCCTCCGACGAGGTCCAACCTTACCGTGGTGGAGGGGTTTAAGTGTCTCAAAAAAGTTTCTCAACCGAAAACCTTCTGCTTCTAAAAGTAATTAATGAACCATTGAGTTCCTTAACAGAGCGCGCAAATTTATACCGTCCTTAGAGGACCCAAAATTCTCTTCGGTTTCCGCTTTCAGGAGATACATTACTGTAATTTTAACATTAGTTCCTCATAAGGTGTTCGCGATGGCAGATGTGAGGCTCTTAAATGTACAGGCTGGCACAACAGCGGCTATCTTGACTGCCAATTGAAACAATGGCCGTACATGGCGAAAGAGAGTTAATTTCTCATCTCTTTTCTCGGGATCGCCAGAAAATGAAAACATTCGAGACTACTTTCTTGAATGATTGATATAAATTTTTTTTAAAGCAGAAGCACCTATTTTACAGCTAAATTGCGTATCAAATATCAACCATGTAACATGAGCGCGTTATTGACATAGCACAGGCGGACTATAACGGACTGGACTGGTTGGGGACAAAATGACGGTTGCGTTAGCCTGTAACAGACGGTTGCGTTAGCCTTAGCCTGTAACAGACGGTTGCGTTAACCTGTAAAAGACGGTTGCGTTAGCCTGTAACAGACGGTTGCGTTAGCCTGTATATTCAGGAGCCTTAAGCAGATGAGTTGAGAAACACCGACGTCAGAAATGCTTTTATTTACAGAAAGGGATCTCAAGCCATCATAACCCCGAATTAATTTTGTCAATTCTCATCTGTGTAAAAACACTGGTGGTAGGTTGTATTATATTAGGGATATTTTTAGTAATGTCCAGATGTAACATATTGCCATATGAGGAAAACCTTTTGTAGATGTTTTTCCATAGAAAACTGGGTTGTATTTACGTTACATACTGGGAAAACCAAGGAAACCTAACCTATAAAGAGCGTATGTTTAGTTACATTAAATTTCCCATTTTTATTTAGTTGTACTAGTGACATTCATAATTTTAGTGCCAGTTATTTTTTATTTAGTTACTTTGGGGGCAGCTTTCTAGGATTCGTTATACTGGCTTGAGATCCCCATTCAGTGAAACAAGACTTTTGTTTACGAATGAAATTCTTCCGGAGATGTATAAAAGTTGTTCTGTTGCGGCATTTTTCGTGCTGCAAACAGTGTTCTACATAATTCTCTTCTAAGACTGTCTTTCGAGTTGTCTTTCAGGTGGAACAGAAAAGCAACTAGAACATCACCATCGTAAGCAGGACGAAGGTTTTGAGGCACAACCAAAAAGACCTCACAGCTGGAATTGGGGACAAGTCGACAAGACGTTTCTTTTGCAATGCTGAAAAATGCGCTGCTGTGGAGGGATGCCAAGTCTAACTTTTTCGTAATGTTTTATGTTGGATTAATATTGTCTCAGCTATTTTTCAGGTGGACCAAAGAAGCTAATAGATGAGGTCAAGGACTGACTTTTGAGGCATAACCAAGAGGATCTTATACTTGCAAAATGGTGGTGAGTATCACAAGAAACAAGTATTTCTGCAACTACGACTCTTACATAAATATGTATGAAAATAGTACATTAAATTTATTGTATACGGCTTTTGGATAATTGCTTTACTTTTACTATAAAATCAATGACTTCATTGTTTTGCTTAGAATTTACTATTGCGTAGAGTACATCAGCAAAATATAGAAAGTATAGCCATCTCTCTTGAATTGATTGTCTCAGCACCGATATTTACAACTTCTTTACTGGATGTCAAATTTTATTGTTCAGAATTTAAAATAGGTTTTTCACTTATGCTTACTTACAATGACAAAGGGAAAAAATATTTTTAATAGTTAGAATTTTTCAAATAAGTTGTAAAGAATTCCCGATATGTCACAGTTTTGTGTGACGCTGATATATAGCACACGTGAGCAATACCAGACGCAGATGACTTCTGGATATTCAAATTAGCTGAATGATAACGTAGGTCGACGTTTTTCAAACAGTGTTCCGCGGAACCCTGAGGTTCCGCGAAGTGATAATCCTGTGCACATTTCTTTCAAAATTAAAAATACGCGTAAAATTTGGAATGTATAATTTGGACCACAATGTATTTTCCTAGTGTTAGGGTGTCGCAATCACGTTCAATGTCACAAGTGTTCCGAGAACAAAAAAGTTTGAAAAACACTGACGTAAGTAGTTCTACTACACTATTTTATGATGCCAGATATCGAGTTTACTGCTATTTAGAAAAAATTTTTAGAAGCAGTGAATACATATCGCTTGCAATTAAATATGATATACCACTGCATACGTATACTCGCCAAGCGCGTGTATACACAAACTGCTCTTGGCGCGTTTAGAAAACGGTTGCCTCGAATGAGTGCGTCTCTTTCTCTCTTCTCAATTCCTCAAATCATGTAATTTTAATCAATTGTCATGATAATCAGGTGCTGAACGAAAATGCAGTACAACAGAATTGGCGAGTTAGCAACCGTTTCAGCGTTAATTGTTGAAAAAGGTTTAATAATTAGGTTCGTAAGAAAAACTGAAACAATTTGTGGTGGAACATAGGAGAAATCCGATATATCCCTTTTGGGGAAAGGTACATTAAAAAATATTTTAATATTGTATGAATTTTTTTAAATAATTAATCAAAAACTGTAGAAGAATGAGGCACAAAATTTCTTATATTTTTATACTATTGCAGATTGACTCGACGTTGCTCGTGATTTAAAATATATACAAATTAAAAAAGAATTCATATTGCGTTAAAAATTTCTATGAAACTATCTAAATTTTGAGTCTGCAAAACAAGCCAGTATTATTCTTTAGCTCAATCGCTTGTTTTGTTTGTACGGGCTTTTAACTTCTGAATGCATTTTCAAAACGACATTCAATTTTGCGGTTTGAATCGTTAATTCCTAATTTATTAATAAATTTTTCAATTTAGGCAAAATATTTCTGTTTATTTTTATTACTTATTAAAAAATATATTATAAACCAAAAATAAAAACCATAAAATATATAATACGTACACATACATTTTTGCCCATTATATGATAAATAACTGAGTACCAATCCTAGTTTAATTACTCTAAAAATAAAAAGTATAGCATGCAAAGTTCACTTTAACGCTAAGAGCTTGCAATTTCTCTCCAATACCTAAGCGATAGAGCGTCGGCTGGCAAGTATGAAGATCCATGGTTCGATTCCCAATTGGGACAATACGGTTTTTTACGTTGAATCGCTATCTTTAGTAAATAAAATTATCTGCGTAAGAAAATCTAAAAGAATAAAAAATTCTGATGCCTTTTGCAAACCCATTTAAAAATATGAAGTATGGTTAACATAGGCCAAAATAAAGACGCCGATAAGGTAGTGAAATTATATTCCTATACTATTTTTTATCCCATTCCGACAATCATTTAAACATATTTGTAAATATGCAAATTTAAAAAAAAAAACCTTCTGTCAAAAATCGTCTGTACAATGTTATCCATAAAAGTTTTAATTTTGTGTTTTTATTAATATCTCGATAACCTTTGGGGCCAAACATTTGATATATTAACTCGCAATGACATAAAGAATGGCAATACCCATTAGGGAAAAAATCTGTCAAAATTGTGCATTTGTATACTGAAGAGACAAACAGGCAGAAAACAGACAAACATACTTTTAAATTTATAAATATACTTATAGACACACGTAACAACACATAAAATAGCAAACAAAAATAAAACGGTAGACGCATAAGTTCAATGTCTTTAGCAGTGAGTGAGAAAGAAGAAGATAAAACTCCTACGAATGAAACGCGTAAAAATGCCATAATACTATGAAAATTATATCTAGGTATCGCTCGTGTAGGTAAAGCAGCCGCTATTGTCAGTTGACACAACAGAAAGGCGTAGTATTTAGTATATGTATTTTTGATTATTTCGAAGTTAAGGGTGCCCTAATTATGAATTTAATTAATTAGTATTTTTCAATAGCTAAGCTATAGGATAGAGCACAGAACAGAGGGAGATAAAAATAAATAGAAAGGTAAAATAATTTCGAATACGTAGGAATATTCTGTATTGTTTCAGTTCTACTTTGCATTGAGCTCATAATTTACTTTTATAAAATAGACAATTAAATAAATATTTTAGGCCTTTCGCCGTAGAAATGCAGGACTTCTTACCTTATCACAACGCCTCCTGAAAGATTTTCTCAAAGGAGCGATTTTGGTGTCTCCTTAATATGAAGTTTTAACTCTTTCACCTTTACAGTCTTTAGGGATAATAAAATTTCCTCTCCGTTAAGGTCCTACCGTAGCTTGGTGGAGAGAGTTATGAGATTTCAATAAACATTTTAATACATTTTGACAAACACGTGGTTGGATTTATAACATGTATGACTTATGTTATATTTTAACTTTATCTGTTGGATCTTGCGAAAACGATTTTAAATTTCGTTTCAATACATAAAAACGGTTTCAGTTCCGTTTGTTATTTCAATTCTACTTAAACTATTCGCAGTTCTGTTTGTCTTTTGCTTGTCTAAAACAAGGGAAGAGCATCCCAAATGAAGCATAATGCTATGTTTTAGAAAATAATGAAACTCTAAATCTTATTGCATCAGTTTCTGAAAAATAAAAATAAAAATAAATAAAAATTCTAATCTTATTGTGTCAGTCATTGAGATTTAGATGTTTATTTTTTCAATGGTAAATGGTTATTGGAACTCATACGAAGAGGACCTTTAGAAAGAAAAACTTAATAAATACCTTCATGTTTCTTAGGAAGTTGGCTTTCCTGCATTCAACCACCTCCATTAGAAACAGTATATAGACAAGAACGGTGCAAGTAAGAGTATAGATGTGCAAATGATCTTTGTAACGGTTTTGCTGATAAACGTGATGGCAGATGGGGGAATGGGCGATTTTAGGTGCGTTCCAAAAAATGCAACACAAAAACCAGAAAAGACGGCAATAAAGAACTTTCCAGAATAGGTATAAAACCTATGCGCAAAAACTTCCGTTCGGCGGGTTAAGCCCGAATTTGGCGATCTCTTTATGGAAGAAAATATGTCAGTATAAGTGAATGAATCTTGAATAAGAAGACAGTGCTTTGGGGGTGGGACAGCCTAGTGGTTAGCGCGCGGGGATTGCACTCAGACGACTCGAGTTCGATTCCAGCCTCTGCCCAAATTGTCCTTATGTATACGCGGAGTACGAGCACGTTAAATATGAGGGTCTGTAAGTCCTTCCGAGGGGTTGGTGGTAGGGGATAAAGGATAAGGTCCCCGTGGATGCCGTGCCCACTATGTTCCGGTTTAAATCGGGTGGCTCTTACCGGCCGCTCAAACAGATACTTTACACTTTCAGGTAGATCGGGCGGTCTGGGTCAAAGAAGAAGACCGTGTTTTGTGAGTTGTCGCTATGTTAATACGCGACTGAACTGTGATCTATGGCATTTTACTTAAGTTTTGTCTAGAGACTTCACTGTACATTTAACTACTACTCTCAATTCGTGTGTTAGTTTCTGTATCTGTTTATTTCTGTATTAATAAAACTATCAGAATTTATCACTGAATTCTTCTTTTCATTTATCTGCATTCCTATTTCAGTGCAAACCCTAAAATTGAAACCCTGGTTTCTCGTGAAGGCAGAATACCTTTCCATAAATGTATGGAATTAACTGGGGTGAGGCTCAACTCGACTTTCTCGTACGAGAATCGATCTTTAGTAACTTTCTTCTTTTTCAAATTTTATAAGAACATTTTTGAGAAATCGGCATTGTGGGTCCAAATGATTACAATTATAGTGTATTACTCTTCACTATAAAGAGCTTAAAAATATTTCAATGGATACCATACTTGACAGTGTACCCCCGGGGGGCACTTGACGCCTAGGGGTTAATGACGTCACCAACAAAAAGTGGTATTGCGGCTATTTTTTACAATAATGATTCAAATTAACTGAAATTAAGTCTCGTGATTATTGAACCATTCGTAAATCCTTTTATGAATGATTATGTCTAATTTTGTCCTGTGCTGCCATGTTAATAAAATATATAATTTCGAATGAATTTCGAAGTTTTCGTTCGAATTAAAAAAAAAAATTCTATCTTGTTCTAGATTTCTTGGTAACAAAGCCGGTTCCGTGGTTAAAATAAGGTTCCGTGGAAATCCTTTAATATGTGTGGCCGCTAAACCAATGCCCAAGAAATCTACCCCAGACACACATGCAGACATCACTCGAAAAATAGTCAAAACGTGTTCAGGATGTCCTAAAATCTATATTGGCATCCAAATCGCGAATTCGCAAACTTTTGTGAAAAGAATATTTTTTCTATACTGTATTACAGTATGAGAAAACAAAAATGCATTCTACAAAACAGAGCATAAAAATAACGCCACAAACACAGCCACATGATGCACGATGACAAAGAAAATTCGTAGACAGAAGGATATGCCCTAAAAGAGTAATTTGGCATAAATAACGATGAATATTATATATAAAAATCTGATGTGAGCAGCACATGGCTTCTCTTATATAATGCAATGAATTTACTACTTTTACAGTAAAAAAAAAATAGATTATTTTTATAGTAGTTATTTATATTCTTTCCAAGATATTGAATTTTCGTCAATCAATCGTTTTCCATGTCGTCATCATCAATAAGTCGTCACTGATTTAGCACCATTTTTATCCATTCGGCGAGTTCTTCGCTAATTTGGCAACATTTAACAAAGTCGCCAAGTTGGCGACATTCCACCCAATTCGTCGCCAAAATCTCGCTAAGCGTTATAGCCGAAGAAATAAGTTATTATTACAGCAGATAAATGACTATTGGCGTTCAAATACAAAAGTATTACCCAAAGTGTCGTTTTTCATGAATGGAAAAAGCTATATCCACAAGAATGATGTCACCCAATTTATCGCACGGTATTACATATAAAAAGTGAACACGTTTTTCAATAGGAAATATTTTTTTTTATATGACTTTTTGATAATGTTTTTGAAAAATGTGCAATATCTCGAGAACGGTTCATGTTAGCGTTCTAAAATTTATGTCAATCGTTTTCTAATGAAAAATTACATAAGAAATGTCTATTTGCGTAACTTTATTAGCGGCTTTGAGTTTTTGACTATTTTTTCAAAATTTCACTCGAAAATTTAGGGGGGGTTCTGAGCATTCGATTGCGTATAAAAACAATAGACTTCCAGTGTTTACGAATTGTGATTTTTGTACCAAATTTCGTTCGAATCGGTCCATTCGTTCGTCAGTTATCGTCTCCATAGACTCACTGACACACACACACATACTTTCACACACACACACATGCTTTCACACACACACACACACACACATACTTTCGCACACACACACATACTTTCACACACACACACATACTTTCACACTAAATCCGTGACATCCCTTCAAAAATGTTTGTTTCGTGATCAGGCATGCTTGAAACGTGCTCTCCCGTCGAAAACTCGAATTCGAATTTTCGACCTCGTCACAATACTTTCCTTATACAATATGTATATAAGGAAAGTAATGGAGAATAAATTGTGTAATACTTTAATGAGTGTATGGCGGCACTCTTTGAGATCCAGCATAAAAACTTTCTTTCTTCATCCCCACAGAGACTCTCTGATATTTACGTGTGACGCATGCGCATCACTTCTGCCCAGGCACATAAAAGCCAGCACAGAACATTTTCAATATTCATCATTCGCCTATCGACTATGATGTACGCGCATTGTAATAAAGCTCTTTTAATTATGTTCTTGCAAATAAAGTTATATTACTTTCCTAATATACATAATGTATAAGGAAAGTATTGTGACGGGGTCGAAAATTCGAATACGAGTTTTCGACGGGAGAGCACGTTTCAAGCATCCCTGATCACGAATCAAACATTTTTGAAGGGATGTCTGTGTGTGTGTGAAAGTATGCGTGTGCGTGTGTGTGTGAAAGTATGTGTGGGTGTGTGTGCGTGTCAGTGAGTCTGTGGAGACGATAACTGACGAACGAATGGACCGATTTGAACAAAATTTGGTACAAAAATCACAATCCGTACACACTGGAAGCCTATTGTTTCTATACGCAGTCGAATGTTCAGACCCCCCCCCCCCCCCTAAATTTTCGAATGAAATTTTGAAAAATCGTCAAAAAATCAAAATCACTAATAAAGTTACGCAAATAGACATTTCGTATGTAAATTTTCATTAGAAAACGATTGACATAAATTTTAAAACGCTAACATGAATCGTTCTCGAGATATAGTACATTTTTGAAAAAAAATTATCAAAAAGTCACATAAAATAAAAATATATATTTCCTATTGAGAAACATGTTCAATTTTCATATGTAATACCATGCGATACATTGGGTGACACCATTCTCGTGGATCTAGCTCGTTCCATTCATGAAAAAAGATACTTTGAGTAATACTTTTGCATTTGAACGCCAATAGTCATTTATCTGCTATAAGAATAACTTATTTCTCCGTCCATAACGCTTGGCAATATTTTGGCGACGAACTTGGCGACATTTTAAACTATAGCCAAATTAACGAAAATCTCGCCAAATGGACAAAAATGACGCTAAATCACTGAAAATGAAGACTCATTGAAGAAAATTCAATATCTTGGAAAGAATATAAGTATCTACTATAAGAATAACATTTTTTTTAACTGTAAAAGTAGTAAATTCATTGCATTATATAAGGAAAGTCATGTGTTGCCCACATCAGATTTAAATACCCAACAATATCGCACTTTTGCCATATGTTGTTGTTGTTGAAACCCAGACCGTCCGACCTACCAGAAAGGTGTAAGGTAACAGTTTGGACGGTCGGGAAGTGCCACCCAATTTAGACCGGAACCCAGTGGGGGAGGCATCCACAGGGACCGTACCCTCCTTCCCCTACCACCAACCTCTCGGAAGGACTTTTGGACCCACATGCTTAACGTGATCGTACTCTGCATGAACACGGTGGCAGTTTTGGCAGTGGCTGGAATCGAACCCGGGCCTACCGAGTGCAACTCCAGCGCGCTAACCAATGGGCTACCGCGCCCACCTTTGCCATATGTGTATAAACACGGATTTAGTACTTGTAACCGCATTGCATTTTTTTATCCATTATTCCATAGCAAATACGCAATTCACTTTGAACTTTTCAAGACGAGTTTCTAACCAGATTTGCTTCGTCTTTTACAGAAACGCATATTGAAGGGAAATCTTATTATCGCACAGTTACTTTATACAGATATATATAGAAAACCGCAATGGCTTTATACAATAAGTCAAATTTAATGTGTGAGGGGGGGGGGGAGAGGGGTGACTCTTATTTACTTTTCCTTTATTTCTTTAATAATTCATCAGATTGACTTTAATGTTAAAAAATAACACGTATCATTATTTGAAATGGCACTGAATTTGTACTTAATTTTAATACAATTTTTATTAACGAGACGTATTTTCGAAAACGAGGTGGTAAAATTACTAATAAACAAAAATATCTCGAGAACGGCTAGTCATAGAGTAATAGGGATGTTCTTATTATTTTCATTGTCAAAAATTACATATAAAACAAGCATTTAATGGATATTTTTTTAGCATACGTAGTCTTTTAGTTCAGATTTTGACGATTTTTGCGGGCCATTTTGCAAAACAATGGAGGTTCTGTTTTCCGGAATCCTTCCAAAATGTAATCAGCACCAGCGTCACCCACAAGTGACTTGTTTATATATTTTTAAGAAATTGGGTCAATTTATTTATTTATTTTCGAACTAGAGTGGATGCATTCATTGCACACACACATGCCACGCTAAAAATAATGTTTTCGTATTCTAAGACACTCGAAACTTGTAGATCCATCGAAAACTCGAGTTGCGATTTTCGACACACTCAAATACTCTCTCTATACATTACCATGCATTGCAGGGAAGGTAATATTAAATTTTGCTGCTTTTGCGTGTTGTAAACATCTAAGTCACGAATTCGAGGAATTAGAAACAGTGTAAATCCAATTAAGAGTTTCGACTTCGCGGAAACGAGACTGGATACGAAAATACACACGATTACTTAATTGAAAAGAAATGAAAATGAACTGCAGCTCGACTTTTCAATACACCATGATTTTAATATTATATTCCAAAGAATGGCATCCCTTTAAGAAGCTACGCCCAATCAGCTGCCTTTTTTCCTTAACTGCGTGTTTCATTCAATAAAGCTATCTTGCTGAAACAAAACGCTGCTCAATTGAAACTATTTTTGACAAATATAACTGAAAAATGGGTTTGTTGAAGTGGATTAGAAACAATCTATAAGTAATGTAGTAATTCAGAGATCTCTACCTCTCTCTGTATGTATATATATATATATATATAAGAAATATGTAATAATAAAAGAAACAAGTAATATTAACATCACCAAAGAAGCAAATTCACGGTTATAATGCCTATAAAAGAAGAGAACAGCACCAGCCCAAATTCGATGATTAGTTAGAATTAAATTCCTCCTCAGGTCTGAATATTTAACTCTAACTAACCCAAACACATGTCTGTTTCAGTTATATATATATATATATATATATATATATATATATAATCCAAGAAAAAGAAGAATTAAAGGAACTTGGGATAACCAAATGCTTTGCATTTAATGGTTGGGGAGGATTGCGACTCCCCCTCCCGTTTAAAGCTGCTTTTCCAGCCTAGGCAAACGCTCACGGTACCAATACAAAGCAAAGGTTGGTCCCCATTGCGTGCTAATACGAAGGCACCCGAATACGGAAGAACAAGACCAACCAAACAGAAGGAAACTGGACCAAAAGTGAATCCTGCCCAACTCGCTATCTTATATATGTTCATCTTACGCATGCGTGCAATCTTAGCAGGTACGCATAAACTTTATTTACTTGCAGATTGAAGAAGTAAACTGTCAAAATCTACCTGATCCTTGAAAATCGATCTATAACAATCCTTCAAGAAATATAAAGGATAATGTTTATATAAAGCCTCTTTTATGATTTTTATATTGCTATTATTGCAATCTTTTTTAAACGTGTTGTAAATTTGATTTCTCTTGAAGTGTCCGAGTATGATATTTCTGAAAATATTTTTGGTAAGATTTGTTTTCCAATCGATGAGATGATTGATCTTAATTTTATATAATTCTCTTTTGTCATATAACGTTGTATAATGACCATATAATCCATGTTTTTTTATTGAGATGTCCAGAAAATTTACCGCTTCATTTTTTTCTTTACAATTTTCTATTAATTCCAATTCCGGTGGGTAAAAAGTGAAATCGAAATTGATGGTGGCTTCATAACACCCTAATAGCACATCGTCAACAAACCGGAAATATGGTATCTCAGACAAAATATGGGTTCCTTTTTCATATGTTGAGAGGTAAATATCTGCCAAGATTGATGAGCAGGCTCCTCCCATTGGAATTCCCTTTATTTGTCGGTAATAATTTTTTCCGTTATATAGAATATTTTCTTTTAATACTAGTTCAATAAGGTCAAGGTATCTTCGATAAGTAATAAAATCCTTCAAATTAAATTCTTCATATAAATTTTTCAAGATTGAGTATAAATTAGTTAAATCAATGTTGTTAAATAGGTCGCGGAAATCAAAGCTTTTAAAACATATATCTTTATTACAATGTTTTAATCGATCGATAACTTCTATTCCATTTTTGATCATGACATGATTCTGTTTTTTGATATTTTCCATCACAAACTTGAGGATGTTCAATAGTCGTTTATTAGCTATTGTAAGATATGATCCACAGCCTACGGTAACTGTACGGAATTTTACAGGCTCTTTATGCATCTTTGGAATGAGGATTAAATATGGAAATTTAACATTTTTTATTTCATTACCGATTCGTTTGTACATAGCTTTAATCCTTTTGGATAGAACATTTCCATTATTGTGTAATGGGGTGTACATAGTACCGTCTAGATAGCAGTGGAGAAGTGTATCTATGTAAAACTTTTTACATGTAAATGCAAAATGTGATACCATCTTGTCTGTATAAGTTATAACAAAATTTTCTTTTACAGTTTGTATAGCTGCAGGTATTGAAAGATTCCTAATTCTAGTATCTTGTCTGATGTAATGAAACTGAATTTCTTTTAAAAAATTATATTTCCATTCTTGAAAGGCTTGGATAGGTAAACTGTGTTTTACTGCTACTTTATAAATGAATTCTTCTAGATCGTGATTGAAATTTTCGACTACTTGGTTATATTCTTGTGATCTGTATTTAGTTCCGAGTTTGAAAATATTTTTTAGAGTGTTATCTGAGATTATATTCAGATCACCTGTAATGATGTGATTGTGATAAGGATCTTTAAGTTTGCTATCATTGCATTTGCATTCTGTTGTTTTAGTATCCAATTTTTTACATATATTGTTGTAGTTGAAGAATCTTCTACCGTTTGTGCGTACAAAGCGGAGAAGGGTCTCTTGACCAATCGCAGAGGACACTCGGACCCCCTTGTTTCTAGGCGCGAAGAGTGCGAAATATAACTCTTCTCTCTCTCGATGCTGTACGACTCACGAACGATGTAGCAAAATTGGTGGCTCCGTTGGTAAGGCTTCGGCCTGCTCTGACCCAAAATGGCGCAGAGAATTACTTCTCTCTCATGCGGAACTTATTGCTAGTAATGTAGCAAAATTCGTGACTCCTTGGGTAAGGCTTCGGCCTGCTCGGCGCAAAATGGAGCAGAGAAGCTATGCTGTCTTATGCTGAACTGCTTGCAAACAATGTAGCAATATTTGTGACTCTTTTGGTAAGGCTTCGGCCTGCTCAGCGCAAAATGGCGCGAACGCATTTATTGTCAATGCAGATCTTTCCCGTGTGAACAAGTAATGTTTAGTGAACTGGATCCCTTTATGGGAGGCTTGACTCATTTACTAGAGCAACTGCCACGGCATTGAACACCGACACATAGATCTCGAATTCTTGAAATTCATCTTTGCTGTTAAAATCAAGGAGATTCGCGTGAGATGCTGAGGCCGCAGCTATGGAGAGCCCCGCTCTGGACGAGGGAAGGTTTCACCGTAGACGAACCACCGTGGAGGATATGTGGAATTCGAATAAGCTTTAGCCTACTAAGGAAACTCAAAATTGGCCATGTGCCCCATCGTAAAAGACTGGATGATCCCGCCATTTTATGAATCATCGGAGAAATTCACCGTAATAAGACTGGTACATCTACTGAGATGGATTCCCCGTGAAATAATAAAAAAAAAACGCACAGTGTAGAAAGTGCTACAGTAACTTGATCTGAGAATTTGGACTCTGCAATTGCTGGTGAGTGATACTTCATTTAGCTTATAAAATGTTTGATATGATCCAAAAATTTTAATAATGGTTTTCTGTGAAATAATAATAATACCTTTGAAAAAGTCGAGAAAGAGGACTTATTTATGTGAATAATAATTTAACTCATTTAAATAATCAATGAGTAAAAGTAATATGTATTATAAAGAATTTAGTATATTTGTATATAATAAGTAAATCTGTTGAAAAATTAAATCAGAAAGATTCTTGGATTCACTAGCATAATTTGAGTTGTGAATTATATGTATATTGTATTTCATTTATGTATTGATTGTTGGTATTGGAATTTTAATTAATATGAGCTAACGTGCTAATGAAATTAAGTAAATGAAAAAGTAATATTTAACAGAATTTTTATTCAAATAACTTTACAAATAATTAAGTGGCACTATAATGAATAAAGATATTAATGCGATTGAATAAGTAAAAAAAAAAATGATTTATTGAAATCTGTGGGCATACAAAAAAGTTACAAATGAGAGAATTGAATGAAAATAAGAATGAGTTACATTCATGTGCCACGCAGAGTAATTATGATAAAATGAAATTTTAGATTTACAAGTAATTGTTGAATAATGAGAAATGTTGTTATAAAGTACAAGTTATTAGTTTATATTGATAAGTAACAGTAATAATATAAGAACATATACATTGAGCCCAGAG
This sequence comes from Amaurobius ferox, assembly GCA_951213105.1. Taxonomy (NCBI): domain Eukaryota; kingdom Metazoa; phylum Arthropoda; class Arachnida; order Araneae; family Amaurobiidae; genus Amaurobius; species Amaurobius ferox. The sequence continues at coordinate 134,060,036 of OX578150.1, forward strand.
AGGCATTTTTATTTGACATGTGTGATGAATATATAATTTAAGGTATGAAGTTGAATTAAGCCCAAGGAAGTATTGTACACATACATGATAATTGAGTTAATTAAGCTATTGGTATTTGAATTCGAAAGAAAGTGTCTATGGTGCTATATAATAATAGATTAAAATGGAATTATAAAGAGAATGAATTGCCATATTATATGAATTATTTGCACGTTATAAGAATAGGATGATTTAATTGATTATAAAATACCAATGTTGATGTGTTAATAAAATGTGATACCCTCATTTTGAATTTATATTTTCTGCACAGTGTGTATTGTTTTACTTTTATCTTTTATGTATCAGAAGCAACAACGGCCTTTTTCACCTTCTGATATATATATATATATATATATATATATATATATATATTATTAACTTAAATATACCCATTCTTCAGTTATATTTCTAAAAAATTCTTTCAATTGAGCAGAGAGAGGGGATCGTCTGCATCATGGTCAAGGGTGTTGAAAACCCAGACCGTCCGACTCATCCTGGGGACTTGAGCAACTATTTGGACGGCCTGGAAAGATGGTCAAGGGTGTGTGAAGATTCTTTCAAATTCCGTAGCTAAATTTTTGACTCCATTACAAAAATGTAATTAACAATCAAAGCAAACTGAATGTGCGCAATTGAGCCTTTTTAAGAATTTCCAATGGGTGTTATTTGCTTTTCTCTTTTTCTTCCCTTCATAACTTGATACAAAAAGCGCTTCCAACACCACAAGAAGATATTTTAAAAGAACATTTCGAATTTAAGATAAAATTTACGAAATATATTCTCACCATTTTGTAGGAAATAAAAGAAATCGCGTTTTTCACGACAACCGAAACCTGCCATTACGACTCGCATCCCCGGAAGATGGATTTCAAGCAAGATGTCTCTCACGACGTCTCATCTTTTTTATTTTTTATTTATTTATTTATTTTTTGCTGCGTTTATTTTGAAACTCGATATCCCGCAAACAGAAATTCGACCAGGACTGTGAAGCGAGAACGCTGGGGGAAATTTAGAAAATATTTATTCAAAGCTTCTTGACTCGCATCCTGCTCCGTTTCTGTGCGGATGAGGCCGTAGCAACATGAATGTCGGATACAAAATTTTAATTTTTATTAAAATTTTGTAAAACTGTAAAACAGTAAAACAGTTCCGTAAAACAGTTTGAGCGGTTTTCCGCTCAAACTGTTTTACAGTTCTGTTTGCAGCAGCAAAAAGACAGCGACTGTTGTTAAAAGTGAGAACTTTTTAATAACAGCCGATAAAACAAATATATAGTGATATCAACTGCTTTCGGAGACAAAAACATAATCCTTTGCAAAAAACAGACCGACGATACCAAGAAATACAAAAAAAGTGTCCGCCCATTAAGAGTTACATCACGTGACCCAGAAAGGGAATCATTGCCAGACGAAAACTGAAATTAAAAAAAAATAGAAAAATCTAGAACGACAAAATATCTTTCTATTCATTTTCTACGTTTTCTAATAAGTTTTTCTGCATATAATACAAGTCATTAATCGATGAATTTGAACCTATTTATCTCTATTTCAAATTTTGTCGACTGCTGCTGGCCATAACTAAAACAGAAATGATTCTTTTTTTGCCTTACTTGTACCAAAATCGAAACACCACCAGAGTAATGTACAAGCGACTTTGATTACTACCCAATTTCATGAAATTAGATTGGATAGTTTTTGAGTCGGAGTAGATACATACATTGAAAATACACACATACAGTACCATAAAAAAGTAATCGAGCAAAATATTTTTACGAATTTGGAGTTTATATTTTGCTACAAACTGTGGTGAAAGAAACTGAACCTTGGAGTGTATTCCTTTATATATTGATTTTATATTGAGTTGAATTATCATTTTGAATTATTATCATTATTGCCAATGAATCGTATATCGTACTTTGCATCGTTGCCGCATTATAACCCACCATTTTATTCTTTGTGCGAGTTCCTAAATATAATTATTAATTAACATACTCAGCAATTGACTTCCCGATGTTAACTTTTAAAATAAACATACCTTACACATATGCAACTATAATTAACTGACATTAATTTCGTATACACAGTGACTATCAAAAGTTAAGCATGCAATGCAAATTTTCATTTTTCGAAAACGTATTTGAATTTGAGTGGTTGAAAATCGCTGCGGATATAGATGGCAGTATGCAAATATCGTATGTTACAGCCAATCATGATTGACTGTCCAGATATATGCTAATTAGGCAGTCGTTGAAGACGCTAACATTCTAAAGGGTTTAAGGAGGTGCATTTAAATTCTGATATGAAGTGTTTATAACTTTTGTAGGATTATTTTTGATGATATTCGTGTTTCTATGGCTGAAAGAAGACGAATGACAGATAGGATAGTGAGCGCTAGCGTGCTGTTGGACGCATTGAAGCAGGACAGTCAATCAAAGATATCGCTATTTTCTTTGGTTTTGATCATTTGGTAATTTCTCGATTATGGAAACAATTCCAAACAAGTCAAACCGTTGTCCGGAGACCTGTTTCCGGTAGTCCAAGGGTTTCCACCTCCCTTGATGATCAATATATTACTATAGTAGCGAAGCGGAAGCGACCTCCACAACTGTTATATCCATGGTTGCAGCGGCACTTGATAAGACAATATGTGCCAGTACTGTGCGCCGAAGGCTCTACGTGAAGGGACTGTAAGGCTTTTGTGTTCCACTAACCGTCCAAGCCAGAGGGGCAAGATTAAAGTCGTCAACATGTCAATTGGACTGTCTCAGATGTTCTGTTTACGGGCGAGTTCAGATTTGCCCTGGAATCAGATGATAAACATGTAAGGGTTTGGAGAGAACTAAACGCACGCAATCAGGCCAAGAACATCATCGAACATTACGCATTCAGAGGTTGCAGCGTCATGCTGTGGGCTAGAATTTCAATGGGATATCGCACAAAGTTGCACATCTTTAAAGGCGGTTCTGTGACGACTGTGCGGTATCGGGATGAAGTCTTAGACCCCATTGCAAGACTCTACGCTGCAGCAGTTGGTCCTGATTTCCCTCTTATGGACGATAATGCCCGTCCCCATCGAGCTAACATCGTTGACGAATACCTGGAAAGTGAGGGCATTTCTCGTATGGAGTGATCGACATATTCCCCCGACCTTAATCCCATTGAAAACCTTTCGGATGCCCTCGGGCGTGCTGTCTCTATAAGTTAACATCCTCCAGTCATTCTTGTTGAAAACTGCCCTATTGGAGGAATGGCCATTGCTCGCATCTGCAATGGTTTATCACCTCATTAAAAGCATGGAAAATCATTGTAAAGTTTGTGTGAAGTTTCGGGGTGGTCACATACCATATTAATATAAGTTCTATTTGGTTTGTTTGCCTTTAAACATCATTTTGTTAATGGCACAAATGTGACGTCATCATATAACTTAGGAAAGGTAATTTTTTTTTTCATATTTGTACATAATTCATGTTTTCTTTAATGCATAAACACATTTGCTACCTTCATGCACAATTTTGAGTTAATCAAAGTTTACTTTTTTTTTGTTGATTTTAACGTCCGTGCTTAACTTTTGGAAACCAGTGTATTATTTTTTAAGGAGGAGACCTGCATGTGTGACACCAGGAATCTATTAGGTTGGAGGGAAAGTTCTGTCGTATTTTAAAGAAAATATTTGAATTCATTTATAAAAATATGTGTTTAATATTAATCAATTATATATGCTCCGTTATTTGTTACAACCTGTTGCCATCTTTCAGGTAACCTGTGAATTCCTGTTTTGTAGAAGTTCTCATCCTTGGAGTTAAAATAGTCAGCAACTGCCTTAGAAACACTTTCAAAAGACGTGAATTTTTATCCCGTTAGATAATTTTGCAGAGATCTGAACAGGTAATAATCAGATGGTGCAATGTCAGGTGAATATGGTGGGTGACTAAGGACTTCCCATCCTAACGCATTCAGTTTTTGTTGTGTCACCATTGCAGTATGCGGGCGAGCATTATCTGGACGCTTTTCTGGACGCTAATGCTGGCCTTTTTTCTTTGATAGCTGCATTCAATTTATCCAGCTGATTGCAGTACAGATCCGCGTTGATGGTTTTCCCCTGTTTCAGCAACTCGTAGTACACTGGACCTTTCCTGTCCCACCACAAACAAAGCAGTACTTTTCGTTGATGGATACTTGGTTTTGGAACTGTTGCTGATGATGTTCCTGGTTTGCAGTAAGATTTTTTTCTCTTAATATTCTCGTAAAGAATCCACTTTTCATCTCCAGTAACCAGCCTGTCCAAAAACGGCTCCACATTGTGCCTAATCAGATGTGATGAACACATTCTTACACGATCAGACAAATACTTTTCCGTTAATTCATGTGGAACCCAAAAACTTTGCTTTAACACAAACCTAAGAGATTTAATGTGATCTCCAACAGTTATATGATGAATGCCAAACTCTTCTGCAATTTCTCGACTTGTTACAGATGTTCTTTTTATTTATAAGAAAAATCACCTGCCTATTTAAAATGCGACAGAACTTTCCCTCCAACCCCTACCTAGAATCGCATAGACCTAAATTTAATGTATATTGGCACATACCTCTGTTGTCGTCTTGGACATTGAAACTGCATGTTGGACCTTCATTATCTTTTTTGATGTACAACCTTTTTAACCGGTCATTCTTACGTGACTTTTTAACCATCTCTCTGAATATTGGCTGCTATTTTAGTCAGAACGCTCTCGAACGGCCATTAATCGTTAATTGTATATGTCCATCTCTCAGTATGGACTCTATATTAAGCGCAACACACTTGGCCGGTCATTTACTATTGACTGCCACATCAACTCTCTCTCTGAATAAAACTGAATTTATCGTGTTGAACTTTCTCTGCTTGTTGCCACATCATTTCGCCTGAGGTCCAGATACTCCCTCCGTATCGCATTGGTTGTCCTCAGGGTGATGCAGCAACCCTTCTTCATTGGCTAATTTGTTAACCAATCTGCGTGGTATCAGACTTGGCCTGAAAGATATTTTTGATCCAACCACACCTGTAATTTATGTGCTTTTTATTTACTGCGGTCATGACCACCCGGGCCAAGACTGTCATAAACTTGAGGCCTATGAGTCTGAGCTTTGTCTCGTTTACTACAAATCGCAAATCGTCATAATATTAAAACTACCTAAACGCCTCCTAGTCCTCCTCGAGTATTTTATTTTCAGAGGTGTGTCAAATCGATATACGGCCCCTGGGTGAGAATAATGTTTCAAAAATCCGTAGGTGATTTGCTGCTTGTGGAGCCAGAAAACTCAGTATCCAACATCAATTATAATGTTTTGGTCACATCACCGCAAAAAACATTCAATTCGAGTTCAGAGGTGCTTGAAACGTGCTTTTTTGTTGAAAATACGAATTTACTGTCGGAAAGATGCCTGATTAGAACTATGGACACGATAACTACAGAGTGAATGCACCTATCGGTATAAAATGCTATATATGTTAAGTGAGAACTACATAGAATTCGTAGTCATTGGCATGACTATAACCAGCATTTAAAGAGCTTCGTAGCATTATTTCTTATAAAATTTCTGGAACAAGAGTCTATGAGAAAAAAAAATCTGATGTGGGCAGCACATGACTTTCCTTATATAAATGCAATGAATTTACCACTTTTACAGTAAAAAAAATAGATTGTTCTTATAGTAGATGCGTATAATCTTATAAGATATTGAATTTTCGTCAATGAGTCGTCATTTTCATTGATTTAGAGCCAATTTATCCATTTGGCGAGATTTTCGTTAATTTGGCAACATTTTAAAAAGTCGCCAAGTTGGCGACATTCCGTCAAATTCGTCGCCAAAATATCGCCAAGCGCTTTAGACGAACAAATAAGTTATTCTTACAGCAGATAAATGACTATTGGCGTTCAAATACAAAAGTATTACTTAAAGTATCTTTTTTCATGAATGGAACGAGCTAGATCCACGAAAATGATGTCAGCAAATTTATTGCATGATATTACATATGAAAAGTGAACATGTTCTCAACAGTTCATATTTTTTTTTAATTTAGGGGATTGTTTGATAAATTTATTTTTAAAATGTGCAATATCTCGAGAACGGTTCATGCTAGCGTTCTAAAGTTTATGTCAATCGTTTTCTAAGGAAACGTTACACAAGAAATGTCTATTTGCGCAACTTTATTAAAGGTTTTGAGTTTTTGATGATTTTTTCAAAATTTCACTCGAAAATTTAGGGGAGGGGGGGTTCTGAGCAGTCGATTGTGTTTAAAAACAATAAGTTGCAGTATTCACGGATTGTAATTTTTGTACCAAATTTAATTCGAATCGCTCCATTCGTTCGTGAGACATCGTCTCCTCAGACTCTCTCTCTCACACACACACACACAGACATCACCTTAAAAATGTTCGATTCGTGATCAGGGATGTTTGAAACGTGCTCTCCTGTAAAAAACTCGAAATCGAATTTTCGACCACAATACTTTCTTTATAAGGTTATTAATACTGTGTATATAAGGAAAGTAATAATAACTTAAACTATGGTATGAATTTAAATGACCAGCATATCTCATGAAGAATCTGTTCATTAGATTCGATTTTGAACAGCTGTTCAACCTGCAGAATGGGAAAAATGATAATCCATGTTGTCCATCACCCCCTTTAGAAGCGTCTCCATCACCACTCTCATAGGCACATCAGATCATCTGAAGGAAAGAAAGCAACCGAGTGCTATTTTTAAGGGAACATAATTTTTTTTAAACTAAAGTGTCCCCTTATCTGGTTAAGCAATTTTTTTTATGGGAATGCTATAGTTTGATTATATTTTGGCGAGAATATACATTCCGCTAAAAGTAGTTGTTCTGAAATGTCCAAACCGTGTCAATCCACCGAAAACTCATATTCCCAGTTTTTGAACCTATTCGAATATTTTCTATATAGGATTAGAATCTATATGATTAAGAATAAATAAAAGTAGCGTCTTTTTCCGTCAGCCCAACTCTGACATTATGATCAGAATTCTCGAGAGATGAATTTAGAGAGATTTTTCTTCCTCCTGAGTAATCTGACACCCCATTTTTTCTTCTTTTTTTAAATTTTCTTATATTCATTTATTTATTTATTTTGTCCTTTTATTTTGCAACACGATATGCTAAAAGACAAACTGCCACCGATGACTGCGAGGCTGAAACGTTGCTTTTCTATTTTTATTTATATTCTTTTACTTGCAATACATACATAGTATAACAAGCCATTTTAACTCTTCCAGAGTTCTCGATGGATAGTGGTCCCTCAATGTGACACCTGCCATTTAATAAAAGCTCCGAATATCGAAAACAGTTTCAAATTTAAGCATAAAAAGAGAATGGCGTACATTTTTGAAAGACAAAGCAGCGTACGTTTTTTTTTTTTAAACGTATCGTCACCTTCAACTCAAATTTTCAAAATATTAGAGTTTTTGTTATTGTTGACCTGGAAGTAGAGACAGATCTAAACTGAGACAGAAACTAAGATTCTAGCTAGACGTGCTCGATTATTAAGTAAAGTGGCTTCCATTTTTTTTATTATTCTTTTGCACCGTCAACACTCGGTCAAATATTTGAAATTGTAGATTTTTTTTTTTTTTTGGGGGGGGGGGGGTGTTCTCGAAGCTGTGATGGAACGAATGACTTCCAAACCAAAATTCTAGCTATAGGGGAAATGCTCGATAATTTTGATACATCACCGCCTCACTCAGTCAGTTGAGTGCATGTTATGTAGATATATAGGGAAAGGCCCCATTGGTAGAAACGTTACATTAGTTCTCCATAGCGTAAATTCATTTTTATTGCAAAGTCACATTTATTACAAAAAAACTATATTTTACATAATTTTCACAGAAAAATTTTGTTATAAGTAGGTGCATGCATTTCTGAATTATCATGTCATACACACACACACACACATCTGCACACACACACCTGCACACACACACACACCTGAACACACACACACACACCTACACACACATACACCTACACATACACACCTACACACACACACCTATACACAGACTTATACACACACACACAGACCCACACACATACCTACATACACACATCTATACACAGACCTATAAACACATATACCTACACATACACACTTACACACCTACACACACACCTACACACAGACCTATACACATACACACATACCTACACATACATACCTACACACACACACCTACACAAACACACACACACACATACACCTACACATACACATACACACCTACACACAGACCTATACACACATACCTACACATGCACACTTACACACACCTAGACCTACACACATCTATACACAGACCTATAAACACATATACCCCTACACATACACACTTCCACACACCTACACATACACACCTACACACAGACCTATACACACATACCTACACATACACATTTACACACACCTGGACCTACACACATCTATACACAGACCTATAAACACATATACCTACACATACACACTTCCACACACCTACACATACACACTTACACACCTACACACACACCTACACACAGACCTATACACATACCTACACAAACACACACACCTATACACACACCTATACACACATACACCTACACATACACATACACACCCACACACAGACCTACACATACACACTTACACACACCTACACACACAGAGGGAGAGAGAGAGAGAGATCTTAAAAAAAAACTTTCGAAATGCGTTTAGGTGCTTATTTTCGTCAGAATCTTAAATTTGAAAATTTTCAAGAACGCACTATTTTTCTATACAATAGCGTGATAAAGTAATAAAGTGTTGGCAACATTCAAAATATTATAATACAGTTAAATTCGTTGCATCCATATTATTCGCGCGCGTTGCTGAAACCTTAGTATGCCGAAGAAACTCTGTTAAAGCCAGTGCATGTTTGGGGGTGGGGGTGTGAAGCCAGTCGATGAGCATCTAGAGATCGTTTATCATAAGTTAATTACACGTTTTAAACGTTTTCCAACAGTTCTGCCGGGCAGGGAGAGGAGGGTGGGTAGGACGTCATTCCTGGTGCTGAACGCAAACTCAATCGAGGGGAGGGTGCTATGATGAAAGATCCATTTTTTAACATCCCCCTCCTAATTTGTTTCCATGGGGAATGCTGAGACAATTATGAAATTGAAAGCCCATTTTTAAGGTTTGCCCTCCACTAATTTGCACTTCGGAGAGGAAACTTTGTTTGTTTGAGAAAGTTTGAAAGTAAAAAGGGCGCGAGATCACGACAGGGGGAAAAAACGTGGTTTTAAAAGTAGAGAACATTTTTGAAGAGTCGTTTACTGTTCTGAAAATTGGGATTTTTGAGAACTCCCAGATAAAGGAAAATTAAAGATATTTTCTGAAAACTAGGCAACACATAACGAAACACTACGTTGTAGGGTGCTTTAGAATTGCAGCAGCAATCGAACGAACTTAAGAAAACGATGCAGCTAAGAACTACAATTTATGTAGCAACATTTTATTGGTTCAGCTCAATAAAAAAAAAAATTATTTTTAAATATTTAAATTTCAAAATGTACTTGTAGCTAATTAATGAGTCAAATTTCAAAATGATTTTGTTCGCTTTTAAATATTTAAATAATATTAATTAAATTTAAATATATATTTTTTATGTAAATCAAATATTGAATTTTTTTCAAAAACTTGTATTTAAATGAAATAAATGGTATAATACGTCAACTTTAATTAAAATTTAAAATCCAAGACAAACCAATATAGGTTTAAAAGTCCTTTAATAAAATCTCCCATCCTCGATGTACAAAATCTTTGGCCGTGCAATTTTTGTACGTCTAGGAAAGGAGATTTTATTAAAGGACTTTTAAACCAATTTTTGGTTGTCTCTGATTTTAAAGTATATTTAAATTGTTTCCCAACATATGATTAACTAGATGACTTCGACGACCAACCTGGTTGCTTTCTAAAAAAATTTGATGTGGGCAACACATGACTTTCCTTATATAAATTAATGATTTTACTACTTTTACAGTAAAAAAATAGGTTTTTCTTATAGTAGATACTTGTATTCTTTCCAAGATATTGAATTTTCGACAATTAGTCGTCATTTTCATTGATGTAGTGCCATTTCTATCCATTTGGCGAGATTTTCGTTAATTTGGCAACGGTTTAAAAAGTCGCCAAGTTGGCGACATTCCACCAAATTCATCGCCAAAATCTCGCCAACCGTTATGGACGAAGAAATAAGTTATTCTTACAGCAGATAAATGACTATTGGCGTTCAAATACAAAAGTATTACTCAAAGTATTTTTTTTTCATGAATGGAACGAGCTAGATCCACGAGAATGATGTCACCCAATTGATCGCATGGTATTACATATGAAAAGTGATCATGTTTCTCAATAGGAAAATTTTTTTTTTATTTTATATAACTTTTTGATAATTTTTTTGAAAAATGTGCAATATCTCGAGAAAGGTTCATGTTAGCGTTCGAAAATTTATGTCAATCGTTTTCTAATGAAAAATTACATAAGAAATGTCTATTTCCGTAACTTTATTAGCGGTTTTGCTTTTTTGACGATTTTTTCAAAATTTTACTCGAAAATTTAGGGGGTTCTGGACAGTCGATTGCGTATAAAAACAATAGACTTCCCGTGTTTACGGATTGTTATTTTTGTACCAAATTTCGTTCGAGTCGGTTCATTCGTTCGTCAGTTATCGTCTCCACAGACTCACTTACACCCCCCCCACACACACACACACAGACATCACTTCAAAAATGTTTGATTCGTGATCAGGGATGCTTGAAACGTGCCCTCCCGCCGAAAACTCGAATTCGAATTTTCGACCCCGTCCCAATACTTTCCTTATAGATTATGTATATAAGGAAAGTAAAAAGCTATTAACTTGCAATAGTCTTTATTGCAGTATAGCAGTCGACCCACCTCAGGGACTAGAGCTCCTATAATAGCTCCTACAATAAAGGAGCCTTGGCGGGGACACACGTTCTCAATAAGTTCTTAATACGTATTCGTCCACATATACGGACATTATAACTTAAATAAATGTTTAAAACTAACTTCATTCACTGGGTGCTGGATCAGGAGGGAATAAAATAAATCTGGAATTAGAGATAAAACATCTGATGTGAATTTACAGATTCAAATTTATTTTCTCTTTATTTCCTTGAAAGTTTAAAGGCACAAAAGTGACATGCATCATTTTAAATAATACTGAATTTGCACATGAAATTTTCATTTGGTCACGGTGAGTATTTTCAAAGGCAGAATAGCAAAAATGCCAAGAAAACTAAAATATCTCAAGAACAGCTAATCTTAAAGTAATGGGGCTGGTCTTATTCTTTTTATCTTTAAAAATTACGCATAGAACAAACATTTAATGGATACATTTGAGTATTCGTAGTCTTTTGTTTCAAATTTTGATGACTTTTGAGGAGCATTTTGCAATAAACGGCAGTTTTTTTTTTCAGAATTGTACTAAAATCTAATTAGAACTATGATAACCCACAAGTGACGTATCTACCCAATTTTGTGAAATTTGTTTTATTAGTTCTTCGGCTAAAGTGGATACATACGATTTTTGAGGGTCATTCTGCTAAAAAAGATAGGTTCTTTTATTCCGAAACGTACCAAAATTTAATAAGCACCAGGGCCATCCACAAGTAATGTACAAATAAAATTTCATGAAATTGGTTCCATTAGTTTTTGAGTTAGAGTGGATACATACATTGCGCAGACAAACATACGCACACAGACACACACCAACAGATAAACAGATTCATACACAGACACACACACAGGGAGATACACCGACACACATATACGTCAAGTTAAAAATTATTTTTTGTGATCTAGAGGTCCCAAAACGTGTCGACCTGTCGAAAACTAGAGTTGCAATATTCGACACGATTCCAATACATTCTCTATACATTACCATGTATTGTAGGAAAAGAAAAAATTTGATGTGGGCAGCGCAGGAATTTCCCTGCAGACTCATATTCACGTTCTGTTTATTTCTTCAATAATTCATTAAATTGAGTTTAAGGACACAAAATAACACCCATCATTATTTTAAATGACACTGAATTGGCATTTTTAATTTAATGTTTGTTTTCATTGGGTAACTGGACTTATTTTCAAATGTGGCATAGCAAAAATGCGAAAAAACAAAAATATCTCGAGAACGGCTAGGCCTAGTGTAATGGGGTTGGTCTTTTTCTTTTCATCGTTAGACATTGCCTATAATACAAGCATTTAATGGATATATCTTAGCATACGTAGTTTTATATTTTATATTTTGACGATTTTTGCGGGCCATTTTGCAAAAGGAGGCAGGTTCTTTTTTTCCGAATCGTACCAAAATCTAATACAGCACCAGGGTTGCCCACAAGTGACTTATCTATCCAATTTTGTGAAATTTGATCAATTTTTTGTCCAGATAGACTGAATACAGGCAATTTTTGCGGACCATTTCGCCAAAAGAGGCGGGTTCTTTTATCCCGAATAGTACCCAAAACTAATCAGCACCAGGGTCGCACACTAGTGACTTACCTACCCAATTTTATGAAATTGGGTCCATTAGTTTTTGAGTTAATGTGGATAGATACATTGTACAGACAGACACACAGACAGATAGACACACAGACACACTGACTGACAGACAGACAGACAGACACATACAGACAGACACAGACGTCACGCTAAAAATAGTTTTTTCGTGCTCTAGATATCCGAAAATGTATAGATCCGTTGAAAACTCGAGTTGCGATTTTCGGCATGATTCCAATACTTTCCCTATACATTACCATGTATTGCAGGGGAAAATAAAAGAGTGAAAGAAAGGGAACTGAGTATACCAGAGAAAATTTCATGTGAATCGGATCAAAGGGCAGAGATAGGTGAGAATACTGTTTTGGAGGGGGTGGGGAACGATAGATTAAATTAGAGACGCCCAGGGTTGTTCCAATGTCAAAATTCAAACAAAATGCACAGGAAATTGCGATGTGACCTAAGGGTTATTTCGTGACGTCACGCTTCCAGAGAAAAGGGGGTTTCATTTTTTTCATTATCTCGATCTGAGAAAAATCCCAAAGCCTCATTTAAAAATTCGTACTAAATTTAAAAATAGCGTAATTGAAAACATCTTTTATTACAAAGCGAAAATCTCATACTATATATTCATGCAAAATATTAGAATCGTGCAAATCTCTAATTCATGGGTGGACAAATTTAAAAATATATTTGTCGGAAAAAAAGAACTTTTTTAAGTACTTAAAAATTATTTTGTACTTAAAAATATTATATTAAAAAATTCATATTGTCTTGCAGACTCTTTTTAATTCAACGTTCTTTGAAAAGACTGCTTTTCGAGCTTTCCAGTGGTGTAAAAATGGAAACGCTGTGATCATACTTAAGATAGCTAAGGAAGTAATTTGTTTGAAAATTGCTCAAACTTCCGCTTGTGTATATAAATCAAAACCTAATTCCTATTTCCAAAATAATAATAATAATAATAATAATAATAATAGCTTTGAGGTGCACAGTCGTCCGAGTTCTGATACATTCGCTTTGTAATAAACAGAAATATTACATATGTAAAGAAAAAAAAAGTTCTAATAAGAAATAAAACAATTTTTCTTTTCAAAAATATTCTTTTCTTTTGAACAAAGATGCATTTTATAAAATTTCAGTCCTATTAATTTTAATCCTTTTAATCCTGTTAATTTTAATCCTGTTCTTTGGAGATAAAATTAATTATAATTAAAATCTGTAGTATGCAAAGCGCATAATAGTAAGATATTTTATAAAATATAAGAAGATGTAAAATAATACTTTTTTTTCAAAAATATTCTTTTAGTCTTTTGAACAAAAATGCATTCTGGAAAAAATATAATTTTAGCCTGTTCTATGGAGATAGTATCAATTATAATTAAAATTTGTAGTACACACAACGCATAATAGTATACAATACGCATAGTATACAGTAGTATATAGTGCACACAACGCATAGTAGTATAAAATATAATAAGAAATAAAATAATTTTCCTTTTCAAAAACATTCTTTTAAGCAAAAATGTATTTTGGAAAATATTTAATTTTACCCTGTTCCATGAATATAGAATTAATTATGGTTAAAATTCGTAGTATGCAAAACGCATATAGTGAGCCATTCCGTAAAATATAATAAGAAATAAAATAGTTTTTCTTTTCAAAAGTATTATTTTGAACAAAAATGTATTTTGGAAATATTTTAATTTTAACCTGTTCGATAGAGAGAGATATAATAAATAATATTTAAAATTTGTAGTATAAAAAATGCGTAATAGCAAGACATTCTGTAAAATATAATAATAAATAAAATAATTTTTTTTTTCAAAAATATTCTTAGTCTTTTGAGCAAAAATGCATTGTGAAAATTTTTTAATTTTAGGCTGTACTATGGAGATGGAATTAATTATAATTAAAATTCGTAGTATGCAAAATGCATAATAGCAAGACATTCTATAAAATATAATAATAAATAAAATAATCAATGATTTTCAAAAATATTCTTTTAGCATTTTGAACGAAAATGCAATTTGTAAAAGTTTTAATTTTAGCCTGTTCTAATGGAGATAGAATTGGTTATAATTAAAATTTGTAGTATGCAAAACGTACTGACATTTTATTTTATAAGATGACAATACGTCGAGACATTTTATTTTATAAAATGTGTCTGCTTGTGAACAAAACAATGGTAAAGATCTATGTAATCATGTTGTAGATATCGTGTTCGAAAATATAATTTTGAGAAGATAGACATTAAAGATTACTCAGAACAAGCCTTTTCACGGAATAAAAGTACACTCTTAGGGGGTCATCATTTTTGTTCTAATACGGATTTTCGCGTATAATTTGTTTTAAAATGCTAAGAAATCCCATGTATATAATATTAAATCACAAAATAATAATAATAACAATGACAATAATAATCATAAAAGTACAAGTACTCTTAAGATCCTTATGTTTGGAATCGTTAAATATGAACCAAAATTGCTTCTATCTTTAACAAACACAATGTCTCTCTCATTGAGTTTATATTTAACGAACTCTTCAAAATTTAATTGTTTAGTTTTTAAAGTACATTTATGAACGTCAGTAATGCAAATGAATGGATTACTTCACACAGTAGTAAATATATGTGATACTCTTATACTGTTAATATGACCCCATTTGCAATGCATGTGCAAAAAAAAAATTAAAATTAGGAGTATACTTGCAAAGATAAGTTCGTTAGATAAGGCCCATGAATGTACACGTTACGTTAGTAGACATTGACCGACCGAATAAAAGGGATTGCAGCGCCCCTAGTGGAGAATTAAAAAAATAAGATAAAGAAATCGGCAACAAAACGAGACAGACTAAATGTGTCAAATTAAAAGTTATAGAGAATCAATAGGAATCGATAGCAGGAACGAGTTTTTGGAAGACAATAAATACCTGGCAAAAAAGTAATATCTTCAGAGACTGTAACACGGTGACACCTGCAATGCTTGCTCAATGTATACTGTAATATTTTTTCTGGAATTCAAATGTGCTTTGTCTCTGAAGGAGAGTATTTAAGAAAAGTTCTTCACTTGATTTCCGTTCATGTAAGTGTTGTATGTAAGTTGTTCATGTAAGTGTTGTATGTAAGTTGTTCATGTAAGTGTTGCATGTAAGTTGTTCATGTAAGTGTTGTATGTAAATTGTTCATATAAGTGCTGAAGTTGTTCATGTAAGCGTTATATCTAAGTTGTTCATGTAAGTGTCATATATAAGTTGTTCAGGTAAGTATTGTATATAAGTTGGTTATGTAAGTGTTGTATGCAAGTTGTTCATATAAGTGTTTCATGTAAGTTGTTCATGTAAGTGTTGTATGTAAATTGTTCATATAAGTGCTGAAGTTGTTCATGTAAGTGTTGTATGTAAATTGTTCATATAAGTGCTGAAGTCGTTCATGTAAGTGTTATATATAAGTTGTTTAAGTAAGTGTTGTATGTAAGTTGTTCATGTAAGGACTGTATCCTTTCTGAATAGGGAAATTATACGTCAATAACTCCATTGTGTCAAATAAATGCATTTTGTGACCATTTTAGTGCGGGTTACTATTCAATAAATAATACTCTACTACTTTGCTTTTTTTGTCTATCTCGCTTGATTGACGAGCTCGAATCCTAACTATTTTAAATTATTCTCCTTAAATACCTATTATTTATCGAGCAAGGTCACTTTAATATAGATAGACCTGGCGGATTATTGCGATTTAACTGATTTTCACGGCAGTAAGAAAAAGTTTAAAAATCCAATGATTTCGTATTTAAAAACTATTTCAAAAGCATCTGCACTGACGACCTCACGGAGCATGATCGTTGACGGATTATCTCCCATGGGTGTATAAACTCCACGCCCAATTAACCCCTTATCACTTCTACCCCTCCATAGCTCTCATCCCCACTTTTCACAAAATCTCAAATTACCACTGACGAATGGTTCACAAACCAGCCATCATCGAGAAATCTGTGCATGGGGATGAGTGTATCGAAGGGGGGGGGGGTCGACCCTTACCCCCAAACTTTCCGACTCTGAATGAACGCCAAGCAGATCTCCCGCCGCTTACCTTGAATTTAATTTATCCACGAGTCATAGTTAATAAAGTCCTTACCTTTATCTAAGTTGTAAGCATTCTTTTGTTGAAAACTCATCACACGAGGTCATCTACAAAAAGAACAAATTGAGTTCTGTGTGTATTTGCAAAAGAAATACAATAAAGCATAAAATTCTAGAATTGTACAAATGAAAAAAAAATTGCTAAAACTGCTCCATAAAGTAATGAACCTCAATCGATAATACGTATCGGCCGGTTTCCGAAGAAACAGCCTTCTTCAGATAGAGCAGCTACCCCAATTAAAATAAATATTTTAATAATTTTAATAAATGTAAAATGTTTTGTTTACATACATAGAGTTTATTAAATGTTTTTTAGCCTATATATTTAGCTCTTAAATTTTAATATATTTGCTTTCATTTATTTTTTTTGCTAAAAATTGTAAAAATAAATTTAAACGTATTTTAATATGTAAGCACTTAATTTTAAGTGTTTAAATAAATGTATACTGTTTAAATGCTAAAGAAATTTAGACGTTAGAAAAATAAGACAGATATATCAAAGTATATTATATGTTATGAAATATTATTATATTATATACTATAAAATGATACGTTCCTATTTAAAATATTTTTTTTCATTTAATTTTTTTTAAATATTTAAATCAATGAAAAATCCGCTTTAAATAATTTAGTAACGTAAACATTTAAAAACCTTTTTCATACTTAAAATTTTTTAATTCATTTGAAGAAAGATTTAAATGTTTTACAATTCATAAAATTAAAAAGACTTATAAAAGTATATAATATATTACATTTTGCTAGATAGTCCTATATAGAGTTGAAACTAAATTAACTAGAATATAACTCAACTCGACTTCCTCATACCAGAATTCATTTTTTTTAAGAAAAATTTTTGCAAAAATCGGTATTGTGAGTCTAAATTATTAAAACTATAGCGTGTTACCCTTCACTTTAAAGAGCTTGAAAAAATCTTTCAAATGATACCATACTTGACAATATACCCCTCGGGGGAGGGGCGGTAACTTTCCCCCCCCAAGGGAGGCTAATGACGTCACGAACAAAGAAGAATTATATTGCGGCTATTTTTTACAATGATTGAAACTATTAAGTCTCGTAACCAGCAAGCCAACCATAAACCCGTCTATGCATGCATATGTCAAATTGTGTCTTATATTGCCTAGTTAAAAAAATCTGATGTGGGCAACACATGACTTTCCTTATATACTGCAATAAATTTACGACTTTTACAGTAAAAAAATAGGTTTTTATTATAGTAGATACTTATATTTTTTCCAAGATATTGCATTCTCGACAATTAGTCGTCATTTTCATAGATTTAGAGTTATTTTTATCCAAACGGCGAGATTTTTGTTAATTTGGCAACAATTAAAAATGTCGCCAAGTTGGCGACATTCCGCCAAATTCGTCGCCAAAATCTCGCCAAGCGTTATGGACGGAGGAATAAGTTATCCTTATAGCAGATAAATGACTATTGGCGTTCAAATACAAAAGTGTTACTCAAAGTATCTTTTCTCATGAATGGAACGAGCTATATCTACGAGAATGATGTCACCAAATTCATCGTATGAAATTACATATGAAAAGCAAACATGTTTCTCAACAGTTAATATTTTTTATTAATTTAGAGGATTTTTTGATAATTTATTTGAAAATTGTGCAATATCTCGAGAACGTTTCATGTTAGCGTTCTAAAGTTTATGTCAATCGTTTTCTAAGAAAAATTACATAAGAAATGTCTATTTGCGTAACTTTATTAAAGGTTTTGATTTTTTGATGATTTTTTCAAAATTTCACTCGAAAATTTAGGGAGGTTCTGAAGATTCGATTACGTTTAAAAACAATAGGCTTCCAGTACTCACGGATTGTGATTTTTGTACCAAATTTCATTCAAATCGCTCCATTCGTTCGTGAGATATCGTCTCCACAGACTCACTGACACACACACACACACACACAGACACACAGACATCACCTCAAAAATGTTTGATTCGTGATCAGGGGTGTTTACAACGTGCTTTCCCGTCGAAAACTCGAATACGAATTTTCGACCCCGTCACAATACTTTCTTAAAACATTATGTATATAAGGAAAGTAAAAATATATACGTATATAAAATTTCAAATAAATGTTGAAGTTTGCGTTCACATTAAAAAAATTCTATCTAGTTCTAGATTTTTTTTTTATAACAAAGCTGGATATAAAGTTTCATGAAAAACCATAAACATTTGAGTAGGTGTTATCGTCTACACAAGAAATCGACTACAGATATCATACAGACATCACTCCAAAATAGACCAAACGTGTTCAGGAGGTCTTAAAACATATATTGACATCCAAATATCGAAATCGAAAATTTTCGTGAAAACAATACTTTCTCCATACTGCGTATTGGAAAGTAAAAATATTTTTCTGGAGGAATAAAAATAACAAGATCAAGCAAGTTTTTTGGACTTTGCCTGTGAAACGAGTTATTCCTTGAAGATACTCTCTCTGCAAGAAAACGAAATGTAAAAGTTTAAAATGAGACGCCGCCAGCATTTTGCATTCTAATCAACAGATCAACACCATTTAACTTGCCCTCTTTCTCCAAAGACTGTACTTGCCCTTTTACACTTTGCTTTCACACGAGTTTTCAATTTTTCTTTATTATTTTGGGAGACTCTGTAAACGGTGTCGAAAAACTAAATTTTACTCACGTTATCAATCACAATTTTGTTTATATATTGAGACATTTTAAAATAATTTTGAAATGTATTTAAAAATGAAGATAAAATTATTACTTTCCTTATATACATAATGTATAAGGAAAATATTGTGACGGGGTCGAAAATTCGAATTCGAGTTTTCGACGGGAGAGCACGTTTCAAGCATCCCTGATCACGAATCAAACATTTTTGAAGTGATGTCTGTGTGTGTGAAAGTATGTGTGTGTGTGTCAGTGAGCCTGTGGAGACGATAACTGACGAACGAATGGCCCGATTCGAACGAAATTTGGTACAAAAATCACAATCCGTAAACACTGGAAGCTTATTATTTTTATACGCAATCGAATGTTCAGAACCCCCCTAAATTTTCGAGTGAAATTTTGAAAAAATCGTCAAAAAATCAAAACCGCGAATAAAGTTACGCAAATAGACATTTCTAATGTAATTTTTCATTAAAAAACGATTGACATAAATTTTAGAACGCTAACACGAACCGTTCTCGAGATATTGCACATTTTTGAAAAAAATTATCAAAAAGTCATATTAAATAAAAAAAAAAATTCCTATTGAGAAACATGTTCACTTTTCATATGTAATACCATACGATAAATTGGGTGACGTTATTCTCGTGGATCTAGCTCGTTCCATTCATGAAAAAAGATACTTTGAGTAATACTTTTGTATTTGATCGCCAATAGTCATTTATCTGCTGTAAGAATAACTTATTTCTTCGTCCATAACGCTTGGCGAGATTTTGGCGACGATTCTGGCGGAATGTCGCCAACTTGGCGACTTTTTGAAATGTTGCCAAATTACCGAAAATCTCGCCAAATGGATAAAAATGACGCTAAATCAATGAAAATGATGACTAATTGTCGAAAATTCAATATCTTGGAAAGAATATAAGTATCTACTATAAGAAAAACCTATTTTTTTTACTGTAAAAGTAGTAAATTCATTACATTATATAAGAAAAGTCATGTGTTGCCCACATCAGATTTTTAAATCTAAATTTATTAAATCTAAAATTACATTATGTTTAGAATTTCAAAATAATTCTAAATGTGCATATTCAATGCATATTCAATGCATATTCAATGCATTCTAAATGTGCATATTCAAAATAATTCTAAATGTGCATATTTTAAAAGTAGACAACTTTCGTTTTGAATTTAAATATTTGTACAAGAGGATATCTTTTCTTCAGATTAATAAAACGCAAACAAGTATGCAAAGTCCACTTCCACGATTGCAATTTCGTCCCAATAGCTCAATGGAAGAGCGTCGACTGGCCAGTTTGGAGATCCAAGGTTCGATTCTCGGTTGGGGCAGCAAGGGTCTTTACAAGTACTAGTTAGAATCACTTTACAAAATAGTTGAAAGTGTTTATGACTTGGGTCATTCTGTCTGTCTGTCTGTCTGTCCGTTAGCACGATAACTGCCGTAGAAATGGCTTTATCAAAATGAAATTTTAGTATGTTTTTCAGACGGTCTGTGGGACCAATGGGAATATAAATGAATAATATCACCCAAATAGTTTTTTATTGAACCCGGGTTGAAGAAATGAAATACATTGAACCCTATGGGACCTAATGTTTCGAGCATTTATTAAGCGAATTTAAAATTCACAAATGGCTTCGAAAATTTTAGGAAATATTCAAATTATCCCATAAAATATATAAAAAAAATTTCAGTAAAATATGTTAGGTAGTTTTTAAATAAAAATTATTTAATATAGGGAGAAAAACAAATTTAATTAAATTCTGACTCTCGTTATATCCTCCAGAAAGGAAAAAGAGATATATTATATAATAAATATATTTCCAAGAGTTTAATTACTTTATATATGAGAAAGGTTTCACATTTCAAAATAAATAATGTAGATAACAATTTTTCAAATTTTTAAATAAAATAAATTATTATAGTATTGTGATGAGTAAATTATTATAGTATTGTGATGAGTGTTATATAGAAGCGATTTATATTTCGATGACGTCATTTGAATAAAGTTCATTTGTTTTCGATGATGTTTTCAAATATAATAAATTATTGTAGTGTTATGATAATTTTAAAAATATTACCGAGGAATGTATCGCGTTTTATAGATGTTTAAACCAGGCAATTTATGTTTCAATGCCGACATTTGAATGAAGTTTTCATATATAATAAATTAATGTAGTATTGTGATAATTTTAAAAATATTACCGAGGAATGTATCGCATTTTAGAGATGTTTGTATAAAATTGCATTGAAGTTGGAAAGTGTTTCATAATCAATGCTTTATGCATGATTGATCTTTCTTGTTTTATTTTATTTCTTTTTTATTGACCAGACCGTCCGGTTCATCCGAGGGTTCAGAGTAAATATTAAAACTATAAAATATTACATTAAAAATAACGAATTAAAACTACAGGACTAAAAAACAGAATTTAGACGGAGGAAACTAAAATCAAAAGAAAAGGAAATTTAAAATTAATATATACAGTTTATTATACAGGGTGTCGAGAAACGTTCACATCAGAGGGCATTTCTCGAGAACGGAAAGTATTATCTTTATTACTTTCCTTATATACATAATGTATAAGGAAAGTATTGTGACGGGGTCGAAAATTCGAATTCGAGTTTTCGACGGGAGAGCACGTTTCAAGCATCCCTGATCACGAATCAAACATTTTTGAAGTGATGTCTGTGTGTGTGTATGTGTCAGTGAGTCTGTGGAGACGATAACTGACGAACGAATGGACCGATTCGAACCAAATTTGGTACAAAAATCACAATTCGTAAGCACTGGAAGCCTATTGTTTTTATACGCAATCGAATGTTCAGACCCCCCCTAAATTTTCGAATGAAAGTTTGAAAAAATCGTCAAAAAATCAAAATTGCTAATAAAGTTACGCAAATAGACATTTCTTATGTAATTTATCATTAGGAAACGATTGGCATAAATTTAAGAACGCTGACATGAACCGTTCTCGAGATATTGCACATTTTTCAAAAAATTATCAAAAAGTCATATAAAATAAAAAAAAATATTTCCTATTGAGAAACATGTTCACTTTTCATATGCAATACCATGCGATAAATTGGGTGACATCATTTTCGTGGAACTAGCTCGTTCCACTCAGGAAAAAGATACTTTGAGTAATACTTTTGTATTTGAATGCCAATTGTCATTTATCTGCTGTAAGAATAATCAATTTCTCCGTCCATAACGCATGGCGAGATTTGGCGACGAATTTGGCAGAATGTCGCCAACTTGGCGACATTTTTAATTGTTACCAAATTAACAAAAATCTCGCCAAAAGGATAAAAATGTCGCTAAATCAATGAAAATGACGACTAATTGAAGAAAATTCAGTATCTTGGAAAGAATATAAGTATCTACTATAAGAATAACATTTTTTTAAACTGTAAAAGTAGTAATTTCATTGCATTATATAAGAAAAGTCATGTATTGCCCACATCAGATTTTTTTAATATTAGTCGTAGCTATTTTGAATGATTGCAAAAAAATGTTTTTGCAACTTTAATTTTGGACACTAGTGAATGGGAAAGTGAAAATGGATATTCAGAGATTAAAGTCAAAAATTAATTACAAAATAATTTCAACAACATTTGGGAATTTGAGATTTTGACAGTCTTATGCTTTGGGAGTTCATAAGGCTTTGGGAGTTCATAATATTATTGGAAATCATTATGAACTCCCAAATCCATTTCAAACGCTGAGTGAATTATGTTCGCCTGCGTGCGCAATTTTATGCTCAGTTTCTCTCTCTATTAAAAAATCTGATGTGGGCAGCACATGACATTCCTTATATGATGCTACGAATTTACTACTTTTACAGTAAAAAAAAATAGATTATTTTTATAGTAGTTATTTATATTCTTTCCAAGATATTGAATTTTCGTCAATGAGTCGTCATTTTCCATGTAGTCATCATCAATGAGTCGTCATTGATTTAGCGTCATTTTTATCCATTTGGCGAGTTTTTCGTTAATTTAGCAACATTTAAAAAAGTCGCCAAGTTGGCGACATTCTACCAAATTCGTCGTCAAAATCTAGCCAAGCGTTATGGACGAAGAAATAAGTTATTCTTACAGCAGATAAATGACTATTGGCGTTCAAATACAAAAGTATTACTCAAAGTATCTTTTTTCATGAATGGAACGAGTTAGATCCACAAGAATGATGTCAACAAATTTATCGCATGGTATTACATATGAAAAGTGAACATATTTTTCAATAGCAAATATTTTTTTTTATTTTACATGAGTTTTTGATAATTTTTTTGAAAAATGTGCAATATTTCGAGAACGGTTCATGTTAGCATTCTAAAATTTATGTCAGTCATTTTCAAATGAAAAATTACATAAGAAATATCTATTTGCGTAACTATATTAGCGATTTTGATTTTTTGACGATTTTTTCAAAATTTCACTCGAAAATTTAGCGGGGTTCTGAACATTTGATTGCATATAAAAACAATAGGCTTCCAGTGTTTACGGATTGTGATTTTTGTACCAAATTTGGTTCGAGTCGGTCCATTCGTTCGTCAGTTATCGTCTCCACAGACCAACTGACACACACACACACATACTTTCACGCACACACACCCATACTTTCACACACATACACACATACTTTCACACACACGCACATACTTTCACACACACACACACACACACACACACAGACATCACTTTAAAAATGTTTGATTCGTGATCAGGGATGCTTGAAACGTGCTCTCCCGTCGAAAATTCGTATTCGAATTTTTGACCCCGTCACAATACTTTCCTTATACATGATGTATATAAGGAAAGTAATAAAGCGGTTTTAGGACGGATACAACACACAATATGAATTAAAAAGAACTTTAAAAATCACGATTTTGAGACAAGATGGATCCCATATTTCAATTTGAAGTCGGTCACGCGATCTCTTCATATAATGGTCACGTGATCGCTTCATATAAGAGGTGTAATTATTATTTTAATTTTTATTTAAAAAACTACTGAATATATTTTGAAATCTGAATTTTTTTTTATATATTTAATGGGATAATTTGAATATTATCTAAAATTTTCGAAGCAATTTGTGAATTTTAAATCCGCTTAAAAAATGTTTGAAAAATTAGGTCCCATAGGATTCAATGTATTTCATTTTTTCAACCAGGGTTCAATCCAAAACTAATTGGGTGGTATTATTCATTTATATTCCTATAGGTCCTACATACCGTCTGAACAACATACCAAAATTTCATTCTGATTAAGTCATTTTTACGGCAGTTATCGTGCTAACGGACAGACGGACAGACAGACTTAATGAACAAAGTCATAAACACTTTCCAACTTTGTTGTAAAGTGTTAAAAACGGAAAATTTTCAATTATTTTCAACTTGACAATACGATTACTCGAAAACTATAAGATATCTTTTTAATAATAAATATGGATTTTAATACTACATTTTCTATTACAAGTTTCTGCTGTTTACTATTTAAATCTGTCTTTTACACTTTACTATATATTTCGAATATATTGTAAAGTAAAATCTGATGTCGGCAACACATGACTTTCCATATATAATGCAATGAATTTACTAATTTTACTGTTAAAAAAAATATTATTCTTAAAGTAGGTACTTATATTCTTTCCAAGATGTTGAATTTTCTTCAATTAGTCGTCATTTTCATTGATTTAGCGTCATTTTTATCAATTTGGCGAGATTTTTGTTAATTTGGCAACAATTAAAAATGTCGCCAAGTTGGCGAAATTCCGCCCAAATCTCGCCAAGCGTTATGGACGGAGAATTAAGTTATTCTTACAGCAGAAAAATGACTATTGGCGTTCAAATACAAAAGTATTACTCAAAGTATCTTTTTTCATGAATGGAACGAGCTAGATCCACGAGAATGATGTCACCCAATTTATCACATGGTATTACATATGAAAAGTGAACATATTTCTCAATGGGAAATATATTTTTTTTTATTTTATATAACTTTTTGATAATTTTTTTGAAAAATGTGCAATATCTCGAGAACGGTTTATGCCAGCGTTCTAAAATTTATGGCAATCGTTTTCTAATGAAAATTTACATAAGAAATGTCTATTTGAGTAACTTTATCAGCGGGTTTGATTTTTTGACGATTTTTTCAAAATTTCATTCGAAAATTTAGGGGGTTCTGCACATTCGATTGCGTATAAAAACAATAGACTTCCAGTGTTTACGAATTGTGATTTATGTACCAAATTTCGTTCGAATCAGTCTATTCCTTCGTCAGTTCTCGTCTCCACAGACCCACTGACACACACACACACACAGAGACATCACTTCAAAAATGTTTGATTCGTGATCAGGGATGCTTGAAACGTGTTCTCCCGTCGAAAACTCGAATTTGAATTTTCGACCCCGTCACAATACTTTCCTTATACATTATGTATATAAGGAAAGTAAAAATCTGATGTGGGCAACACATGACTTTCCTTATATAATGCAATGAATTTACTATTTTTAAAATAAAAAAATAGGTTTTTCTTATAGTAGTTATTAATAATCTTTCCAAGAAATTGAATTTTCGTCAATTAGTCGTCATTTTTACTGATTTAGTGCCATTTATATCCATATGACGAGCTTTCCGTTAATTTGGCAACATTTGAAAAAGTCGCCAAGTTGCCGACATTCCGCCAATTTCGGCGCCAAAATCTCGCCAAGCGTTATGGAAGGAGAAATAAATTATTCTTACAGCAGATAATTGATTATTGGCGTTCAAATACAAAAGTATTACTCAAAGTATTTTTTTTCATGAATGGAAAGAGCTGGATCTACGAGAACGATGTCACCCAATTTATCGCATGATATTACATATGAAAAGTGACCATGTTTCTCAACAGTTATAATTTTTTCAACAGTCATAAATTTTTTTTAATTTATGGGATTTTTTGATAAATTTATTTAAAAAATGTGCAATATCTTGAGAACGGTTCATGCTAGCGTTCTAAAGTTTATATCAATCGTTTTCTAAGGAAAAATAACATAATAAATGTCTATTTGTGTAACTTTATTAATGATTTTGATTTTTTGATGATTTTTTCAAAATTTCACTCGAAAATTTAGGGGAGACCTGAACATTCGGTTACGTTTAAAAACAATAGGCTTCCAGTATTCATGGATTGTGATTTTTGTACCAAATTACATTCGAATCGCTCCATTCGTTCGTGAGATAGACTCACAGACCCACTGACACACACACACACACACACAGACATCACCTCTTCCCGGTCGTCCATCCTGTTGCTCCAAGTCCTCTGGACGAGCCGGACGGCCTGGGGCTTTCACACAGACATCACCTCAAAAATGTTTTATTTTCGATCAGGGATGCTTTAAACGTGCTCTCCCGTGGAAAACTCGAATTCGAATTTTCGACCCCGTCACAATACTTTCCTTATATATTATGTATATAAGGAAATTAATATTTGAGCTGCGAGTTCGCGTGCTCGATGGACTAACAATAGCAAGACCACGAATTTTTGTAGGTCGGAGCCCCTATTTTTAATTTCGATGTAGTTTTTGAGATATTTTGCTTTTTATGCCACTTCTGAAGAGAACTTTTTTTCTCGTATCATCACGTCTAGCAATTTCTCTGTCTCGTACCGTAAAATCTATAGCATACAAAATATAAAATTGGGTACATTTATAGAGAAATAATAGGATAACACGATGAAATAAACCTTTTATCGATTTAAACTTGGCATGAAATAGCTCGCGAAGCGAGCTCATGAGTAAGGAATTCCGTTTTTGGATTCCCTGGGCTAAGAAAATCCCTGTTTTTCCCTCCTGCGGAAAATAGGCAGGTTTAGAAAAAATATTTTTGAAAGTAGAATTTTTAGGATAGCTATGAAGCGAGCACAGCGAGTAGGAGAAGGGGGTTACGCGAGCAGGGGGCAGAGCCCCCTAGTGGAATACAATTTACTATCTAAATGGGCATCTCTTCCTTTTGACATAAATTTTCGATTTTCTAACTAAACAATTGGAAAATTCCCATAAGCCGAGATCGGGTAGGTTTGGGGCACATCATTTCAGACATTTTAGACGTCGGTGGATTCGAACCTTTCAAATTTAACTAAAACTTAGAACGTCCTATCTGATGCGGTTTTCCCGGGTGCAGAAGTGCGGCATCGGGGCATCTCCGGATCATTTCCGAGAACAAATGCAAACGATCACCGGACCGTTTCCTCCATGTAGCGCTTCCCTGTATTTAGTTCGTCACACCAGAGTGCCGGCCCAAGAGGAAAGTTCATCAATTATCAGACGATCAGCTGTGATGAGGGCGTGGTCCACATAGTCTCCAGGACACATTTCAATTTCGATTTTTAGGAACTAAATACAGAGTGTATTACATCCCAGAAAGTGAAATACATTTTTAGGAAATATCTTTAGTTATTGACAAGTCTTTCTTAATAAAATCACACATATCCTACATTTAATAAATGGGGTGTTAGAGGTCTCACTAGACTTTTTCGTACATCCTTATTCCACGTTGTTCAAATTCAATACGTCACAATGTTTCAAACATGGTGTTAGAGAAAAGGAGATAAAACTAATATGCATGAAATGCTAGAAAATGCCATGATGCTTTGAGAATTATATCTAGGTGTCGCTAGTATTAGTAGAGTAGTCGCTAGTGTTAGATGACACAGCAAAACGTAATATTTAGTATATGTTATTTTTCGTAATTTTTAAATTAAGGGTTCCCAAATTATGAGTATAATTAACCAGTATTTTTTCACAGTTGTAGGATAGAGTATAGAATATAAGAAGAATATAAGAGTATAAGAGATAAAAATAAATTTAAAGGTAAAATAATTTTGAATGCGTAGGAACATTCTTTATTGTTTTAGTTCTAATTTGCATTATTGATCTAATCTAATTTGCATTATTGCTCGTGATTTATTTTTACAAAATGGACAGTTTAAATAAAAATTTTAGGTTTTTCGACATAAAAATACGTTCAATGCAGAACTACTTATCCCAATGCCACCTAAATAATTATCTGAAACGATATCGGCGTTTTCTTAATATGAAGTTTTAACTCCTTAATTTTACCGCCATGGTTCTGAATAGTTCTTAATAGTTCTTAACACTTACAGTTCTTAAACTTAATAACATAAACTTAATAGTTCTTACACTTAATAACATAAAATTGAATAGTTCTTAAACTTAATAACATAAAGCTTAATAAGTAAAACTTCCACGATTGTAAAAATTTCTATCACTGTTTTTCTATAGATAACAATATTATAAATATAAAAATGTAAATTTAGTTTATTCTTATCATGCAGACATATCTAATATAGAAAAAGAAGAAAATTTCAAGACACATTTTTAGCTGAAATGCCTTAAAAAACAACGCAAACAGTTTTGATGTTTTTTTTTTCTTCTCAAAGCGAGGATGAGTCCACGGATATTCTGATGCATTTTTTATCAACCTACAGAGAAGTGCAGAATTACGAGAATAAAAAACATGTTTATATCTGTATATCATGACAGCTGATAACGCGACAGCAGCTCAACGGAATTTTTACTGATTTGTTAAGAAATTTAAGGGGCGGGTTTATGACTAAAATATTTTCGATTTTGGATCACTTTGGTATGTAAAAGTAAAAATTCTAAAATATTTTTCGAGGCTAAATATCTCCTGATTTGTACAATCTAATTGGGTGAAACTGTTTTAAGCAATGAGATTTGATTATGGGAATATTTTTATAAAAGGTTTAACTTCCTACATCACTCAGCGAAATAACAGGAATTAAAAAGTCTACTTTGTCTGTCTGTAACGACAGCTTATTATTCGAAAATGGCTCAACCTATTTACATACTTTTTTTTTACTAGCTTATTAAACTTAATAGAACACATTTGAAACTAAACAATTTCAGATTTTGAACAACATTCTATCTATTTTTTACATCAACATTCTAGATATAAAATTCCATAACGACATGTGCGTTCGTTGATGAATTATGGTATATAAATTTAATAAAAAAGTGTGAAAAAATGATAAAATCCAGAAAATTTATTTCAAACTTTGTTGAAATAATTTTGCATGACTTCATTATAAAAATATTAATTTGCAGTTATTGAACGCAAACAATATGCAAACTCCACTTAGACGATAAGAGCTTGCAATTTCGTCCCAGTTGTTCAACGGTAGAGAGTCGGCTGGCCAGTTCGGATATCCAGGGTTCGATTTCCGGTTAGGTGCAGCAAGGCACTTTACAATGTCACCCGAACAATTTAATCCTGTAGGTTAGTGCAAAGCTGTCGGAGGTCTGTAAGTGACCCTAGTACGATTAGTACTGATTCAGTACTCTGGAAGATTGAACACTGATTTGAAATTAAGAGGATAACGACCACGCAGGTAACTAACCTGGGTAAAAAGAGTAGAAGCAGGAGGATAACTTGAGGTAAAAATAGCAGGAGGTAGTCAGTCAGATGGTCAGTTGCCCACCGATCTGACATTAGAGAGTGGAGAATGCAGAGTCCACTTAGACGACCAGAGCTTGCAATTTCGTCCCAGTAGTTCAACGGTAGAGCGTCGGCTGGTCAGTTCAAAGATCCAGGGTTCGATTCCTGGTTGGGACAGCAAGGCTCTTTACAAATATTGCGCTTTGGATCCGGTAAATGATTGACTGTTAAATGATAAAATCATAGATTTGCGTAGTAAAAGTCATGTGCTATGCACATGACTTTCACTAACGAAAGAAAAAATAATTTCCCCGTTTACTACTTTATTAGCAAAGTATTTTTTTACATAAAATATTTTTACAGAAGTTAGACTGAAGGAAGATGTTGCCAAGTTAGCTCGTGTTCTTCACAAAGGTATAAGAGAATGATACTATGGCAGCGGTATGGAGAAACTGCTTGGATTTGGCGTGAGTGCGGCGTTGAAAATGATGATCTGCAACCCTATCCCTGTCATTAGCCCCTCATCTTTCGAGTCCTGTCATTAATTCGGAGCGCTGCTCTTCCTCAGAAGCTCTGTGTTCGCGCGCCGCCTCCTCTTCCAAACAGCTGATGTTCTTCCCCACACACAGTCAGTGGATAGGAAAAGCGATAAGAGTGCCTCCTGTATATGAGGGCTAGGGATTCGCCCAGCAGTGATGCTCGCGGTAAAAATAACAGATAAATAACAATTATCTAGCAGAATTTCGCGGCGTTGCTCGAAAAATACATATGTGCAATGACTTCCCCTGTACTGATTAACACATTTCGATAGTGTGGGAAGGAGATAACACTTTCTGTTGTTCCTGATTCAAATAAGCATACTGTTACGAAACGTATCCTCAATAATCGTGGGTGTATATACAGGATACAAGAATGAGTACAAGTTTCTGGATAACTAATGTTTATTCACAAGCACAAAGTAAACAGAAACAGTATATAATCAAACAGCACTTAAATGCTTCACTCATTTCGCAGAATAAGCTATATTATTCTCAAAATGTTGGCGAAAGTATTTTCACAAAACAGCCGCAGCTATTCTTAAAACATTGACAAAAATCACAGACCAATGTACCTCGTGTCCTGTCTATTTGTCAACTCCCTTGCAATGGAGGGGTGAGTCCTTTTTACAGTCTCTCCATAGAAACTTCTGGAAATCTCTGTATCTCGAATATTCGTTCTATCGAGAAGTTTCTGAAACATTCTGGAAGTCACCAAATGTCGCTGAATTGGTAACAAATCGTCAAATATTGCATCCCTTCTTCTAACTGGAAAAATTTGGAAATCCCGGGATCACGTCATCCTCACGTCATGCGCTGTATTTTCTTCGCTTGGGCTTCGAGACAGACGAAAGAGGGGGCGCCAAACGGAACATTTCGCGTTTGCAACAATACTAAATCTATAGTTTAAAACAACCTAGCTGCAGACGCTGATAAAAACTTGTAACAATCTCACTATCACCAATAACTAGCTTACTAGCACCATTCTATAGCATCCAATGATTTGGAATTTCGCATGATACTTTAGAATACAGTGTTATATGCCCCTCCTATTTTGGTTGTAACTAGGTTAAAATTTATATTTTTTATGCAATGTTGAAGTTAAAATTCCTTTATTACTTTCCTTATATACATAATGTATAAGGAAAGTATTGTGACGGGGTCGAAAATTCGAATTCGAGTTTTCGACGGGAGAGCACGTTTCAAGCATCCCTGATCACGAATCAAACATTTTTGAAGTGATGTCTGTGTGTGTGTGTGAAAGTATGTGTGTGTGTGTGTGTGTGAAAGTATGTGTGTGTGTGTGTGTGTGTGTGTCAGTGAGTCTGTGGAGACGATAACTGACGAACGAATGGACCGATTCGAACGAAATTTGGTACAAAAATCACAATCCGTAAACACTGGAAGCCTATTGTTTTTACACGCAATCGAATACTCAGAACCCCCCAAAATTTTCGAGTGAAATTTTGAAAAAATCGTCAAAAGATCAAAACCGCTAATAAAGTTACGCAAATAGACATTTCTTATGTAATCTTTCATTAGAAAATGATTAACATAAATTTTAGAACACGAACCATTCTCGAGATATTGCACATTTTTCAAAAAACATATCAAAAAGTTATATAAAATAAAAAAAAATATTTCCTATTGAGAAACATGTTCACTTTTCATATGTAATACCATGCGATAAATTGGGTGATATCATTCTCGTGGATCTAGCTCGTTCCATTCATGAAAAAAAAAATATTTTGAGTAATACTTTTGAATTTGAACACCAATATTCATTTATCTTCTGCTGTAAGAATAACTTATTTCTTCGTCCATAACGCTTGGCGAGATTTTGGCGACGAATTTGGCGGAATGTCGTCAACTTGGCGACATTTTTAATTGTTGTCAAATGAACAAAAATTCCCCAAATGGATAAAAATGACGCTAAATCAATGAAAATGACGACTCAAAGAAGAAAATTCAATATCTTGGAAATAATATAAGTATAGACTATAAGAATAACATGTTTTTTAACTGTAAAAGTAGTAAATTCATTGCATTATACAAGGAATGTCATGTGTTACCCACATCAGATTTTTTATTTGTTGTTGCAGCGAACTTTGGCGAATCGTCCAATTATCCTAAATTTTCAATCTTTGTGTCATTATAGAGCCAATTTCATCCTCTCTTTAATGAAGGTGGTTTGGCATCTGCAAATCAATTTTTACCAACTTTTTAATTAATTTTAAATGCACTGACAAAAATCTATCTAGAACAATTTATCTTAAACCATTTAATATTTTTCTGCAGGAAAAATTCTCTAAATCCTCTAATCTCTGCAGATTCTAATACGCTTTATTTTGTGATTGCATGCTTAGTAGAAGGCTCTGATATTAAATATTAAACTTTAATCCATCACGATAATTCAATTTGATGCAAGAGAAATGCTTCATTTTTACCGCATAAGGTCATCCTGTAACGTTTCACCTGATACGGAGGGAAATATTAAGATTATTGACATGCCAATCGACTGTAACAGAGGGCTGAAATGTTTACGATATTATCAGTTAGTAAAAATATAGCCCGATTTACGTAAAACCATAAGTAATAGTTTTAGTAGTAAAACTGTTAATATGTTTATTTTCAACTTGCGTTATGAATTTATAATGCAGAATCCAGACCAGCCAAAGGTTTATATCAGTAAGATGAACGGTCGGAATGTACTTTTAGTGAAGGGTAGAAGCATATCACAGAAGCATGTTATCAAATATGTGTTTTTAGTAGTATATATAAATATTTATTTTACTAAAGGGCTCGCCCTCTATTCGTTAACACTTATCAACTACCAGTTTACATTTATATTTAAGCGAGCTTAGTATGCCCACCAAAAGTCGCAAATCGAATCCCGATAGCTGGCGAGAGTGAGCAAACAGGAGGCAGAACCCCATGTTGCTGACCGCTGTAGTAGATCAAAAATGATCTCGAGAATAGTGCATGCTATCTTTTTATAAATGTCATTCGCTTTTAAATGGAAAACCACTTACAAAATGTGTAGCATTTGTAACATTTGCTGTCCATATGTAATATTTGTTGTTTTTGTAACATTTGTTGTACATATGTAATGTTTGTTGTTTTTGTAACATTTGTTATACATATGTAATATTTGCTGTTTTTATAACATTTGTTGTTTTTATAACATTTGCTGTACATATGTAATGTTTGTTGTTTTTGTAACATTTGTAACACTTGTTGTACATACGTAAAATTTGTTGTTTTTATAACATTTACTGTACATATATAATATTTGCTGTTTTTGTAACATTTGTTGTACATATGTAATATTTGTTGTTCTTGTAACATTTGTTGTACATATGTAATATTTGTTGTTTTTGTAACATTTGTAACACTTGTTGTACATATGTAATATTTATTGTTTTTGTAACATTTGTAAACGTAACTATATTTACATATGTTTTCGATTTTCGAAAAAGAATTGAAGGCCGAAGGTCTTGCTTGGATCCGTTCCTCTCGAAAAGCAAAGCCTTTGTCATTTGTAGATTGAAATATTCTTAACGAATTCCATTCAGCATACGTAATTTATTAGAGAGATATCGCTCCCATAGAGGCACAGATAGATTGACATCTCTGAGGAAAAAATACCTGATTCGCCTTCAGGGATACTTAAAACGTGTGGATTTATTAAAATACAAGAGTTTTATTTTCTATCACAATGCGTACTTTCTACAGAAACTATGTCTATGTGCTGTAGGAAAGTGAAAATCTAAATTAAATTTAAATGTTAAAATATCTAATTTTACTAATGCGTTTGTTTAAATGTAGAATTAAAAAAAAAAAACAAAAAAAAAAAAACACTAATGATTTTTGAATATTTAAGTATTTTAATTTTTAAAATTGAATTGAATTTTTAACTTATTTGAATCTATTAGAATTATTTTAAATCTTGGAATAATGCCAAAATTTAAACACATTTATTCAGAATTAGAAAATATTTTAATTTATTTAGAAGATAATTTTTTAATTTAATTTTATTTTTTATTTTATTTTTTTGTTGCAATTATTGAAAATAAAAATTTTATTTAAAAAATAGTTAAATGCGTTCTATATAGGATATTTAAATAAATAAATATCATATAGCATAGAAAGTAAATAAAAGGAAACCCTATCTCGGATGCAAAAAACAACCCCTTTCTTGCTACCGCCGTTCGGACTTTGCCTGTAAAACAGTTTATTCCTTGAAAGTACTCTCTCTGCAGGGAAATGTAGAACTTGAAAGAGCAAGAATTTAACATCTCGCGTTGTAATCATTCGATCATCACCGCTTAACTAGCGCTCTTCATACTTGCCAACTTCGTTTTCCAAGACTTTTATATTTATACATTACTAGCGGATATACCCGGCATTGCTCGTTATTTAAAATATACGTACAAATGATGTAAAATGTTTTCTTAAACTGGAAACAAAAAGTTAAAATTCAATTATTTTCATTCAGTAAAAAATATTTTTTAGCAAAGGAAACTCTTAACAATGTATTTCCTACAGCCGCAAAGCAGATATTCCACCCATATGAGACTTTTCGCGAAATACTTTGCCCACTCCTGGACCAGAATCTACCTTGACTATACAGGAGCTTAGTTTGAATCGGAGCTTAGTATAGGTGGAAGGTCTCTTGTGTGCATGTTAAGTGATTTGGAATCCCCTTTAAACTACAGTCTCCGGTCAAAGTAGATTGTACAGGTATAAAAAAAACAATAGATTTACAATCATGGAGATAAAATAAAGGAGTTAAAACTAAATATTAAGTAAATGTCAATATCTTTTGAAACAATCCTTCAAGTGACGCTGGGGTAATATAAGCATTGTATGTGCTCGTATTTCTATGGCAAAAGGCCTAAAATATTTATTTAAACTGCCCATTTTGTAAAAATAAATTATAAGCACAACGCAAATTAAAACTTAAACAATAAAAAACATTCCTACGCATTCAACATTATTTTTACCTTTCCATTTATTTTTATCTCCCGTATTCTGTACCCTTACAACTATGAAAAAATACTGGTTAATTATACTCATCATGAGGGAAACTTCATTTCAAAATAATCCAAAAAAATCTGATGTGGGCAGCACATGACTTTCCTTATATAATGCAATGAATTTACTACTCTTACAGTAAAAAAATAGATTATTTTTATAGTAGTTATTTATATTCTTTCCAAGATATTGAATTATCGTCAATGAGTCTTCATTGATTTGGCTTCAGTTTTATCCATTTGGCGAGTTTTTCGTTAATTTAGCAACATTTAAAAAATTCGCCAAGTTGGCGACATTCCACCAAATTCGTCGTCAAAATCTCGCCAAGTTTTATGGACGAAGAAACAAGTTATTCTTACAGCAGATTGGCGTTCATATACAAAAGTATTACTCAAAGTATCTTTTTTCATGAATGGAACGAGCTAGATCCACGAGAATAATGTCACCAAATTTATCGCATGGTATTACATACGAAAAGTGAACATGTTTCTCAATAGGAAATATATATATATTTTTTTTATATGACTTTTTGATAATTTTTTGAAAAATGTGCAATATCTCAAGAACGGTTCATGTTAGCGTTCTGAAATTTATGTCAATCGTTTTCTAATAAAAAATTACATAAGAAATGTCTATTTGCGTAACTTTATTAGCGGTTTTGACTTTTTGACGATTTTTTTAAAATTTCACTCGAAAATTTAGGGGAGTTCTGAACATTCGATTTCGTATAAAGACAATGGGCTTCCAGTGTTTACGGATTGTGATTTTTGTACCAAATTTCGTTCGAATCGGTCCATTCGTTCGTCAGTTATCGTCTCCACAGACTCACTGACACACACACACACATCACTTCAAAAATGTTCGATTCGTGATCAGGGATGCTTGAAACGTGCTCTTCCGTCGAAAACTCGAATTCGAATTTTCGACTCCGTCACAATACTTTCCTTATACATTATGTATATAAGGAAAGAAATAAATGAACGCCTTTCTGCTGCGTCAACTAACAATAGCAACTACTTTACTAACAAGGGCGACACCTAGATATAAATCTCAAAGCATTACGGCATTTTCAAGCGTTTCATCCATAGGAATATTATCTCCTTTCTATAACTCTATGGCTACAACATAATCCACTTCAATCCAATCCAAGAGCTACAAGCATCGACCGAATAATGTTTCCAGTTACTTTTTTTTATTTAACAAGAAAACTTTCTGCTTTCTATAGGGCTGTCGGATTTCTGCTTCCTATGACTACCAGATTTCTGCTTCCTATAAGGCTTCCGGATTTCTGCTTTACTATAAGGCTGCCGGATTTCCTATAAGGCTTCCGGATTTTTGCTTTCTGTAAGATTGCCGGATTTCTGGTTCCTATAAGGCTCCCGAATTTCTGCTTCCTACAGGACAGCTGATGGTGCATATATTTGCTTTCTCATGCCTTTGTATTGTTTTCACAAAAGTGTTTGAGCAATATTTTCACTGTAACTCCCGTTTAAAGATCTCCCAAACCAATTTCTAACAATTCTAAAAATATGTCTGTGCATGAGGCGAGAAACACGATCATTCAAGAACGTTATAAAATTTTATAAATACATCATGTGAGAAACAAGAACTGGATACAATGCTTAGTAATTTGCATGATTATAATAATTTACATATATTCGAACTTTCAAGATTTCAGAGCATTATTTTCTTCGGAGGTAGATCCGATTTAAAATGCCATTCGTCAGAGGCAATGCCCATTTGAATGAGAGAAAAAATAGGACCAAGTATTTTGACAAGCATTGCAGGTGTCACCAAGTTATAGCCCCTGATGATACGACTTTTAGACAGGTATTTATTGCCTTTCGTATACACGTTTTGTGCGTTTCTGATGTCAATGACTACTCGTTGGATAATTCCCAGCAACTCTGTAACTGACATTTTTCAACTTTCTCGCTCGTTGCCAAGTTCGTTATCTTGGCGTTTTAAAATCTCCGCGAGGTAATTAATCTTTACCGTCGCTTTTATTCGGTCAGACAGGGTGACTTTACCCTATAAATAGACCTTATAACTCGCTGCTAACTCGAAAAAGTAATAGTAAAAAGATAAAAAAAAAATTAGTACAAGTAACAATAAACGAAACTTTATTATAAGATGCATGTATTTCTTCTTTTTAATTCTAATACTAATCGTGATACGAATGGACTAAATAATAGGTGAAGCATGAATG
This sequence comes from Amaurobius ferox, assembly GCA_951213105.1. Taxonomy (NCBI): domain Eukaryota; kingdom Metazoa; phylum Arthropoda; class Arachnida; order Araneae; family Amaurobiidae; genus Amaurobius; species Amaurobius ferox. The sequence continues at coordinate 134,097,736 of OX578150.1, forward strand.
CAGGAAAACGTCCAGATATTATATATATATATATATATATATATATATATATATATAATATAAATAAATATAATAAGACTAATTTAAAACATGAACAGTGTCTGTCATATCCTGGTTCAAAAACAATACGGTGAAAAATAAAGTAAAGAGGATATGAAAGGAAATATCTAACAAAAGGAAACCTTTGCTGCCATATAAGGCAAATTGATCTTAATTTTAAATTATTAATAATACACATGAATGTATCAACATTCAAGAGAGATACATACAAATCAAGTTCAGATATCAAAGGATTATCAAAATCTGGAGGCTCAAAATATTAAAATGACAATAAATAAAAAATCTGATGTGGGCAACACATGACTTTCCTTATATAATTCAATGAATTTACTACTTTTACAGTTAAAAATGTTATTCTTATAGTAGATACTTATATTCTTTCCAAGATATTGAATTTTCAATTAATTTTTATTTTCATTGATTTAGAGTCATTTTTATCCATTTGGCGATATTTTTGTTAACTTGGCAACATTAAAAAATATCGCCAAGTTGGCGACATTCCGCTAAATTCGTCGCCAAAATCTCGCCAAGCGTTATGGACGGAGAAATAAGTTATTCTTACAGCGGGTAAATGACTATTGGCATTCAAATAAAAAAATATTACTCAAAGTTTATTTTCTCGTGATTGGAGCGAGTTAGATTCATGAGAATGATGTCACCCAATTTATCGCATGATTTTACATATGAAAAGTGATCATGTTTCTTAACAGTTAAAAAAAAATGTTAATTTATGGGATTTTTTGATAAATTTGAAAATTGTGAAATATCTCGAGAACGGCTCAAGCTATAGTGTTCTAAAGTTTATGCCACATAAGAAATGGGTACTTACGTATTATCGCAACCATGACAAAACGTAATTGATGTATCGTCCAATAAAGGTCCCGATCGATTCCAAGGACAACATGCAACAAAGTGATCTGTATGAGGACCCACGTTCGAGCGGGCTCGAACTGGTTGGGGGACGTACGCACCGCTGGGACTGTGTCGTCAGACAGGCCGGCTTCGCCGGACCAAGTCACAGAGCATACTAGACTCACTTCTGGGACCGTCGCACGGCCCAAGGACCGTGACAACATGCAGCCAAGTGATCTGTATGAGGACCCACGTCGAACTGGTTGAGAAAAACCCAGAAGCGAGTCTAGTATGCTCTGTGACTTGGTCCGGCGAAGCCGGCCTGTCTGGCGACACAGTCCCAGCGGTGCGTACGTCCCCCAACCAGTTCGAGCCCGCTCGAACGTGGGTCCTCATACAGATCACTTTGTTGCATGTTGTCCTTGGAATCGATCGGGACCTTTATTGGACGATACATCAATTACGTTTTGTCATGGTTGCGATAATACGTAAGTACCAAGAAATGTCTTATTTGCGTAACTTTATTAAAGGTTTTTATTTCTTTATGATTTTTTCAAAATTTCACTCGAAAATTTAAGAGAGTTCTGAACATTCCATTGTGTTTTAAAACAATAGGCTTCCAGTATTCACGGATTGAGATTTTTGTACCAAATTTCATTCGAACCGCGCCATTCGATCATGGGATATCGTCACCACAGACTCACTGACACACGCACAGACATCACTTCAAAAATGTTAGATTCATGATCAGAGATGCTTGAAACGTGCTCTCCCGTCGAAAACTCGAATTCGAATTTTCGACCCCGCCACAATACTTTCCTTATACATTATGTATATAAGGAAAGTAAAAATTCAAAAGCAAATTCCGTAGTTGCACAAAAGCGAGTCACCAAGATTGTTATTAAGCACACTATATACTTTTGCCGATTCATAGAACTATTTTTATTCAACTTAACCATCGTGGCTTTAACATTTAAACTAATCTGAAATGGTCTATTTGTAATGATTCACATCATAATACATAGGCTTTAGTATTTACGGATTATATTTGTTCCAAATTCCGTTCGAAACGCTCTAGTCGTTCTGGGAGGGGAGGGGGTATCTCTTCCAGTCTCATGGACACTCAATAACAGATACATCACTCCAAACGTTCAATTCGAGTCAGGGGATGCTTCAAAATGATATTCCGTCGAAAACTCGAATTTTCGACCCCTATCAAAGCAATACTTCCATAGCAAAGTAAAAAGAGTAAAAATGATGTGAAGGATTAAATATGTTACGAAGTAATAGAGTACAAATGATGGCAATGTTTTGTACTTCTAAAGAACGTTGATGACAGCGATTTTGACGACAAATTCCAAACCATTAAAATCCTCTAAAGAGTTTTTCTCAGAGATTCAGTCTGCCTATCTCGGCCGTCGGATTATTGCAGACATAATCAATTCAGGAACAGGGTTTTCTCCCGAAAGTGTCATTGGTGTTTCAGAAGAAATGCTTATGCTGTAAAATCTCTTGAACGCTCAATAAAGAGGTTGCTTAAGCATTTCCCTGAAATTTGAATTGTTGCATATAAAGCGAAAAGAGTCGGATCTTTAACAGATACAGGTACTCTAAAGCAATGTTCTAACCTACCAATTGTTAAGTTGATTTAGATCGCAGCTATTTCTGAAAGTCAATAAACCCTCGCAAGAATAGGGGAGAGGGAAAAAAAAAGGGGGGGGGGGAACGCCATGTTCCCAAATACCAAATAAGTCTAATGATCAATATTTTAAACAGAAGGCATTTCTGATAAATGCGATTATATTAGTGCCATCGAACTGAAAATTTACCATTTCAATTTCTGTATGTATTACATGATTTAAAGTCTGAAGTGCACACGTTTTCGATCACGTATCTCCCCCCCTCAGTAACGTTATTTATAGAACTGGATGTTAAGAATTTTGACAATCCGCCTCTTCAATTTACTTTTATTATCTTCCCATTTAATTATATCGGATGACATCGAAAATGCAATTTCTTTCGCCATCCATATGCTTTGAAGTTTAAATCTATACGAGTTCTATATAGGCGGACATCAAATATGAGCTTAGAGATACAGTAGTTAAATCTCAAATCTAGCTTACAGAAATGAATTTTGACAAATCATTCAATGGAATAAGCACAATCAAAATAGACTTTCGCGATCTGAAATGATACCCCACTGTCTGAAATAGAAACTTGTCACGCGCAACTTAAAAATTAGCAATTTAACATCTAGATCGTTGTCTAATTTGCATGGTTCCTACCTCTAATTTATCCTGGACCTAGTATTTTCTAGCACGTAGTTTGTGGCATGAGCTGGGGTACAATATGATCATGTGAATTATGATTATGTGAACTATGATTTTATCCAGCAAACCTTTAACAAGGCTACCGTATTCAGTCAATGAAACAGCTATCGAGAAGTAAAAGCACTTCTACGATAGATAAGGAAAACTTGACTTGATCAATGTATATAAGCACAAATACAAAGCAGTAAATACTATTTGTGCTTATATACATTGCTCAAGTTTTCATGACAGCTATCGAGATTCTGCAATGATCGGTAGCAGATACCTTGCAGACAATACATAAAAGTTACAGTTTAGTATTTAGGACTGCGAAATTTGATAGACTTATCCATGGTTTAAACTTTAACAGTCACGTCAAAAGTGCATGTATCCAAAATGTCACACCTAACATTAAATGTCCAAAACAGTTTGCATTTGTTAGAATTATAAACTAAAAGAAAGTTCATTAGATAATTAGCTCAAAATTTCAAACAGATTATTTCAGTTTTACTAGCATGTGAAGTCGAAAAGAGAGTCTGGTCTCAATTCAGTTCCAGTATGAGGATATTCAGATAAACAATCCAGCAACTAATTTATTAAGAACTAGAAATAATGCTATCTCAAGCTACAAGTTCCGCTTCTATCATATTTTTTTTTTAAACATTGAAAATCGTTTAGAATAAACATTTCAGTTAGGCTTAGTTTTATTTTCTTGATTGAAATCAGAATATCCGTTTGCATATTGATTCAAAACAGTTGTTACACAACTTCAGAGAAAATATTTTTGAAAACGCCATCCATATGTACAGAAATAATATTTTTTATCAATAATAATGTGGTCAATTATAATATAACATGTAGAACTCTTAACTTTAATAAAACTGGTTTTGCCAGAATCTTTTTTTTTAGTTAGATTTCAATCCAGATTAACGTCAAATTGCCAACCCTCTTAGTGTTATTGGAGTCCTTATTTAACTTTATTTGACAAATATATATATATATAGTTAGAAACGACTAAAACTAAGATTTGTTTAATATAAATTTCAGCGTAAAATTATGCAGTCTGTTAGAACTACAGATTTTAAATCTGCATGAAAGTTTAGAAAATACATTTAATACAGATTAAAGAAAAATGAGACTATTAAGTTACTTCTATGGCATATCTAGTTTCATCTTTTCTAAAGAAACCGACATTGAGGTTCTGTATAAAAACCATTCCGTAGGGAGTTACACAAGAAATACACAAAAGGAAAATTGGGGCAATTCCGTGGTATATCAAAAGAGCTAATTCAAGAGTATTAACATAAAATTCATTAATGGGCTTGAATAAAAGGAATACCGAGCACAAAACAATTTATTTCATATTGGCGTAATCAAATTTAGCACGAATATAATTGACTATCAAACATACCTTCAGCCTATCGGAACATATGCTATCGGGATTGGCCGAATATGAGCCACACTAAATAAGTCTAACATTTTACAAACACTATTCAGATTCAAACCTAGACAATTTTTTACTTTTAATTTTTCAAGAGGGAAAAGGGGGGGGGGATCTAATAAAGTCAACATTTGAGCAAATGACATTGCGTGTGTAGCAATCAAGTTTCGAAGTTTGTTATATCAAATAATATAGAAACCACTTGATTCTATAAAATTTAAATACAGGAAGAGTTGTCTTCGAACTGTATTCAATAAACTGCACAAAAGATTAAACCTTGCGATACAGGAACAGTTTTAGTACAACAGAAAATCAGGTAAATTAAAGTGACAAAGGTTAATAAAAGACGATAACTGCTTGTGGAACACAAGTATTGTCTGGCTAGCTTTTATCTCTTTCAGTTGGGGGGGGGGGGCTCTCATATTTTCTGATTTGAATACAAAAGACACAAGTTAACTAGAAATAAATTTTGACGTTGCATTTCATATGCTTTAGTTAGACTATACAGAAATACTTTTGAAGATCGACATGGCGTCGAGATTTAAGGCTGTCGGTTTCATTAGGCAATTAAAAATGGTATTGAAGTAGAACATACATCTATAGCCGACCTTAATTACTAAAAGATAAAGCAAATAACTTCCTTATGTCATACGGCGAAATCCATTGAAACCTTTCCCAGACAACTTCAATAATATATAAACAAAATAATTGATAAACTAAGAAGAAAGAGAGTAAACTAAAGTGACAAACAAGGTTAAAAATTAATACAGATTACTATTTCAGAATAAGTTAGTGAACAGTATTTATTAACAAAACAAAGTCAACTTTGAAAAAGTTTACAGAATAGTATTTTCTTACATGAACAGGTTTCTATTCCAACGGAGGATTACTGGAAACTAGCCGCCTCCATACTTTCAATGCCAACAGGCTTCTGCATCAGCATTTGAGCGTATTCACGATTTTGATGCTCTGGCGGAGAAGTAATTATCTTGGCAGCTCTGATCTCCATATACATACACTCCAAAGTCGTGCAGTCAATTCCCTCAGGAATATTGAATTGTCGGTTAAACTCACGAGAAACAAACTCATGGCAATCTTGCTTTTCCTCGTGCACCGCTCTTACTACTAAGACATTGTTAGTTATGTTTTACTTCAATTTCATCCATCCTGAAGTGGATAACATTCAAAATGAGCCGAAACATATCCTTATCACGTTTCAAATCACGATTTGCAATAGATAACGGATGACTATGCCTTGACTGTACACCATTTGGTGTTCCGTTTGAAATTCCTGACGTTATTTCTGTAATGGATGAGAACATTTTGAAGAATGGTCAGTTCTATTCCGTATTGCAAACGACTGCAAAAATACCGATTTTGGACTTGCTGATTTTATTGAACGTTGGTTGCAAAACATGAACTTTGTACATACACTTCAAAGTTGTTCATTTAATATAATTATATTGGATATACTAGAAACTTTTCTGAACATAGAAATTTATTTTAAGAAAAAAGAATTTAGAAAAAAAAATAGTTTAGTAAATTAGAATTTTAAATAATTCTTTATTTTAGTTTAAATTAGAAAAAATTAAACAAGTTTTATTATAAATTCTGTAACTAATTTAAATTATCAAAATACTGTTTAAACGGTTCTAAATTTTCTGCATAGTGTAATCTGGTTGCGTTCTTGTCGGCCTCGTTGGGGGGAATGACATGTCTCTGCAAAATGTCAATGCACCTTTGTTCATTGTATGTATCTAAATTTATGTTACACGAATTTAATAAAAAGATTCGAAATCTTTGTATGCCTATCATTGGTGCATTGAAAACTCCTCTGTAGTAATGTATGGCTGTTAAGATATGATAGTGGATGAGAACGTTTAGAACGTTAAACTCATCCACAATTATTCCTGGACCTTCAGGAAATATAATATCTAAAGCTGCTTTAAAAGTACTTTCACTTGCAGGCATAGATGGGTCAGTAAAGGTTTTTATAAAATTGTAATGAAAATTTTGAATATGGGGGAAACGATGTCGGATAGAGGAGGCATACATTGCAAAAGATGGGCAAATAGCTACTCTCATACGTTCAGTAAAGTTTCTTAGCAGTACTATAAAAAAAACTAATATCTGTGATTCTAAATGCGTATTCATAGTTAACTGTGAAATAGAACAACAACATTTACTGGTAATGTGCATCGTAACGGAGTCCCCAGTCGATTTTTAATAATTATCAGAATCCTGCATCGGCCGAGAATCGAATCTAGAACAACAAGAAAAAAAAAATGCTTTTATACTGCTGGTGGTAGTAAAGCAAAAGTGGTTTGGTCAACGTTAGTCTTGATTGGTCAACTCTTTCTTACGTGATTGGTTATTCATTCTTGATGCCTGAAATTTGCATATAATGTGATGCCATGTCTTAAACTTAGTTCTTGAAATCTGTCTATATTTGAAAGTTAATAAACGAATGAATGAATACGATATAGAGGAATAAATTTAGAAGATTAAGTTCATGGCACAACCAAAACATTTGTCGAACAATATATAATTTACCCTTTAATTGAGGTACGGAAAAAGAACGAAAAATTAAGGAAACATTCTCTTTGTAGTTTATGTATGTGTAAAGTAACATTGTTGTTCAGTAGCTAATGAAGCTGAACTTAGGATCTTTGTCTCGTCTGATCGGAAACAAAAAAAATCTGATGTGGGCAACACATGACTTTCCTTATATAATGTAATGAATTTACTACTTTTACAGTAAAAAAATAGGTTTTTCTTATAGCAGATACTAATATTCTTTCCAAGATATTGAATTTTCGACAATGAGTCGTCATTTTCATTGATTTAGCATCATTTTTATCCGTTTGGCGAGATTTTCATTAATTTGGCAACATTTCAAAAAAGTCGCCAAGTTGGCGAAATTCCGCCAAATTCGTCGCCAAAATCTCGCCAAACGTTATGAACTCAGAAAAAAGTTATTCTTACAGAAGATAAATGACTATTGGCGTTCAAATATAAAAGTAATATTCAAAGTATCTTTTTTCATGAATGGAACGAGCTAGATCCACGAGAATGATGTCACTCAATTTATCGCATGTTATTACATATGAAAAGTGAACATGTTTCTCAATAGGAATTTTTTTTTTTATGTGACTTTTTCATAATTTTTTTGAAAAATGTACAATATCTCGAGAACGGTTCATGTTAGCGTTCTAAAATTTATGCCAATCGTTTTCTAATGAAAAATTACATAAGAAATGTCTATTTGCGTAACTTTATTAGCGGTTTTGATTTTTTGACGATTTTTTCAAAATTTCATTCGAAAATTTAGGGGGGTTCTGAACATTCGATTACGTATAAAAACAATAGACTTCCAGTGTTTACGGATTGTGATTTTTGTACCAAATTTGGTTCGAATCGGTCCATTCGTTCGTCAGTTATCGTTTCTACAGACTCACTGACACACACACACACACATACTTTCACACACACACACACAGACATCACTTCAAAAATGTTTGATTCGTGATCAAGGATGCTTGAAACGTGCTCTCCTGTCGAAAACTCGAATTCGAATTTTCGACCCTGTCACAATACTTTCCTTATACATTATGTATATAAGGAAAGTAAAAATAGGTTTTTCTTATAGTAGATAATTATATTCTTTCTAAGATATTGCAATTAATCGTCATTTTCATTGATTTAGCGTCATTTTAATCCATTTGGCGATATTTTCGTTAATTTGACATTTCAAAAAGTCGCCAAGTTGGCGACATTCCGCCAAATTCGTCGCCAAAATCTCGCCAAGCTTTACTGATGGAGAAATAAGTTATTCTTATAGCAGATAAATGACTACTGGCGTTCAAATACAAAAGTATTACTCGAAGTATCTTTTCTCATGAATGGAACGAACTAGATCTACGAGAATGATGTCACCCAATTTATCGCATTATTACATATGAAAAGTGAACATATTTTTCAATAGGAAATACATATTTTTTATTTTATATGACTTTTTGATAATTTTTTTTGAAAAATGTGCAATATCTCTAGAACGGTTCATGTTAACGTTCTAAAATTTATGTTAATCGTTTTCTAATGAAAAATTACATAAGAAATGTCTATTTGCATAACTTTATTAGCGGTTTTGATTTTTTGACAATTTTCTCAAAATTTCACTCGAAAATTTAGGGGGTTCTGAACATTCGATTGCGTATAAAAACAATAGGCTTCCAGTGTTTACGGATTGTGATTTTTGTACCAAATTTCCTTCGAATCGATCCATTCGTTCGTCTGTTATCGTCTCCACAGACTCACTGACACACACACACACACAGACATCACTTCAAAAATGCTTGATTCGTGATCAGGGATGCTTGAAACGTGCTCTCCCGTCGAAAACTCGAATTCGAATTTTCGACCCCGTCACAATACTTTCCTTATACATTATGTATATAAGGAAAGTAAAAAGAAAAGAAAAGATGTAATCCGAAAATATGAAATTGAATAGAACCTCTGTAGATCCAGCTTTTCAAGGATCCAGCTTTCAAGGATCACAGAGGTTCCAAATGTGTTTCTCTCATATATATATATATGTATATATATATATATATATATATATATATATATATAAAGCATTGTGACGGGGTCGCAAATTCGAATTCCAGTTTTCGACGGAAGATCAAGTTTCAATCATTCCTGAACGCGAAATGAACGTTTTAAAGGTGATATCTGTGTGTGTGTGTTAGTGAGTGTATGTATGCTAGAGTTTGTATATGTATGTATGTTAGTGTGTGTTCGTGAGTCTGTGGACGCGATACCTCTCAAATGAATGCAGCGTTTCGAAAGAAATTGAGTGCGATTACTACAATCCAGTAAACACTGAAAATCTATTGAATGTAAACGCAACCAAAGGTTTGGAAGACTCCCAAATCTTTGAATGAAATAAAAAAAACATTAAAAAGCAGAACTTTTAATAATGATAAATAAATGATAATTTTAGACATACTTTTTATGTTAGAAAACGAATGATATAAATTTTAGAACGCTAGCATGAATCGTGCTTGAAGTATTTCAAAATTTATCGGATATTTTTTTAAAAATTACTAAAAAATCTGAACTTTCAGGACAGTTAAATAAATAAAAATTTTTGACGTAATTTTTATATTCATACAAATTAAAAAACGAATGACAAAAATTTTAGAATACATACTAACATGACCGGTACTCGAAATATTATACGATAATGAATATTTGAAAAAAATCATTGAAAAATCAGAATTGTAAACACTGTTAAACAAACAAAATCATTTCAGAAGTAATTTTTCATTAGAAAACGAATGGCATAAATTTTAGAACACTAACATGAGGTATTCCCGAAATTTTGCTCGTTTTTTAAATATATTTCTCACAAAAAGTAGTAGGTTTCATCCAATATGTTTGTTCACAATATACAGTATTATACAACAAACCTATTAACATCATTCTCATGGATCTCGTTCGTTCTATTCACGATAGAAGGTACTTTTTGTAATAACTTTGTATTTTGACACCAAAGAATTCGTCCATAATTATTTACTTTACGGGATATAAATTAAATGTCAGTTGCATTTTAGTGAAGATTTTCTTCTTCGACCCAGACGGTCCAACCTACCCAAAAGTGTTAGGTATCTGTTTGGACGCCCGGGAAGTGTAGCCCAATCACCCAATTTAAACAGGGAGGAGGGGGAGGCATTCGCAGGGACCGTACCCTGCTTCTCCTACCACCAACCTCGCAGAAGGCCTTAAGGATCCGCATATTTAATATGCCTGTACTCTGCGTGAACACGGGGATTGTTTGGACAGAGCCGAGAATCGAACTCGGGCCTTCCGAGTGCAATTCCCGAGCGCTAACCACTGGGCTGTCCCACCCCACTAATAAAAATTTTCCACATCCCAAACCGCACGACTTGCCAGAAGGCTTAGAGCTACTATGAAGATTTTGCTCCCTAGAATGAATAAGCCATTCCATTTTGGACGAAGAAATTGCCAACAGTGCCCTATTTTGGCATGATGTTAATTCTTTGCAAAAAATATTGCACTGATGTACACCACTGTAGTACAGTCATTGTAGGGAAAGTCAAGCACAGCCCACATCAGATTTTTTTACAATTGCTGTCATTCACGATTAATTATTCTGTGAGTGAATAGATAATTTGTTGCTAAACAAAATTTCATAGTGGCAGTTTCTTGATAGACTTACGCCCTTCCAACAAACACTCCGACTTCTGGGCTCAGTGGAAAAGAAAGAAAGCTGAAAAAAAAAAGTGCCAAGAAGAGAGGGGGGGGGGGGGGTGGATGAGAAAAACAAAAGAGCGTTTCACGCTCGACACGGAGACCCTGGCATTAGGAGGAAGATGGATGCAGCGAATTCGTTCGAGCCACCCCCGTCCTTCATTTTCGGCTCATTTTCGGCGTCAAATGCGCCCCCTCGATGGCTGAGCCCGAATCTACTGTTCGATAGGTGTGGAGAACCAGAGACGGCAAACCCTGAGAATGGGGAAAGGGAGGATGAAGAGGAGAAAAAAATTCGAAGAGCTTTCCTGTTTCCTTGCTTATTGATTTTGGGACGATTTTACTCCTTTTTGTTCGGGGGATCTTGTGCTCTGTACTCAGGCGGAAAAAGAAAATTGCGCGGTAAGAAGAGAAGGGAAAGGAAGAGGAAGGGGGTGGGGGTGAATAACCGTAGGAGTTTCCAAACTTAGATTTCAGTCGAACACTTTTACTGTCAAATGTTTGTTCGGAATAAAACGTATTCGCTTACCTTTTCTTTTTTCTTACTTTCCCCCGCAATACATATAATATATGTAAAAAGAAATAATTTTGATGGAGTTAAAAATGTGACGACAGCATTTTGAGAGATATACGCGTTTTGAGAATACCTAAATATGAATCAATCGTTTCTGAAAGGATGCCTGTGTAGTGTACTCGTCCCTGTATATCTGCTAAATTACAGTAAAGCACCTTTCACAGGCTGTCCTTTCATGAGCTTTTATTAGTTACACACCGTTTTCAAACATTTTTATCCCTGACGTTCATTTCGATTATGCGTTTTTGCAGCTATGCGTTTTATTTTACTGGTTCCTTGAGAAACGTATAAACGGTGCTTTCTTGTACATTCATGAATCTAATAAATCATTTCAAACAATATTTTGTAAGGTTATTTACATTTAGGAACATGAAATATTTATTGATTTGGGGTGAGACTGAGCCAGAAAAAAGCTTTGACATTTTCAAATAGCAGCGAAATTAATCCTTATACATTTTAAGGTAGTGCAATGTTAGCTAATTTATACCTTTATTATTATGAACAGTCTTTTACTTCAATAGATTATAAAATTTATAGATATATTGATGATCTGATATGTTTAGTATATACTGAAAATTATGTCATAGATATAGATTTTTATCCCGACAATTTTGAATTAATTCTTAGTGAAGACACTATTAGTAATAATATTAATGTTTTGGATTTAAATCTAATTATTGATCCTACTAATGGTATAGTTCCTATGCTAAAAAAGACAATTTTAATTTCAACATTAATAAAATATTACCACATAATTCCTGCAACTCGATCCAATTGTTTAGAAATATTATCCTTAATCAACTTTTTAGAATTTATAGATTATCAGATAAAAAATTTCATGCTATGCATATAAATAATCTAAAAATGACCAGCAAATTATACAAATATCCAGCATATTTAGGGAATGGTATTGTTAAAAAGTTTGGAATAGCTGAATTTTCATGAATTCTCTTCTTTGTATCTTATATTGACTAAACATCAACATTCTCTTGTTTTAATATTACATTTTAATTACATCCCCTTATATATTAGTCTCACTGTTTTCGTTTATACGCCCCATTATTTTGTAGTTCTTACTGTAGAATATCACCTTTTACTGCCTTTTCGCATTACCGTTTTTGGTTTCACAAGATTGGAAACGGTGGATCTCTACTTTTAAATTTTGCGATTGGAATCACTGGTCTCTTCATTTTCGGCTCTTATGGTTAGCACATTTTCAGTGTTTTATAATCTTGTTTCCTTTCTTATTATTCTTGTTTCCTTTATAATTGTTCTATCTTTATGTGTGTTCTCCAAGTAGAAATAGTTTATACATATAATATATCTACTTCTTCAGAAACATAAATATTTTGTGTTCATTTTGATGAAATACTTGGACCCGACGAAGAGTTATTTCGAAATGAACAATTCAATTATTTAGGCCTAGTCCTTGTCCATGTGTATAGCATTAATGCTTGGCATTTATTTGTTTTTCTATTATCGATTCCATAACTTTGATATTTGTTGATTATCTTTAGGTCCATGACTCTAAATTTGCATTCTTTTTCCATTTACTTGATTTCCATTTACTGTGTAATACATCATTTTATTATGTAGGTTTTATTTAAAATTAGGATTTTTGAGTTGCAACTTCTCTCTATTCTATCACTGGAATTTCAAACTATATATATATATATATATATATATGCATATATATATATATATATATATATATATGCATATATATATATATATATATATATATATATATATATATATATATATATATGCATATATATATATATATATATACATATATATATACATATATATATATATATATATACATATATATATATATATATATATACATATATATATATATATATATACATATATACATATATATATACATATATATATATACATATATATATATATATATATATATACATATATATATATATATATATATATATATACATATATATATACATATATATATATACATATATATATACCTATACATATATACATATATATATATATATATATATATATATATATATATATATATATATATATAATTGAAGATTTTTATGATTACTTGTAATATATAGATACCCGAGAAATACCAAAGAAAATTGCTTGTAAACTGTAGGTAAAGGTAAAAAAATTGCAAATTAGAAGCCTAGTGTAGCACGATGAGCTATGCAAGAAGTTTGGAAATTGAATAAATGGAATCTAGTGAATATAAAAGGAATAAAATGAATATATATATATATATATATATATATATATACATATATATATATATATATATATATATATATATATATATTTTATTAATATATATATATATATATGCATATATATATATAGTAGTTTATGCATTATTTTCGATTAAAATCCTTTAATTTTTATTTACATATATATATATATATTCTATTAATATATATATATGCATATATACATATATATATATATATATATATACATATATACATATATATATAAATATATATATATATATATATATATATATATATATATATATATATATATATATATATATATATATATATATATACATATATACATATATATATAAATATATATATATATATATATATATATATATATATATATATATATATATATATATATATATATATATATATATATATATATATATATATATTAAAGAGTTTAAATGTATCTCATTTCTAAAGTTCTATATCATTTTTTTATCAAATAGTACGAGAAAATTGAGAATAATAAAAATTTTGCTGTTAAGAAAAGGCACGTGTTGGCCACATTTGTCCCTTGAAATGATATGCGGATAATCGTGCGTTTGTGCACACAATAAATCTTCCTATCCTCTCGTTTGTTCGATTCGAATAGAACTCTGAAAACGCTTCACAATAAGCTCATCCTCCTCCCTCCGCCACCAGCTCGAGTGCTTCCGCTTCTTCTCCGCACTCCTCCCACTCAAGCGGATAAACTGATGGCGGATAATTATCCGCAGAATGACCCTCCCCTCACCCGGAGTTGGGAAATGAGTTTTCCTGCCGACAGCCTAATTTGCATTCAAAGACTCCCCCCCCCCCCCTTCCGAGCGCGCGCGAGTGTGGGTGGACAATACTGAGAGAACGTCGTAGATACGCCGGGAGTGCCTGTCTTTTCCTACAATATGTAATGCAGTTAAATTCCAAAATGATTAGTATACTTTATTTTAGTAAATACAATATGACCCGAGCATCTCGGAATCTTGGAATACAGACGTTTTGTTTAACAGTAAAATAATCTGATATATTGTAAAGAGCCTTACTGCCCCAAAAGGGAATCGAACCCTGGATTTCGAACTGGCCAGCCGACGCTCTACCGTTGAGCTATTGGACGAAATTGCAATGCATTCTCCACATTCTAGTGTCAGATTGACGGGCAACTAACAATCTGACTGACCTCCCTCCTGCTATTTTTACCCCCAGGTTAGTCTCCTGCTACTACTATTTTTACCCAGATTAGTATCCTGCTCGTTATCCTCTTGATTTAAAATCAATGTATCTTCCAGAGTCCACTAAATCCGTACTAGTCGTACTAGGATCACTTTCAGACCTCCGACATCTTTGCACTAACCTACAGGGTTGATTTGTTCGGGCGCTATTGTAAAGAGTCTTACTATCCCAACCGGGAATCGAACTCTGGATCTCCGAACTGACCAGCCGACGCTCTACCGTTGAGCTATTGGGACGAAATTGCAAGCTCTTATCGTGGAAATGAACTTTGCAATATATATTTGCCATTTATCTGAGTAAGGCTGAACAAGGAACCTGATTGTTATCTGAGACCAAACGACTTTTGAAATACAGGCTTCTAGAGGGAAAAATCTATAGTAACATTTCGTTTTCCTAATTTTGTGAATATTTAATTGATATTTTTCAAAATTTCTTATACACAACTTATTTCATTACCACAAGTAAATGCTCTAAAAATGGCATGAGTATGTCAAATTGATTTTGAATTTGTTATTATTACTAATTTTTTTTTATTTGTTTCTTTTTTTCAGCCGGAAAGCAGGCGAGGAGGAAAGAAGCTACATAGCCAGGCTATTATAAAGACTATAGTATAAAGATATTAAATGCTGTAGTTTTACTGGTATAATGAGATCGGATAAACGTCTATAATAATAAAAGATAATGGCAGTGTGTATGCGAAAAACTCCAAGCAACCTACATCAGCGAAATTTTGTACAAAGATGCTAAAGTCGAATATCATGGTAATTTACTCTGTGTTTTTTTAAAGTGAAATTATATGCAATTTACATACTAATCTTAAACGTATTAAAACTTTCACGAAATGTAAAAAAAAAAAAATTATAATAATTTTAAGTAAAGAAAGAACATTTTGAAGTTTAGAATATTCAACACAAGTTTGTCTAACTATCTATAATAAAAATTTACAAAAACATAATCATTAAAACGCCGTTCATTTCAAAAAGCTGTTTACAAAAGTTTGTTAGCTCACACACATGCACATTTCTGAAAGTGTTCAGGAGGTCTAAAAATACTTATCCGTTAAAATCTTGAATTGAAAAATTTAAAAAAATCTTGAATTAAAAATTTTTTGAAAAAATGCTTTGGGCAGTAGTATAAAAAATAATTTGAATTTTTAAATTGTTTTCAATCAGTTTAAAAATCTAAAAATGTCTTAAAATTTAAAACTTTAAAAAAATGTAAACTCATAAACATTTGGAGATGAATTTTGCATTTACAATATTTGAATTAAAACAATATATATTTAAACCCATTCGGGGGAATTATTAGTATACTACACATTTAGAGCCACACTCTGAGCGGACAAAATGGTCAATAGTTGTTCAATATGACACCAACATCGTAAAACTTTTGAATATCGAAAATCGTTTCAAAATAAATCATAAAAATGATGCACATTTTAGAGTATTGTTAACATAGAAATGGAAGTATGTAAACAATATTTTACCTCCGATCACTGTTTGATTGCTTTATTTTCAACATTTTCAGACATTTTATTCTAAAAATCAATTCATTATAGCATTCGTTTTCAATAGTTTGATTTGAAGAATAACCAACCAATAATTTCGGTATTTTGAATGCAACTCGGTTACCCTAGTGACCAGAATGGAATAAAAAACTATCAATAAATTCATTGATAAAATATAATACATGTAACCATAAATTAAAATATCTCAAGAATGGTTGATTATACATCCACAGAAAATTTTGGGAACATCAATTTCTGCGGAGGATGGCATATAAACTAATTTTGTTTGCCTAGCCGAAGTGTGATAGATGAAAAAATTTTAAAATAAAAAATTTTGCGGCTAGCAAATTTTTCAAACAAACTTGACTAAGATTTTGAAATTTTATCATGACTTATATATAGGTCTAGTCTCACTTATGCAACGTTTGAAGTTTCTACCTTCGGCAGCTTGAACTGTGTCATTCATTGCTTAGTCATTTAGTTGGTTTCATTTAGCTTGTATTATACAGCTAATAATAAATATAATATTATTGCTAATATTAAATTATTTTTGGCAGTTACTACTTACCTAATTGCTTGGCAAAGAGCGCATTCAGGATGTAATGCATTCAGGACAGCCTGCATTTGAGAGTGCTTTCAAGGAATAAACAGCTTTACAGGCAAAGCGCAAAAGATGCGGTTAAAAGATTGGGGAATTTTTTCCGATCGAATCCAGGAATTAATGACGTATCCAGAAATTTTTAACGGTGTGTGTGTGCAAAATACTTAAATACCATTTTGTACTGCTCAACAGGATATTTTCATTAAGCCAACTAATATTTTTACTTTCTCATGTTATGTAATATAATATAGAAAATGTTCATTTTTCTATTATTTTAACAATAGTGCGAAAGATCCTACAGAAATTGTACTATAGTTATTTTTTCTTTCTCGTATGTAGTATTGAGAATGTATTGTTTTCACGAAAATGAATTCGAGATTTTAATGCCCATTTGTGTTTTAGGATCTCCTGAACACGTTTTGACTATTTTTAGAGTGCTGTCCGTCTGTCTGTAGTCGATTTCTTGTGTACCATAAATAATGAATTTTCACGAAACTTTAAATCAAGAACTAGATGGAATTTTTTTAACAACCAAGCAAGAGAGACGATATAAGTCAATTAATAAGTTGTAGAGTAATGTCTAATTAACAGAAATCGGCCATAAAACCGTTACATGAGCCATTCTTCTTCTTCTTCGACAGTCCGACCTACCCGGAGGTGTAAGGTATCTGTGCAAACAACCGGAAAATGCCACCCAATGTTGACAGGAATCCAGTGGGGGAGGCATCCACAAGGACCGTTCCCTCCTCCCCCTAAAACCAACCTCTCGGATGGACTTACGGATCCCCATATTTAACGTGCCCGTACTCTTCGTGAACAAGGGGGCAGTTTGGGAAGAGTCAGGAATCGAATTCGGGTCGTCCAAGTGCTAACCACTGGGTTGTTCCACCCCTCAGAAGGCATTTATTGGACACAATAAAGTTATAGGCGAATGCCTGTCCTTTTCAGCATGCTAAAATAGAACATAACTTGAAGGGAGAGAATCTAAATTACAGCATGTTCAAAATGCTCTCCATCAGAGACAATACGCATTTCAATTCCAGAAAGAATAGAACCGTGCAGTATGGTTGACCCGCGTTGCAGGTATCACCGTGTTAGAGGCTCCAATAATACAAATATTTGACAATTTCCCCCTTCATTCATCGCCTTTTGTATACGTACTTTGTGCGTTCCTCATATCGATTCCTACTCATCAGACAATCGTTTACAACTTTTAAATGGATAAGGAAAACTTGAGCAACGTATAATAACAATAATGCAGCGTGCAGCTGTTTCGAGGATACGTTGGATCTCCTTCGTCAGTGCAAGAGAACCAATAGGCCCGAAGTCCAAAAGAGCAATGGGTGTAAAGGGGGACTATATACCCAAGACGTGGATTAAGAGAAATCCATGCCTTGGGAATATAATCCCCCTTTTTGTCTTAATCCCTCTTTGATTTTCTTGCACAGAAGAAGGGGATCTAACGTATCCCCGAAACAGCTGTATGCTGCATTATTGTTGTTATTTGTGCTTATATACGTTGCTCAAGTTCTCCTTATCTTTCGCACAAAAGTATTGTATTTATATTTTTTTCGTCTATCTCGTTTCGTTGCTAAGTTCATCTTCTATTTTTTTTTTAATTCTCAGCTAGGGGAGCTGAAATTCCTTTTATTGGATCGGGCAGGGTCATTTCACTAAAAACAGACCTAACGTGCACGCTCATGGACCTTTCCTTACAAAGTTATTGGGACACCTAAGGACATCAAAAAATCCCGTATAATCTATCCATATTGATTAAATACTATACAATCCAATAGTTACAATACTTATACAGTATTGAGAAAATTAATATCGGGAGATGAAGTAAGTAATGTGCTCTTTTCGCTGTACTACTTCTGAAGTGGATTATCGACCAAGTGAAGAAAGTGGCGGTGTGGGCGGACTTCCTACCCAAAGTGGGTGGTTCGGGAGGAAACTCACTTGTCCTCCCCCCCCCCCCCCCTTGTCTTTGATGGTGCACCCTCTACTCCGGCACATCAAGGAACAGTTATTTGCTCCCAGAAATACTCGTCTGAAAAATCGTGCTCTGACACATTCATTTTTAGTTTCTATACATATCTATATACATACTATAATAAAGTATGTGCGCTTGTTTGCCTATCCATCTATCAGTTGCGTAGTGCAAAACCTAAGTGACCCATAGCTACAAATTCCATGTACAGTGATAGTTCAGGTCAAGTCCCGAGACCACTTGGAGAGATTTCTTTTTTTTTCATTTATTCGGATTAGTTTTTCTAGTTATTTCATGTTGGCGTGCAACTTTCAGTAATTTTCACACAAATCGATTTCTCAGCGACCGAAAAAACTATTACAAAATTTCAACCTTAAAACCATCGGAAAGGTCGAAGAACGTTCTTTTCAACGAACTTTTAACCGAATCCTTATAGAACAAAATTCCATCATATTTAAAAAAACCCTGAAAATACGGCAGAGTACGTGTTTTCTGGACTAATCGAAATTAATATGTTCTTATTTTCGTGCACCGGTAAATTAAAGATTCACACGATTTTCATTTCTTGCTAGAATATGAAGTGTTGTATTCCCATTCGAATAATAATGAAAAATAATTTAGTGACATTATTTGCATTATTTTAATTCAATTTGCAGTGAAACTTCTCATTTAAAAAAAAAAAACTTTAATAGTAGTGTATTAGATACTTTTTTTCTCCGTTTCACACGGATCTAATTACAGTTTTATAACAGAAGTTGACCTATGGCCGTCGTGTTATATCACAGAGTAAGAAACGTCTTGGCGACAAAGATTGAGAACCAGTGGCACTGACTTTGCTGACTTTAGTAGAACGTACCTGTTTTGGTTCACTTATCGCCGACTGCGGCGAAAAAACTATATTCTTACATTTATCTCTTCTGTCATTTATCCCATTTCTTTTACTTCTTTCTTGTTCAATCAGGAATCTTAACATTCATATCCATCTTTGGATATTGTTAAAGCAATTTACGGCCGAATATTCTCCCATTTTATTGCGAATTTGAACCACAATGCACAATATCAAGTTACTGCGCAATAGAAGCCATTGGGCATGTATGATACAAAATGGTGGATACGCTAGCTCCCTAATCTTAATTAGATCTAATCAAGACGTGATATAAGGTAAGAGAAAAGTCCTGCTCCCGCAGCAACCTATTGATTTTTGCCGACTACGAGGGGAGAGGCACAACTACCTATGAACCGACCGGTGAGAGCACGGCCGAGGGAGCGAAGTCGGCGAAATCATTCACCGGACCAGGTCCGAAGATGATCCCGAAGGGCCCAAGTCCGGTCGCCGACAGGTCTGGAGACAGGCCACAAGACCAGCTCCTCTCTGCCGCCTGGAAGAGCCTGCTTCACGAGTACCGAATAACTTACGGCTCGATCCGCAGTTTAATGTACCACTTGGGTGAGGTGGGAAGAGGATATAGAATAATCCACTCCCTTTCGCATATAGCGCCTCACCCCGAGTGGGGAAATATATAAGGGAGAATTCAGGGAAACTAGCCTAGGCAACCGTGTAGGTTTTTGCCTCTTACTGGCTAGCCCCAGGGGGTCAATCTCCATTCCAGCGGAGCCGCAGCCAGGTCGCTGACTTGGCGAAATCATTCACCGGGTAGGGTCCGAGAGAACGTCCGCCAAGCTCGACACCAGTCACCGGTCGGCCCTTGGCTCAGGTCATGAATAGACACAGTTCAGTGGGCTCGACCACCTGGAAGAGTGGGGGCCCTACCAACTCAATGGTTCGTCTGCCACTTCATCGTCAATAGAGTAACCCAATTGATTTTCCCCCAGCAGACGGAGGACCAGAGGTACAGACCTAAGATCCGTACACCGCAATCTTTGGCGGCGCCGCCCCCTGGGGGGAATATATAAGGGAAGAGGAGAAATGTTCTTCGAAGTCATGACGTCACCGCATAACTACTGGGCATAATTTAAGGCTCCTAAATATACAAGCTGACGCAACCGCCATTTTGGCTCCAACCGGTCCAGTCAGTTATCGTCTGCCAATAGCGCGCGCATGTTACATGGCTAAATTTGATACGTTATTAAGCTGTAAAATAGGTGCTTCTGCTTTCAAAATGTTGTACCCATCATTCAAGAAAGTAATCTAGAATGTTTTTATTTTCTTAAGATCCCGAGAGAGCGACCCTCTTTTCGCCATGTATACAAGTGATGCCATGGGAGTCCAGATAGCCGCTGTTGCGCCAGCCTGTGCATTTAGGAGCCTTGGTACAAATGCTGCTTATAACTAGGGTCGAATCAGTTTTAAAGTCACCCTTAATTTTAAATTTGCTTTTATATTTTAATAAGGATGATCTTGTTTGTGCTTTGTCGTAGATTTCAATTATTGAATAAGAGATTCTTACTCTTGTTATAGATTTCACCAAAAATATTTTCAGTTCTACTTAACTTTTCGAATTCTGCCGGATAGATATTATAGAATCATAAAAATATCTTGTTAATGTGGCGCAAAGCACGAATTTTAGAAAAAAAACATAATAGCTGAGATTAACGCAGGAATGCGAAGATATCAATCTATTAGAATACGAAGATGCCACTTTATACTAATATACTAAATAACTTTATGCATATCCGTTATATGACGGGCTTAACCTCTAATGTATAGATAACTCCGTTATGTGTATAATTATATACATATAACGCAATATATACATTATATACATCCAATGTGCACGTTGCCGGTACGAACTTTCTTCTTCAACTGATGGGAATGTAAAAGATCAAAACCATGAAGATAATAGTAAGGAGTTAAAACTTTATTAAGAAATCGCCTATATCGTTTGAGACTATTTTTCAGGTGGCGTTGGGGTAAGATAAGTAGCCCTACATTGTATGCATTTCTATGGCGAAATGACTAAAATATTTATTTAAACTATTAATTTTGTAATTATTTAAATTTGTAAAAAATAAATTATGAGCGCAATGCAAATTAGAACGGAAACAATAAAGGATATTTCTACGTATTCAAAATTATTTTACTTTTCAATTTATTACTTTCCCTGCAATACATGGTAATGTATAGGGAAAGTATTAGAATCATGTCGAAAATCGCAACTCGAGTTTTCGACGGATCTACACGTTTCAAGACCTCTAGAATACGAAAAAACCATTTTTAGCGTGACGTCTGTGTGTGTGTCTGTGTGTCTGTCTGTCTGTTTGTGCAGATTTTGTATCCACTCTAACTAAAAAACTAATGGACCGAATTTCACAAAATTTGGTAGGTAAGTCACTTGTGAGCGAGTCTGGTGCTGATTAGTTTTGGATACGATTTGGGATAAAAGAACCCGCCATTTCTTGCGAAATGGCCCGCAAAAGATTGTATCCACTCTAACTGAAAAACTAATGGACCAAATTTCACACAATTTGGTAGATGGGTCACTTGTGGGTTACCCTGGTGCTGATTAGATTTTGGTACGATTCGGAAAAAAATAACCTGCCCTTTTTTGCAAAATGACCCGCAAAAATCGTCAAAATCTAAACTAAAGAACTAGGTGTACTCAAATATATCCATTAAATTATAGTTTAATACGTAATTTTTAACGACGAAGAGAATAAGACCAACCCCATTACACTAGGACGAGCCGTTTCTCTACTCCACGTTTGAAAATAAGCCCGGTTACCGAATGAGAACGAAAATTGAATTAAAAGTGAAATAAATGTAACTAAAATAAAGAGAACGTTAATATAAGTTTGCAGGGAAAGTCATGTGCTGCTCACATCAGATTTTTTTTGTCTCCCTATATTCTGTATTCTATCTTACAACTATTAAAAAATACTGATTAATTAAATTCATAATTAGCACACCCTTAACTTAAATAGAACCAAAAATACATATACTAAATACTATACGCCTTTCTGTAGTTTCAACTAACATTAGCGACTACTTTCTAATACTAGCGACACCAGATATATTGTTCAAAATATTATGGCATTTTCAAACGGTTTATCCATAGGAGTATTATCCCTTTCTTTCTAACTCCAAAATCAAAACCGTTCTGGTGAACATGTTTGCATAAGTCCACTTTCTCGTGTTCCGATTTACGATGAGAATCTCTCTCTACATCGTCCGACGGAATTGCGCACCCAGCTCCTCGTCGTCCGTCCCATTTGCGCCAGTACATCAGAGGGGTTAATGACGGGTGCGCACACACCACGCCAACCCGAGCCTTCGACACTTCCCCCACCCCCCTCTAAAGCTACGGAATAATGGATGGCGTATAATCACCCTCGGTATCGTCCGGCTGATCGTATTTGCATGGAAACGGAATGTTCCAGCGGGTGGAAGGGGATGGTGAATAAATATTCGTAAACTCTATAATTAGAACTCTTCGGGGAATATTATTTTTCCTGCTCTTTTTACTTTCTCTGCAATACATAGTAATGTGTAGGGAAAGTATTGGAATCATGTCGAAAATCGCAACTCGAGTTTTCGACCCATCTACACGTTTTGTGACCTCTAGAACACGAAAAAAAAAACATTTTTAGCGTGACGTCTGTGTGTATATGTGTGTGTGTCTGTGCAATATATGTACTATAATCCACTCTAACAGAAAACTGACCCAATTTCATAAAATTTGTATGATAAGTCACTTATAGGTTACTCTGGTGCTGATTAGATTCTGGTACGGTTCGGGAAAAAAGAACCTACCTTTATTTTGCGAAATGGCCCGTTAAAATCGTCAAAATCTAAAATAAAAATTATATGTGCTCAAATTATATGTACTCAAATGTGTGTGCTTGTTTTATATGACATTTTTGACGATGAAAAGAATAAGACTCTTACCACTTCCTATTTCTTATATTGAAAGAATAAAATAATTCGATGTATCCATACCAGACTTTTCCAACAACATAAATGCCTCCTTAATATTACGTTCAGTTCAGAGTTCGACATCGGAAGTAGAGTTTCGCGTGAATTATAGCGCTCAGCCGCAACACAGGCTATCCGATCTGAAATGCGCTTACGAGCACGGAATCATGCTGGTTGGTACACTGGTAGCACGATTCTAGGCTTTAGAGCCACCCACTCAGGGCATTAGCCAGGCAAAGACCAGATGGGACTGAGCCCCCCCCGCCCCCCAAGGGGTATAATCAGCCCCCCAGTGGTATGAAATTTCATACAACATGTCATCCAAATTTTATACGAAAGACCGATTTTTCAGAATTTTTTTTGTAAATGACTTCATTTTGTATAGCACAGAAAACAAATTTTTAGCGCCTGAATATTGGGTTATATGGATGATCCTAAATTTTTTTACATATTTCATTTTAAGATATTCAACAAGGTTTCAAAAATTAGAGTTTCACAATTAGACATTCTAGAGTTATTATCAACTGATAATGTATTACTTTAGAATATATAACTCTAGAACTTAGTTATATAGAGTTATATATTATCCTGCTATACCTAATGAGTAGTTAGAGAGTTAATATTATGTGATATATTATATTTAGTTATAATTAAAGTACATTTTTAATACAGCGATTTATTTAAAGACTAAAATTTAATATTTTAGCGCATTTTCCTCCCCCGACTCTCCCCTAATTTTTTTTCTAGTGAGTCCTTCCTTCAGTGCTGCTGAACTCCCCTTATATTTCACTTTAGTCCCTCTCAGATTTCGTTTCTAACTAAGGCCCTGCATCCCCTATGGACGAGTTTCGTGAATCTTAACAGATTTTATGTCAGGGGTCTGCAACCTTTTACAGTCAGAGACCACAGAAACGTTGCTACATTTGTTTAAGGAACACCAGAATTATGTTATTTTTTTCCAGTAAACCCCAACACAGTATCATATTCACATATTAAAGACAAAAAATAGAAACATTGAATGAAAAGTCGAAAATATATCATCAAGGAGTACACGCCCATTCCGACTTACGCTGTCCTTTTTAATAAATTATATTTTTCTTCTTCTTTGGCACAGACCGTCCTACCTACCCAAAAGTGTAAAGTATCTGTTTAGACGACCAGAAAGTGCCACCCAATTAGACCAGAACGTAGTGGGTATGGCATCCATAGGGACCGTACCCCTTTTCCCTACCACCAACCTCTCGGAAGGACTTATAGACAGGGGCGGCAAATAGGGGGCGCGAGGGGGCGCGGTCGCGCCCCCTTAATTTTTCTTATTCTGGACCAAAACTGAAAAGGCTTAAAAAAATTCCAAGCAAATTCAGTGAAAAAAATATCTCCAAGATGAAAAAATCCCCATGATGATGTTAAATCATATCACAGAATCAATATTCAATATGAAATTATAGAATCAGTATCTAATGAAAGTAAGACAAGATTTAATGAGAACAATATATCCGTTTTGTTTGCCCTTAGGTCAGTATTATTCGGATTAGATATCGGAAAAGAAAAAGTTTCAACCATATGCAAAGTATATAACTTCAAGAAAGAGGAATTGCTATGTGAATTGCGACTGTTTTATTCGATGGTGAAAAATGTAAACATAGACCATCCCAATTTTAAAAGTCGCCTGAATTATTTTAAAGAGCGGAATTTAAAAAATTTGTTTCCTGTCATAACATTATTAGTTAAATTATTTTTGACTGTGCCAATCAGCTCAGCCAGTTGTGAAAGGTCGTTTTCGTGTCTCAGGAGGTTGAAAAATTATTTTCGCAATACAATGGTACAAGAAAGAATTTCATCTTTAGCTACTTTAGCTATAGAATAGGATATACCACTGAATTATGATGATATTGTAACAAAATTTTCTCTTCATCCAGACTCTAAGAACCGGCGTTTAAAACTTAAATAACAGGTAAATAAATATAGATATTTGTATTTAGAAAAATTATTTAACAATTATGTTACCACAATTAAGTACAAAAATTATGTTAGCAACAATTATTTTTCTCAACATCAATTTAATTTTGTGATCCCTCTCTCCTATCCTCCCCCTCTGTTAACAAACATTTTATTTATTTCATATTGGGGATTTTCATACAAATCTCGCACCCCCAAATACAATGCTGAAATGCCGCCCCTGCTTATAGATTTACATATTTAACGTGCCCGTACTCCGCGTGAACGCGGGAACAGTTTGGCCAGAGCCGGGAATCGAACTTGGATCATCCGAGTACAATTCCCGCGCTCTAACCACGGGGTTATTCCACTCCAATAAATTACATTGTATACAATTACCTCTGTGCACAAATCTGTTTACATTTACCTTGGTGTACAAATATGTTTATATTTACCGCTGTGTATACAGAATGGGAAGGGGAGTCGAAAAGCTCCTCACGCGTCCCCCCCCCCCCCCCGCCCCAGAAGCCGCCCGGTGATCTAGAAAGCTCAAAATTTTGCACAGTTATAGCATCAACCAGCAAAAGAGCCTAACTCAGCCCATTTTCGATTTGGTTGAATATTTTCGACATTTATCGCTAACGTGAGAAAACTCGCACATCAATACTTTAAGTGTGTTAATTTTTTTGTCTATATCGAAAAGTAAATATGCCAAACGTTGCCTGACCACGGGGTAGCCTCTCTTTATAGAAAGGTTGGTGTTGCCACAAAATGTTTTTCCCAGCCACCTGAGTCAGGGATCTCTGATGAACCCCGCTCTTCTCTCGCTCTAATTGGGCTAATCGTCCCAAGTGCCCATCCAAACAAGGGAACATCAGATTCTGGGGCGCCTCCTCGACAGCCCCAAATTGGGGGGTTGCCGTGGCGGAGGATACGCATGGTTTCGCGCACCGGCAGATGGCACGCAGAATGCGCACCTCTGCTTACCATTCACAAAGGAGGGAAGTCATTCAGGCGCGTGTGTTTGTACATTGTACAAAGAACGATCCGTTTACTCTCAGGTAAAATTAAAAGATAATGAAAATATGTTTGTTTAGACCGGACGGTTCATCTTCAGTGAGTTTAAATTGCGTACTGACAGAAAAAGTGGAAAGTATCGTAGCTATCATTCACTCAGTAAATCAAAATAGATTTTTAACGTCATTTTTACTTTCCTTATATACTTAATGTATAAGGAAAGTATTGTGACGGGGTCGAAAATTCGAATTCGAGTTTTCGACGGGAGAGCACGTTTCAAGCATCCCTGATCACGAATCAAACATTTTTGAAGTGATGTCTGTGTGTGTGTGTGTATGTGTGTCAGTGAGTCTGTGGAGACGATAACTGACGAACGAATTACCGATTCGAACCAAATTTGGTACAAAAATCACAATCCGTAAACACTGGAAGCCTATTGTTTTTATACGCAATCGAATGTTCAGAACTCCCCTAACTTTTCGAGTGAAATTTTGAAAAAATCGTCAAAAAATCAAAACCAATAATAAAGTTACGCAAATAGACATTTCTTATGTCATTTTTCATTAGAAAACGATTGACATAACTTTTAGAACGCTAACATGAACCGTTCTCGAGATATTGAACATTTTTCAAAAAAGTTATCAAAAAGTTATATAAAATAAAAAATAAAAATATTTCCTTGTGATAAACATGTTCACTTTTCATATGTAATACCATATGATAAATCTGGCGACATCATTCTCGTGGATCTAGCTCGTTCCATTCATGAAAAATATACTTTGAGTAATACTTTTGTATTTGAACGCCAATAGTCATTTATCTGCTGTAAAAATAACTTAATTTCTCCGTCCATAACGCTTGGCGAGATTTTGGCAACGAATTTGACGGAATGTCGCCAACTTGGCGATATTTTTAATTGTTGCCAAATTAACAAAAATTTCGCCAAATTAATAAAAATGACGCTAAATCAATAAAAATGACGACTAATTGAATTAAATTCAATATCATGGAAAGAATATAAGTATCTACTATAAGAATAACATTTTTTTAGCTGTAAAATTAGTAAATTCATTGCATTATATAAGGAAAGTCATGTGTTGCCCACATCAGATTTTTATTACTTGGTTTTTGTTAACACTTTACAACATAGTTGAAAAGTGTTTATGACTTTGTTCATTCTGTTTGTCTGTCCGTTCGCACGATGACTGCCCTAAAAATGACATTATCAAAATGAAATTTTAGCATGTTGTTGAGACTGCCTGGGGGACACATGGGAATGTACGTAAATGAATAATATCACCCAATTAGTTTTGGTTTGAACCCGGGTTGAAAAAGTGAAATACATCGAACCCTATGTATGGAACCTCATTTTTCAAACATATTTTAAGCGTAGTTAAAATTCACAAATTGCTTCGAAATTTAAAAAAAATATTCAAATTATTTCATAAATTATGTAGAATTTTTTTTTAGCAAAATAGGTTCGGTAGCATTTTAAATAAAAATTAAAATAATAATGACAACCATATTATACGAGCAATAAAGAGATCACGTGACTCACTTCAATATAAAATAGGGCATCCAACTTCTTTTTCCTAATGTAAAAATTATGATTTTTAAAGTTCTTTTATATTTATATTGAGTGTTGTATCCGTCTTAAAACCGCTTTATTTTTGAATATTTTTTGTGCATCTATATTCTGTCCCAACGCAACTACAATATTTTTTAGTTTAAATGATCATCCAACTTTGATTATTTCTACAACGAAGCCTAATTTTAATAAATGCAGAATGTAAACAAGTGATTGTAAGATGAGTTGTATAAGAATTGCTGAATTGTTTTTTTCGCAAAATTATTTAGCTCCGGAGTCTGGAATAAAAGTGATATGAATGAAATATTCACTGTTTTTACATAGAGAGCCAGATGATTTATATTTCGTTGACGTCATTTGAATAAAGTTCATTTCTTTCGATGAAGTTTTAAGTTTCCAAGTAAAATAAATTATTGTAATATAGTAATAATTAAAAAATATCACCGCTGAATGTATCGCATTTTAGAGATGTTTAAATAAAATGTATTTCAGTTGGAAAGTGTTTCATAATTAATACTTTCTGCATGATTGATCTTTCTTGTTTTAAATTACTTTTGCTCTCCTCTTCTTGATTTTTGATGTGAAACATGTTAGGGCGTGGGATGATAATTAAATGATGAAAAAATGTATCGGGGACGAAAGGGAAGTGACATTATATTGTTTCGAATACGCAACAAAAACCAATATGTCATTTTTACTTTCTCATACCATAGAGTATAGTATAAGAGTATTGTTTTCATGAAAATTTTCTATTTCGAAGTTTTGATGCCAATATATGTTTTAGGACCTTCTGAACACGATTTGACTATTTTGAAAGCGATAGCCGTTTGTCTGTCTGGGGTCAATTTTCTGTGCATACGATAGTTGCCACAAATATTTCAGTATTTTCACGAAACTTTATATCCGGCTTTGATATAAAAAATCGGATGTGGGCAGCACATGACTTTCCCTGCAGACTTATATTCACGTTCTATTTATTTAAATTAAATTTAATTCATTTTTAATTCAATTTTCGTTCTCATTTGAAAACTGGACTTATTTTCAAAAATGGTGTAGGAAAAATAAGAAAAACTAAAATATCTCGAGAACGGCTAGTCCTAGTGTAATGGGGTTGGTCTTATTCTTTTCATCGCTAAAAATTACGTATTAAACAAGCATTTAATGGCTATATTTGAGCATACGTAGTTCTTAAGTTTAGATTTTGATGATTTTTGTGGGCCATTTTGCAAAAAAAGGCAGGTTATTTTTTTTCGAATTATACCAAAATCTAATCAGCACCAGGGTGGCCTACAAGCGACTTATCTACCAAATTTTGTGAAATTCGGTCCATTAGTTTTTCAGCTAGAGTGGATACAAGCTTTTGAGGGCCATTTCGCAAAAAAAGGCGGGTTCTTTTATTCCGACTCGTACCCAAAACTAATCAGCACTAGCCCCGCCCACAAGTGACTTACTTACAAAATTTAGTGAAATTCGGTCTATTAGTTTTTTAATTAGAGTGGATACAAAATCTGCACAGACAGACACACAGACACACAGACACACAGACACACACACAGACGTCACGCTAAAAATGGTTTTTTCATATTCTAGAGGTCTCGAAACGTGTAGATCCGTCGAAAACTCGAGTTGCGATTTTCGGCATGATTCCAATACTTTCCCTATACATTACCATGTATTGCAGGGAAAGTAAAAAATCTAGAACTAGATGGAATTTTTTTTAATTCGGGAAAAAACTTCAAAACTTTATATTTACTTAACATGGCAGCATAGGGCAAAATTTGACATAAATATGCATAAAAGGAGTTATTTATGGCTCAATAATCACGAAACATTTCGATCAATATATTGACAAATAGCCGCGATGCAATTTGTATGTTCTAGCGTTATTAGACCTCCCCTCCCCTCCCCGAACCTCGGGGAGGGAATTCATCCATCTCTATGGGATATATTGCTAGGTTTGGCATTATACCATGCATTTCTTTTTTCAATTACTTTAAAATTAAGGGTAACATGCTATAATTGTCACTATTTGGACCAAGTACACAAATTTTCCAAATTTTTTTCTTGCAAAATTTACAAAATTAAGAAAATCAAAAAAAGCACAAACTATTTAAAAATAGATTATGGTATTAAGCTTCCCACTTTTTACTTTCTCTGCAATACATGGTAATGTATAGGGAAAGTATTGGAATCATGTCGAAAATCGCAACTCGAGTTTTCGACGGATCTACACGTTTCGATACCTCTAGAATACAAAAAAAACTATTTTTAGCGTGACGTCTGTGTGTGTGTCTGTCTGTGTGTCTGTCTGTCTGTCTGTCTATCTGTCTGTGTGTCTGTCTGTCTGTGCAATGTATGTATCCACTCTAACTCAAAAACTAATGGACCGAATTTCATAAAAATTGGTAGGCAAGTCACTTGTATATGACCCTGGTGCTGATTAGTTTTAGGTATTATTCGGAATAAACCAACCAGCCTTTTTTTGCGAAATGGCCCTCAAAAATTGCCTGTATCCACTGTAACTGAAAAACTAATTGATCAAATTTTACAAAATTTGGTACATAAGTCACTTGTGGTCGACCCTGGTGCTGATTAGATTTTGGTACGATTTGGAAAAGAACAGCCTGCCTTTTTTTACGAAATGTCCCGCAAAATTGTTTATTTCTATTCTAACTCAACTAATCGACTAAATTTCATAAAATTTGGTAGACAAGTCACTTGTGGTTGACCCAGTTGCTGATTAGATTTTGGTACGATTCGAAAAAGAACAACCTGCCTTTTTTTAGGAAATGGCCGGCAAAAATTTCATGTAGCCACACTAGCTAAAATACTAATGGAACCAATTTCACAAAAATTGGTATATAAGTAACTTATGGGATACTTTGGTGCTGATTACATTTTGGTACAATTCTGAAAAGAACAACCTGCCTTTTTTTACGAAATGGCCCGTAAAAATCGCCAAAATCGAAAAAAAAGACTATATATGCTCAAATATATCAAATGAATTTTTGTTTTATACGCAATTTTTGACGAGGAAAAGAATATAACACACTCCATTATACTTTAGGACTAACCGTTCTCAAGATATTTGAGATTTCTTGCATTTTTTTACGCCGATTTCGGGAAAATGTCCAATTACCAAATCCAAACAAAAATTTAATTAATAACATGCAAATTTGTTTTATTTGGTGCAATAAAGCTCAATCTAACAAATTATTAAAGAAATGAAGAAAATATGAATTTGAGTCTGCAGCGAAAGTCATGTGCTGCCCACATCAGATTTTTACTTTCCTTGCAATGCATGGTAATGTATAGGGAAAGTATTGGAATCATGTCGAAAATCGGAACTCGAGTTTTCGACGGATCTACACGTTTCGAGACCTCTAGAATACGAAAAAAACTATTTTTAGCGACACGTCTGTGTGTATGCATGTTTGTGTGTGTGTGTGTGAGGGAGAGAGTGCGTGTGTGTGTCTGCTTGTCTGCCTGTCTGTCTGTGCAATGTATGTATCCACTCTAACTCAAAAACTAATGGACCCAATTTCAACTATCTAACTGGCTTACAAAACAAAAGTAAAAATCAACTAATCCTCAAGCAAATGGAAAAAAATAAATAAAATAAATATCGAATCAACAAGTCAATGAAAAATATTATAATACAAAGGTATGGAATCGAAAAAAGTATAACAAACGAAATCAAGCACAAACGCTATACACGTGGACGAGGCTCTAAGCCTAAATCATGAATTGTTAACCTCTACAAAAATCTAATCATGTCCAAGTTTTTTGATATATATATATATATATCATTTTGTTCTTTTCAATAATTATATCTTTCAAGGTAATAAATTATACTTACAAGTCTCAGGTGTTCCACAAGGTGGCTGTAGTAGCAGTATGTTAGCTAATTTATACCTATATCAATATGAAAAATTCTTTACTTCAACAGATTATAAAATTTACAGATATGTAGATGATCTGATTTGTCTTGTATTTACTGATAACTATGTCATAGATATAGATTTCTATCCGGATAATTTGGAATTAATACCTAATGAAACTTCTATTAGTAATAATATTTATTATTTGGATTTAAATCTAATTACAGAACCTGCTCATGGGATAGTTACTAATTTATATGATAAAAAAGATTTTTTTAAATTTAATATTAATAAATTATTACCTTTTAATTCCTGCAACTCGATTCAATTGTTTAGAAATATTATACTTAATCAACTTTTTAGAATTTATAGATTATCAGATAAAAAATTTCATGCTTTGCACATTAATAACCTCAAAATTACCAGTAAAATGTATAAATATCCTGCATATTTAGTAAATGGTATAGTTAATAAGTTTCGATTAGCCTAAAATTCTCATATTCTCCCCTTATTATCTTATTTTAGCCGTACTTCTTCATTCTCTTGTAATTATATTTTCATCTTTTTATCTTGAAGCTTTAACTGTTGTATATCTCTTTTTATTGTTTTTACGCAGTACAGTTTTTATTACTCTCTTTGGCAACAGCTAATCACTTCTTTTCATTTCTGCATATGGCAACATTGGTCTAGCCATATTTTACTTGTCATGGTTGCACGAATGAAGTGTATTTCAAGGTATTTATGTTTCCTTTATTGTTCAAATCTATATGCTTGTCGTCCATATAACACAAGTTTATAGATAAAATCTATCTTGTGTTTCAGAAACAAGCATTTCTGTGTTCATTTCGAAGGGATATATGGACTTGAAGAGAATTTTTTCGAAATGAACTTAAGCCTAAAGCTCTTCCATGTGCAAGCTTTTTTGATTGATTTTTTTGTTTTCCTATTTTCATTCCTCATTTTTGAAATTTGTTGATTGTCTTTGTCTTTATGACCTGCATTACGCTTTATTATTTCCTCATTATGTCTTAATTTCTTTTATTTCTTTGTATTTTGTAGAAAAATTTTGGAATAGTGTATTATGAGTTACTACATACTTTCTAACATTGGATTTACTAATTTATATTTATATATATATATATATATATGTATATATATATATATATATATATATAATAAAAAGGTTTGAAGGTCCAATGAATGAAAAGTGAGAAGCTGTAACTCGAAAAACCTAACTATCTAACAGGCTTACAAAATAAAAAAGTATATCAACTAATTTTCAAGCAAATGGAAAAAAAATTAATATCGAATCAACAAGTTAAAGAAAAGTATCAGAAAACAAAGGTATGGAATCGATAAAAGAAGAACAGACTTTATATATAAATATATATATATATATATACATATATATATATTTATATATATATATATACATATATATGTGTGTGTGTGTATATATATATATATATATATATATATACATATATATATATTTATATATATATATATACATATATATGTGTGTGTGTGTATATATATATATATATATATTATATAATATATATATATTATATATATATTATATAATATATATAGTCTAATAGCGTTCAACTTGAAAAAGGACACTTTTAAAGAATTTTTACAAAGTATTTTGAAAGTGCAAGCAAAAAGCGATTAACAGAACCAAGACGTCATGTTTAGGAACGACATCCCAACTCGACTCCTGAGTTTTATTTATTCATGCAGAGACAGAATAAGAGCAGCTTTTCTAGACGTGCTCCGGCACACGATGACCTTTAAACCTCCCCCGACAGATGGCGGGGAGAGTCCTGCAGGCAAGTTCAAGAAAATATTCTAACCCCCTGGTGGGTGTCAGTGGTACTGAAAGAGTTGAATGGCCCACGGGTGCTTGCTCTCTGATACAACGAGATACTGTAATGAGTACTCGATGCTCGGAAGAGGTACCTTCTATTATTCGAATTCAACGGAGATTAAAATGTAGTTTGCATTCTCCGTAATTTGAATTAAGGTCAACATCGAGGGAAAACATTTTAATTTCACATCCAAGGGAAGTTACCTTTAACTGGGACACAGTCTAACCTATGGTCTTAACCTAGAACAACGATTCTCAAATATAAGATCGTTTTCTTTAGTTTTACCACCTTCTTAAAATTCCATCCTCTTCGAGATATCTTAATTACTTTTCCCTGTCTGCCATAATGAACGAGAGAGAGAGAGGACTCAAAATCTTCTCCAAAAAGAAAGGATGTGATTTGGCGAAAAAGACGTGAAAATAATCTGTTAAACAAAAACCAAAAGGGATGGAGCGCTCCATCTTTCTCTTTTCATCTTTTCACCTACATGGTCCCCATTAAGAGGGCACCACCGCCGTGTCGTCATGACAACAGATAAAGAGTACCCATGGGCGTGGCAGTAACGATGGATAAGAGGACGCCTACTTCACGAACGCAGAGCTGAGAAAGTCAAAATCATATGATACTTTATACTTTGCCTACCTTAAAAGCAAAATAAATCTCCTCCTGCGTGTTTCTATTACGCCATTGAACTTACAGAAAATGGTCTTAAAGATGGCATTTCTAATTGCCTTATTGTACATCTGTATACAAGGCAATTAACTGAAAAAAACATAGGAATGTGAAAATGTACATGCTCATCCTGATGAGGTTGTACATTTTCGACTTTCCATTTATTCCATTTACCTCGCATTCAATTAGCTCTTTTGACCCTTATATTTTTTGCCCATACTTTGTACATTTGTGTCCAATACTATTAGCTTTCCTTCATTTGTTCTTCCTAAGCATCTTGGTTCTGCATCCAAAATCCTTATTCTACACAGCATATGATGTCTAGATCTAATTATTAGTTACTTCGCGTGCTATAAATGGTCTTTTTATATTATATAATACCCGCTTATTAAAATATTCACTAAAATATTCAAACAAATGAAAAATGCGGCTTTTGCAATGTCATAGAGGCTTAAAATTTAGTATATAGGCTAATCATTTGATAAAAAATCCCAAGATGAATACGGTTTTTCAAAAACGTTCGTTTAAGGGGGTGCTCTAAAGGAAAACGTTCGAAAGGTGAATTGATAAGAAAACATGCTGCGGGATGAGATAGAGATTTGAAATTTGGTGTACGGGTAGATAGTTTGGAAGGAAGAAAGTGTGCAATTTCAGTTTTCCAATATTTTATACTTTAGGGGGTGTTGCACACAAAAATGTTTGATTTTCGGAATGAAGTAGAAATATCCCTTTTAAAACGTGATAGAGGCTTTATATTTAGTATATGGGCTAACCATTTGACAAAAAAAAAAAAAAACTTAAGATGAATACGGTTTGATAAAAATATTCATTAACTGGGTGTTACACCGAAAAACGTTCGAAAGGTGAAGTGATAGAAAAACATACTTCGCGATTGGATAGAGACTTCAAATTTAGTGTACGAGTAGATAGTTTGAAAGGAAGAAAGTGTGCAATTTCATATTTCCAATATTTGCTACTTTAGGGGGTGCCGCACACTAATATGTTCGATTTTCCGAATAAATGAGACACGCTTCCTTTTAAATGTGATCGAGGCTTGATATTTGGCATATGGACCAATCATCTGATTAAAAACCCAAGACGAACAGAGTTTTTCAAAAATGTTCATTTATGGGTGTGCTCCATCGAAAAACATTCGAAAGTGGAAATGATTATTTTGGTGTACCGGTATAGGCAATTCGAAAGGAAGAAGTGCGCAATTTAAGTTTTCCAATATTTTCTTCTTTAGGGAATTCTGCACACCAAAATATTCTATTTGTCGAATAAATGTTAAACGCAAATTATTCAAAAATTTACATTATTCAAGGGTTGCTTATTGAGAGACCGTTGACTTTCAACGGGTATTCGGCTAGTGTAATTTCTCAAGATTACCATCATTTCGCACATGATTTCTTAAAAATTGATATATATATATTTTTTTTCTGTATATATATATATAAGAAATTCGAATGGCGCTATATAATGAAACAACTTCAGGGGGGGAGGAATGACCCTCTTTGTAGGGAGTACGATGGCTATCTTGCTTCTTGTTAAAGATAGGAGAAATAAGTCAATTACGAGAAATAAGTCAATTAAGTTGTAGAGCGTTACAAAATTATCCCCCTCCATTACGAAAGATAGAAAGAAACCTTTAAGATCAGTGTATACAAATATCCCCTCCCCCTCTCCCCCGGCTTAAAAAATCGAATATATTTAGACAATGTGGTAGAATAAAACTGATTTTATTATACACAAAGTAAAAAATGTTCACCTTCAGCAAAGATGCATACTTGTACACATGCAATAAGATGTCTCCGCGTGTTTCCTAATGTCTGCACGATTACTCTGTTACGTACACAGATTCATAAAATGGTCTCTTTCAAACTCGTCATTCAGAGAATTATTTTGCAATTTTTTTTGTAGGATGTACTTAGTACAGATTTTGAAAAGCTCTACAATTTCATTTTGGACTTCCCTCCATCTATCTCTAACAGGAAGCGATAAAAAAAAAATAGTGCTACTCTTAAAAGTTGTCTCATCTTGCAGAACCTACAGACGTACTATCGTACGTTTATGGCACAGCCAAAGAGACTTCCAATGCACCTAAAATAAATGGTGTGTGGTTCAATTCGATTTCCTCTTACCAGCATTCATTTTTTTTTTCTTATTTAAATTTTACAAGAAAAATTTTAAAAATCGATATCATGGGTCTAAATTATTACACCTATAGCGTGTTATCCTTAATTTTAAAGGGGTCGACATTTTTTTTTCGAGGGATAATATACTTGACAATGTACACCCCTCCCTCCGAAGGGTCAGAAACTTGCCCCTCCAGGGGGGTAAATGTGTAACGAACAAAAATAAATGTATTACGGCTAATTTTCACAACAATGATTGAAACTAGTAAGTCTGCTATCATCCATAAATAAATAAACCCTTTTATGCATGATTATATAAAATGTTGTCCTTTGCTGCCATGTTGAAAAAATATAACATTTCGAATAAATTTCGAAGTTTTACCCCGAATTTAAAAAAATTATATCTATATATATAGTTCTATATATAAAGTTCTATGTTTTTTGATAAAAAAGCCGTATCTAAAGTTCCGTTAATATCCTTTAATATATTTGGCCGCTATTGTGTACACAAGAAATCGACCACGAGCATCAAATAGACAGACGGACATCACTCCAGAAATAGTCAAAACGTGTTCAGAAGGTCTTAAAATCTATATATTGGCATCAAAAACACTTTCGGAAAACTACATATGCGAAAGTAAACATATATGCGATAGCCTTAATACTTCTTGAATTATTGGCATGGTCTATCACTTTCCTTGATAAACTTAGGTCAACATGGTCACCTTTTTTGATAAATTTAGTCAAAAAAGGGTGTAATACTTCGAGAACGGCGTTCTTAAATGAGTGTTATTCATTATGATTTATAAGCATGATTAACTAGCCTGATTTTGAAATAATTTGTTTCTTCAAAATTCAAAAATAATTTTTTTTAAACCATTCGAAAATTTTGTAGCCTTTCCGGGATCGCTTTTTTATTGAATTCAGAGTTCCAATATTCAGAGATTGGAATAATCGAACCCAATTTCATTCGAGTCGCACAACTTCCTTCTTAAGATTCCATGTTCACAAACATTCACGCACAAACACATAGATATTACCTAAAAGCACTTAAGTTCAGCGATGCTCAAACCAAGTAAATCCGTCACTATACGTTTCCTGTGCATTGTACTAACTATGTGGGAAATGCAAAAAAGTCGCGTGTTAGCAGATATAATCTCATGTTGATCACATCAAGTTTATTCCTAAACACAGACATGAACCATTGAAAACTCCACGCACCTCTAGCTAGAAATCTTAATTACAACCCTTACCTCATAATAAATGGAACATCGGCCTCAAAGTCCCCGATGCAACTTTAAAAATATTTTCCTAAAAAAAAGACGAGATTTAGAGGGAAAGGACGTGAAAATTACCTACAAATCAAACCGAAATAGGTGCTCATCTATCTCTTTCCTCCATGGTCACCATTAAGAAGGCGCCTTGTTCGTCGTCATGGCAACAGGCTAAAGAGTACTCGTGACGTATGGGCAGATGAGGGAACGCCCACTGCTCATCCACAAGACGGAGAGCTATCAGAGAATCTCACATTTTTTTTTAATACCTTGCTTAATTATGCTTTGATTCCAATCAATGAACCTTATTTATCTGATCTATTTGACATATTTTACAGTATTCACTCTTTTACTTTCACTGTATAAATACATGCTTGTAAAGCTTATTTGACAGTATTACAAGTTAAGTTATAAACACAAAGTACATCAATAAAACGCTATTAATAATGACAAATTAAAATTTTGCTACAGTTATATTACTAATGTATTGTTAAACTAACGTGTAATACATGCTTAGTATTTAACATTTAAATTATTTTCATTCTTTAATTATGTTTAATGTATATATATATATATACACACGCACACACACGTATATATATATATATATATACGTGTGTGTGCGTGTGTATAAATAAAAAATTGATAATAGTCGAAAACTATCATAAACTACAGTAAGTGCAAAAAACCCATCTCTAGCATATCCGTTACAAATAAGTAACTATAGACCAAGACTAAGGATAAAAATATATATCTGTTAATGTTAGAAACGATTATTGTTAGCTTTCTAAAGTTTGTGACATTTTTCTTTTTAATGAAAACCTATGAAATGAATATCTATTTAACATTGTTAAAAATTCTGACTTTTTTATGATATTTTCAAAAATTTATTCGAAAATTTCCGATGGTCGATCACGTTGAAAATCACTAGTGTTCCAGTATTCATTGATTATAATAATCGAAACAAATTGTTTTTTGAAAAGCTCCACTCGTTAGTGAGATATATAGGTTTTACAGACTTATGGACACACGTCACCTCAAAAACATTTAATTCGTGCTCAGGGATGCTTGAAACGTGCATTTTCGCTAAAAATTCAAATTCGAATTTTCGACCCTGTCACAATACTTTCCCTATACATTATACCATGTAGGGAAAGTAATATAATACCGCATTTATCATAATCATTAATTTTTTTTTATCCATTTCTTTATCTAAATCAAATACATTGAATGAAAATCGTCTGTCATATACACCAATTTGATTTAATTTCGTTGCTGAACAACGTGATGTATAATTTTCTTCAAAGAGTTTCGAAAGAAAAATGCATTTGCACAATGTTGTTTAATTCTACTTTTTAACACTTTACAACATAGTTAAAAAGTGTTTATGACTTTGTTCATTCTGTCTGTCTGTCCGTTCACACAATTACCGTAAAAATGACTTTTAGTTGTTGAGACGGTCTGTGGGACATATGGGAATGTAAATGAATAATATCACCCAATTCGTTTCGGATTAAACCCGGGTCGAAAAAATGAAATACATTGAACCCTATGGGACCTAATTTGTCAAACATTTTTTAAGCGCATTAATAATTCACAAATTGCTTCGGAAGTTGTAGAAAATATTCAAATCATGCCATAAAATATATAAAAAAATTATTTAGCAAAATATATTCGGTAGTTAGCTCCCAGTAAAGGATATTCGCATGTTCCCCCACCCACCTTATCTTCAAAACTCACAATAAGACCACTGTTTACAGCATTCTTTGTTTACTACTAACTTGTTTCATCAACATTATTGATCCCTATTGAGGGACTAAGTTCAGTGGAAGACTGTGACCCACATACATGTTACCTGACTAGGGATACGGAGTTCTGCTCTAGGCGCCCTGCTATCGACAAATTATTGGGGTGGCCGTCGGACGGCATAGTCCGAACGATCCACGTGAAGGTCTACATGCGATTTTCAGCCCTATGATCAGGCCTGTTTCGAAGTCTGGCAGTTGCGTATATCGACGTTTCTGGCGTCTATCCACCATTCTTTTCACTTCGTACTCTTGCTTGCGTCGGCCAAAGCTTCTCGCATTGATGGGGCGTCGACTACACGCCGGTTTATAATGCCACTGGCTCATGCTTGCAGCGCCACTCACGGGTGCGTCCCAATTACACCAGACTGGGAGCATTTACATACCAGCCCGCCATCTAACTATTTACACCAGTTCGCGGTTTTACCATGTTTTCTTCTTGGTGGGCGACTTTCATTGTCCGTGAGTGTATTATCTACCACCGTAATGTGCCTAATACATCACGGTATAAACCTCAATGCCTCTTGCTGAATTCGGAGTACATTTTTTACTAAAATATTTTAGACCATTAAGAATTGCAAGTCTCTCCTGAGTGTTTTGTCCCACAAAAATAAGACTATTTGTCTGCAGTGGATTCCAGCCCACTGCGGTCTAGAGGGTAACGAAAAAGCAGATTGACTAGCCAAAAAAGGTCAGCGATTATTCAAACTACTATTGACGAAATTCCTTACCATAATGTAAAGTCAATCATTAAATCGATTTTTAAGAATAATTTGGAAAAAGAGCTTTCGGAAAGGAATTCCCACAAACCTTGGTGGAAAAACATCTCAAATATTTCTGACTGGCCTAGGAAGAAAGCCGTAGCAGAATTCCGCCTCGCTACTGGTCATGACTGCCTTGCTGGGCATCTACATCGCATAAATATACTTGATGACCCTTGTTGCAGCCTTCGAGAACCCAAGGACTATTCTCATCTGCAACGCTGTCCTGCGCTCTCTGCTACACCTATGTGAGAACGCTACTGGGAAGCAAGGGACCGAATGGGGCTTTCTTCTGTTGCCTTTTGTTATCTGCTCTCGTGTTCTGTTGTTTGACTTCAGTTTGTCTTTTGTACCCGCCATGGTTCATTCTTTTTTTCAGCATTATCTCGAACAAAGCCGTGTATTTTTGTAGTTCACTATAATTGTAAAAGTGTTGCGCTGTTTCCTTTTTAGCTTTTTCAGTGCAGACTTAAAACACCGAAAATACCATCTACCTCCATATATTTTAATTACCACGCTCGCCCCAGTAATCCCTCAAAGTACTCACCGGAAAAATAATAATAAAAATTTGATGTGGGCAGCACATGACTTTCCCTGCAGACTCATATTCATTAAATTGAGTTTAATGGCACAAAATAACACCCATCATTATTTTAAATGACACTGAATTTGTACTTTTAATTCAATTTTCGTTCTCTTTGGGTAACTGGACTTACTGTCGAAGGTGGCGTAGCGAATATGCAAAAAAACTAAAATATCTCGAGAACGGCAATTCCTAGAGTAATGGGGCTGATCTTATTCTTTTTATCGTTAAAAATGATGTATAAAACAAGTATTTAATGGATATATTTCAGCATAAGTAGTTTTATTTTAGATTTTGACGATTTTTGTAGACCATTTCACAAAAAAAAGGTAAGTTATTTTTTTCAGAATCGTATCAAAATCTAATCAGCAGGGTAACCTACAATTGATTTATTTACCAAATGTTATAGGCAAGTCATCCACAAGTGACTTGACTATAAAATTTTATGAAATTGGGTCCATTAGTTTTTGAGTTAGAGTGGATACATACATTGCACAGACAGACAGGAAGACAAGCAGACACACACACGCACTCTCTCTCTCTCTCACACACACACAC
The DNA here is from genome assembly GCA_951213105.1 of Amaurobius ferox. Taxonomy (NCBI): domain Eukaryota; kingdom Metazoa; phylum Arthropoda; class Arachnida; order Araneae; family Amaurobiidae; genus Amaurobius; species Amaurobius ferox. The sequence continues at coordinate 134,139,799 of OX578150.1, forward strand.
AAACATACATACACACAGACGTGTCGCTAAAAATAGTTTTTTGGTATTCTAGAGATCCCAAAATGTGTAGATCCGTCGAAAACTCGAGTTGCGATTTTCGGTACGATTCCTATACTTTCCCTATACATTACCATGTGTTGCAGGGAAAGTAAAAAATATATATATACATTTCGTTGAGAAGAAAAAAAAATGGAAAAAAAAAGACGTGATCTAGCGAGAAAAGATGTGAAAATTATTAAGAAAAAGTAAAATCCAAAATAAATTGAGTATCACCATTTCTCTCCTTGACGGATCCCATTAAGAGAGCGTCGCCATGGCAACAGCGGAAGAATATTCGTGGGCGTGGTCGCATGGGCAGAAAGTGAACTCCCACTGCTCATCCACATGGCTGAGAAATGTCAAAGAATCTTAGGAGATCATGTCTCTGGAGGCATCTTTGTACAGATGCTGCTAATTTGTTGGCCTTACCAAAACAAAGCCGCTTTAAATTTTTACTTTCCCTATAACACATTGTAATATATATAGGAAAAGTATTAGAATTGTGTCGAAAATCGGAATGGGAGTTTTCGACGGATCAGCACGTTTATGGCACTCTAGAATACAAATCTACCATTTTCAGCTTGACGTCTGTGTGCATGTCTGTCTGACCCATTTTGTATCCATTCTAGCTCTAAAACTAATGAGCGAAATTTTATGAAATTGGACAGTTAAGACATGTGCATTACTTGTGCATTACCCTGGTGCTAAATACATTGTGGTATCATCCGGAAAACTGTATGTTCTTGTTACATATAGCTTTACTGGAAATCAATCCATTACATAACTGGCATCATACAAAGATACAAAGGTATAGAACAGAGCTAAATGAACTAACTAAACGCAAAACAAGAATATGTCAGTTAGTTATGTTCGGAAAAACTTGAACCGGTCATTTCACAGTATTTTTTAACACGGCAATTCCGGTATCACCTCTCTAAAAACGTAGTTTCAGTATGTCAGACCATTAAAGGAACCGAGAGGGCTGAAAAAACTCATGTATAATAACCCCATGGATCTGAAGATATATATACTCTCAAAGTTTGGCTTTTTTTTTTACTTTCCCTACAATACATGGTGATATATAGGGAAAGTATTGGAATCATGTCGAAAATCGCAACTGGGGGTTTTCAATGGATCTACACGATTTGGGACCTCTAGAACACGAAAACACTATTTTTAACGTGACGTCTGTGTGTGTGTCTGTCTATCTGTGCAATGTATGTATCCACTCTAACTCAAAAACTAATGGACCGAATTTCATATAACTGGGTAGGAAGGTTCTTTGGGTGTGAACCTGGTGTTGATTAGTTTTTGGTATGATTCGAGATAAAACAACCCGCCTTTTTTTTTTTTGCGAAATGGCCCACAAAAATGACCTGTATCCTCTCTAGCTGAAAAACTAATGGATCAAATTTTACAAAACTTGACAGATAAGTCACTTGTGGGTCACCCTAATGCTGATTAGATTTTGGTACGATTCGGAAAAGAATAACCCGCCTTTTCTTCGCGAAATGGCCTGCAAAAATCGTGAAAATCTAAAATAAAAAAAAACTATTTATGCTCAAATATATTAATTAAATGTTTGTTTTATACTTAACATTTGACGATGAAAAAAATAAGACCAACTCCATTACACTTTTCTCGAGATATTTTAGATTTTTCGCATTTTCGCTACGCCACCGTTGAAAAAAAGTCCAGTTACCATTCTGAGAACGAAAATTGAATTAAAAGTGCCAATTCAGCGTCATTTTAAATAATTATGGGCGTTATTTTGTGCCATTAAACTCAATATAATGAATTACTGATGAAATAAAGAGAACGTGAATATGAGTCTGCAGGATCATGTGCTGCCCACATCAGATTTTTTTTTACTACTTTTGTGTTTACAATCTGAAGCAGAAAGTGCTGACACAACATAATGCAATTGCATGGCCATGAAACTTAAAGGTAAACTGTATTCAACTCAAGACGTAAGAGATGAGACCACCTCCATGAATCAGCCGAATAGCAAAGTTAATCTATATTAGAGGTCATTCCAATTTAAGAATTTTGTACCATGGAGGTAGAGAGACTATTTTCAAGTTCATGTTTTAAACAATACAATTAATGTTTACAAATAGATTAAGATGAAAATTGTATGACCTATGGTATGACCAGAAATTGAAAATTGCGATGCATGGTAATGCATAGGGAAAGTATTGGAATCATGCCGAAAATCGCAACTCGAGTTTTCGACGGATCTACACGTTTTGGGATCTCTAGAATACGAAAATATTATTTTTAGCGTGACGTCTTTGTGTGTGTCTGTCTGTGCAGGGTATGTATCCACTCTAACTCAAAAACTAATGGATCGAATTTCATAAAATTGGGTAGGTAAGTCACTTAGGTATGACCCTGGTGTTGGTTAGTTTTGGGTACGATTAGGAAAAAAAATAATCCGCCTTTTTTTGCGAAATGACCCGCAAAAATCTCAATTATCCACTCTAGCTGGAATAGTAATTGACCAAATTTCACAAAATTAGGTTGATAAGTTACTTGTGAAATACTCTGGTGCTGATTAGATTTTGGTACTATTCGGAAAAGAACAACCTGCATTTTTTTACGAAATGGCCCACAAAAATCGCCAAAATCTGAAAAAAAGGCTACGTATGTTCAAATGTATGAATTAAATGCTTGTTTTACACGTAATTTTTGACGAGGAAAAGAATAAGAACAACTCTATTACTCTAGGACTAACCGTTCTCGAGATACTTGATATTTTTCGCATTTTTGTTCTGCCGCCTTTGGAAAAATGTTCAATTACCAAATAAAAACAGAAATTGAATTAACAATGCAAATTTAGTGTTATTTTGTGCAATTAAACTCAATTTAATGAATTATTAGAGAAATAAAGAAAAAATGAATTTGAGTCTGCAGAGAAAGTCATGTGCTGCACATATCAGATTTTTTATAGGAATTCGCATAAGAAAAACTAATATTGAATGGGAGGGGTGTGTGTCTCGCATGCATCTGTGGATATTGGGAGCGGATAGGAGGGTCGGCAGGAGTTGATATCCGCCGGTTCCTGTTTCCCATTTGGACAGGCATAGTGCACGATGCGCACGGATTTTGCTAGTGTGAAACAATATTTCATCTCCGATACTGTATGCTGCTTTATTTTCAACGTTTTCAGCCATTTTAATATAAAACTCAACTACCTATAACATTCTCTTTTAATATCTTCAATAGAAGAATAATCATGCACACGAATTCGGTATTAGAAGCGTAACTCTGTTACTATGGTTACAAATGAAATCAAAAACTGAATTAGAAAAAATTAAAAGAAATCGCCTGCTGTAAATGTAAATTAAAATATTTCAAAAAACAGTCGGTTGTACACCCATGAACTCTATGCACAGAGTTCATTAAAGAAATTTACGATATTCTTTTCTGCGTATAATGGCATAAAAACGAATTTTATGTGTCCAGCCGTTTTAGAGTGATAGCGGAAAGAATGTTCGAACAAAAAATTCTACGATTAATAAATTTATCGAATATTTCTCTCATTACTTATGAGACATTTTCTCATTACTAACAGGATATTTTCTCTCTACTTATAGATCATTTTTCTCATAACTTATAGGTCATTTTTTCTACTGTGGGTCATTTTTGTCTCTACTTATAGGTCAAGTTCTGCGTGTATACAAAGTTTCAAGTTTCTACTTTGTTCAGTTTAGAGTGTAAATTCATTACTTAGTCTCACATACCTATATGGCATAACATAGACAACTTTTTATTACTTAAAAATAACCTAAAAAATATTGTTATATGTACATCTATTTCATATACTCAGCTTGGTCTTCGTATGCTTTAGATTCTTATGAAATAATTACTTTGGAAATTTCAGAATTCAGAAAATAAAATTATTGTATGAAATAAATACTTTGGGAATTTCAAAATTCGAAAAAATAAAATTATTCCATGAAGTAAATACTTTGGGAATTTCAGAATTCGGAAAAATAAAATTATTGAACAGGAAAGGAAAATAAAATTTTGGCGGTTCGTCTGGTGAATTCATGTTGCATTGGGAGCCTATTTTGACAAAACTAAAAAGAAAATTCTAGCGCCCCGTTTAAGTGTCTTTACCTGTCGGGGACCGGTCGGATTCACCCCTATCAAACCAACTTTCATACCAAGAAAAATAATTGTTTCAAAAGTTCATTGGCTAAAAATAAAAGGGAAAAAATAATTGAGAGGAGTAGAAAAATTCCGGAATCTGAGAAGGGAGCCTCCAAAAATCAAAGTCAAGGCTTTTTTTTTTTCTCCCAACACAAGAAACCTCTTTCGAACGTGCGCTCTTAAATGCGGAGGAATGTTAAAAGCATGCGTTCGAATTTGCAGGGTGAGTGAATAAACGCAGTTTTCCGGAACTGTTTTATTTCTATCGATTTCTCGAGATTTCAAAAAATCGAGTTTGTTCTCCGGCGGTTCTTCCGCTCTCACGAAAATGCTTGGAAAGAGTTTTCTTTGCAGAAATGGTGCAAGGCGAAAATCGAACAATTGCCATACCTCCGTTTCAATATGAAATATTGTTGTGCATTTTTTAATGCCAATTGAAGCAATATAAATACTGTGATTCGCTTTCCACATACATGGGTGATTCAAATTAAAAACGAGAAGTTTAGACCACTCTATAGGAAAAACGACTGCGCAAATCCAGGGCCGTAGCCAAACAGGGGCTAAGCCCCCCCCCCCCCCTCTAAGAGGTATACTCAGTCCCCCCTGATAAAAAAATTAAATTTTTAGTAGTGATATGAAATTTCATATAAAATGTCATTCAAATTTTGCATAAAAAATTTCTTTGAAATTTTTTTTTTAATTACGTCATTTAAAAGATTTCTTAATTTAGCTGAATGTGTGATTATATTAATGATCCGTTTATAAAAATTATCCATTTATTTAATTTAAAAATATTTAATAATTCTGACAAAAGTATGTAGGATACATTTGTATTATTGCGGGGTTCACTGTTGTACATCCAAGAGTCAAAATCGACTGATAAGTAGGTAAGAGTTAATATCAAGCATTGACTTGTATTAACTTGCATTAACTCTCAAAATGTTTCTACAAATTATTAACAGCTTTAGTTAATGCTTACATTAAAATCAATTGTAATTATTATATATTAATACTGATGTATAGTAGCTATATGGATATCAATAACCAGCTCTTAACTTGCAAATATAAATATGCAATTATTTGTTAATAATTTATATGAATTGAAATATATAATAGTAACCATTATGGTTTATAAATGCTAATGATTAATTGTATTTTTGCTGAGCCCCTCCTTTAAGACTGTTGAGCCCCCCTCCAGTCCCCCTTCAATTTCGTCTCTGGCTACGGCCTAGCGTGAAAAGCAAAACAATTTCGTGCACATACTTTCCTAAGCATGCGGTTTTGATTTCTGAAGAAAGAATAATTGTTCAAATTCCGGCCGCCAGGGGTGGAATTTACCACTGCAGTTCCTGCAACTTGGATATTGTCTAACTTATCTAACAAATATCGGCAAAAAAGAGTTCCGAAGATTACAAATGGTGAGTGGACCTCTAAGTAAACCTTTGATCGAATGCCTTTAATCGAATGTCGAAATGCTCAAAGTGCAGAAAAGCATTGCTATTACCTTGATAGAAGAATTTAAAAGTAACGATAGGGACTATCCAGTATAAGGTGAGTTTCACGATCCTTTTGCTAGTCGTGGATTTGTAAAAAAAGGCTTTGTGATTCCCTTTATAGGCGGCGATTGTAAGATATACTTAGCAATATGCAAATTACGGGGACAGCAGCGCCAGATTTCACTCCTAGCGGCCGAAAGTTAAACAATATATTTTTTTTTTCTTCACAAATCAAAACCGCATACTCAGGAAAATATGTGTATGAAATAAGGTTGTAATTCGCCCAGTAGTTTTTCCTATACAATGAGATCTAAACATCTCAAGTTTAATTTGAATCATCCTGTATTTGTGGTATTTTATTTAACACTTTCCAACATAGTTGAAAAGTGTTTATGACTTTGGTCATCTTGTCTGTCTGTCCGTTCGCACGATAACTGTCTTAAAAATTACTTCATGAAAATGAAATTTTAGAACGTTGTTGAGTCTGTGCGACATATGGGAATGTAAATGAATAATATCACCCAATTACTTTCAGATTAAACCCGGGTTGAAAAAAAAATGAAATACATTGTACCCTATGGGAACTAATTTTTCTAACATATTTTAAGCGAAGTTAAAATTCACAAATTGCTTCGAAAACTAGGGAATTTTTTATTCTATACATATAAAATGTAAGTGAACAATGATTTTAAAACAATGTAAGATAACAACGACTTCAGTGGGACTCGAAATACTACAAAATACAGAATCATTGTTGCAACAATGAAAGAGAAACACAATTAACACCCAACAATTCTTCATTATCATTTCAAGTTTCATTTGAATGTTACTTGGGTGACTTTAATCATCTTACGAAAAGCGAATTATTACCGTGTTTAATTTGATATTTTTGAACATTTTTATTGATTGACTAAGAATTTGCCTATTTGGCGAACATTTCGCAGTTGAAACCATCTAAAAACTGCAATTTTTATAAAGCGGTCATCAACCGACCTTATTACCTTACAACTCTTGAATCAACATTTTTTTGTCCAATGCCTAACAAAAAGCATCGTCGTTCACAAAGGAAGAAGGCCATTGCCGTCTTGAAAGACAAACAACTTAAGTTCGTCAAGAATCTCGGAACTGGATATTTCGGAGATGTGATTGCCGTCAAGGGTCCTGAGGAAGTCGACAAAGTAGCCGTTAAGATCATACGTGCTGAAATGACTTGGAAGATGGAGAAAACCCATTGGAAAGAATGGGATCATCCCAACGTCCTGCCTTTGCTCGACTACACCCCTTGTGACGGTTTCGATCTGTTCATGATGCCTCTGCATCCGAAAACCATGCACAAAATGCTGAAAGACAAAAAGTTCCGATGCAATCCTGCAGCTTTCGATTCGGTGAAATCTTGGATGCGTGATATCCTGTCCGGGTTGGCCTACCTGCACGAAAAGCAAATCTGCCACCTCGACATCAAGAGAGATAACGTACTGATAACAGCGTCCAACTCGGCCGTTCTGTCGGATTACTCGTGCATCAATACGACCACAAGACCTGTGTCAAGGTAAGTTATATCCTTTGTAATTAAATTTAATACAATAAAATCAGCTCATTACAAAATAGTTAAGAATTGTGATAAAATTACTTCAAAGGTAGATATTTTATTATTAAAAGATTCCCAAGTATATATTTCTTACGGAAGGATTTCAATACGGAAGAATTTCGATATTATTTACGTATTTGGGTATGTATAGCAATGGTGTAACTTGGATACAAAACCCGGCGTATCTCACTCCATCCTACCACACTTAGCAATAACTTAACAACTATTTTATATTCCTTTTCAACTTGGAGACTTTGCTACTGCAATAATTTTTAGATTAACGTTTTGCTAAGGGGGTGCGAATGAGGCGAGATTACACAGGTCTCGAATTCAGGATACATTACTATAACGTGCAATATCCATATTGTCTTTTACGGTGATTTATCAATTGTAAGAGCCGAAATCTTTCCCATTCTCCAGCATTTGTTCAGCTTTAAAGAAAGTTCATTAATTTTCCATTCTTTCACAGGCATGGCCTCATGACGAAGTATTTTCCGCCAGAAGTTTGGCGAGGATGGAAGGGGACCTATCAGGATGTGGAGGGAATCCCCTTTGATATCTGGACCTTCGGACTTCTGGTGCTCAACGTTCTCACGGGAGATTACTGGTACAAGAAGCAACTGAGGCAGACGAAGTATCTTCGCTTTTGGCACGAAGACGCCTATCCTCATCTGTTCAAAGCTCTTCAGGTCTGTATCAGAATCAAAATATTTCCCCCAATTAAAAATTCCAGTTGCTCTTTGAATAGTTCAATCATTCGGTTGAATTTTGAAGTTTAAAAAGTAAAGGAAAAAACAGATGAGGGATTAGATGTCGAAATTCAATCCGTTATTCTACACAAATCAATCATGTGTAGTCCTTTAAGAATCCTAACAGACAACACTTTGTTTCCAGAACATTACTTATCATTCCTTTGCTTTTCTTATGAGGTAAACACTATAAATAATTCAGTTCCTCACTCATTTCCGAGCCAAAATGCTTGCAGTTGAAATAATGTTCCGCCGAATACAACACAATAAAAGAATCTCTCGGCAAAGACGCCACGTTAGCCAATTATTAAATGAATAGTTCGATACATATTTTAAAACTGAGAATTTTTGTTATGAAGGGAACCTGCTGTCGAATATTCTGAAGAGAAACACTGATTTGATATATGCCACCCTCTTTCCAGATAGATTTTTCAGATTGAACTGAAAGTTAACTGCAGTTAAGAGGAAAAACAACATTAATTCCCATTCGGCTTCATGTGTGTAAGTAAGGGAAGGCTTATTAGTTGGCTAGGTGTTCTTCAAAATAGATATTCTATCAAATACTTTATTACTGCCAGTAAGAAAAAATCGTTTCAGCAGCTCAGAAGTAGAGAACAAGTTATGAGCTCTAGGGATACAATAACTTAAAGCAATCATTTACGAATAATTTCACAAAATTTTGGATGTTCACCATCATCTGTTTGCTTCTTTCAGCCGGAGTTCTTCGGGTCCCTGGTGCATCGGACGTTCCCTCGAGCATCTGTCAGCAAAACTGAAATAGCAGGCGCTCTAAACCTGATCCGGTCCTGTTTGCGGTACCACCCGGAAGACCGCCCCAAGGCATCTGCCCTCCTGGAGCACTCGTGGGTGTTCGGAAACAAAGTGCTTCTTCCAGACCTGATGTGGACGTACTTGAAGCGCAGAGGCTCAGGTAAAGATTTAGTTTTATTGTATGTTTCTGCCAAATAATTTATGCGAAATTACTTTACTTACTTTTCCATTATCCCGGAAACGTTACGACATTTCTTGGAATAAGAGATTTATCTCAAATAATTTTAAATTATCTCTTGATATCTCATAGCGTATTTTGCTTTGCAGATTTTCTGAGAAAAGACGATAACGTATGTCCTACTGCAAACTCTGCCAACTTTTCAGCGTTTGAGTCGCAAAGCCTTCATGCCGGTGATGCTCCTAATGAAGCCAATATAGGGTCTTTGGATGAGAATTTAGCTTCCTACGCTCAAGAGGCGGTAGAATACGAAGGTAAGAATTCCTCTAGAGAATGTACAAGTTGTCAAATGTTATTTTGAGATCCGTATCAAAAATATTTTTTCCTTGCTTTATTCACAGATGTCAGTAAAGTAGATAATATTTTTATAACTGAAGACTTCGCTGACTTTTCCGTGTTTGAGAATAACAACTATTCTTCCTGGGAAGGAACTCAAAATCTGTGTCTCCGTCCCGAACTCACAACTGTCCCATTCCTCCCTTTGGCAGAAAACGATGGTGACAGCGAGAGTACTCTTCAGGAAGTCAAGGAGCTACTGGACGACATTCTAGCCTCCCTAGACGCAGATCCACCGACCAAACACGACATTGAAGAAGGTGGTGTTGACGAGCCTGACACAGCAGGTAAAATCGAATGACTCTTCGGATTTTTTTTTCCTTTTCGGACTTTTCTTTTCTTTCTCATTACCTAATAAATGCAGTGATATTTAACTGTTTGTTCAACTGTATCTCCAGGTTTTAACAGCGCCGATGAACCGGCTCCTTTCGGGAATTTTGCTGATTTTTCTGTTTTCGAGACAGACTTCGCCCTCTGCGGCAGCGTGTCACCCACCACCAAAGAGCAAGCGACACCAGAAAGTCTGAATGACAATGTCTATCCTGGAGTAGAGACGGCCCCTATACAAAGTATGTAAGATATGATTCATAGATTGGATACACATTTTGATGATAGTCTTAGTGCCAAGTGAAATAGGCTAGAAAGAACTTTCTTTGCAGTGCGGTTATAGTAGACAAAATAAAAGCATTGACACTCAGCCAGATAGTTTTTACGAAAGATTTAATCCATGTTGCCTTCCCACAAAATCGAAATTTATCAAATAAGAATGTTTTTGTGCTGGACATATTAGATTTCGTTTACTTTCTATACCTCGCCTATGTTAAGGGACAAGTTGCTCTGTTTCTTAAGTATTGTTTCTTTGCAATAAAGGGGCTAGGGTTCTAGTCAGAGGAAGATCTTCAAGGGATCACGACTTTTGTGTCCTCTGCACCCCCGGCTTCAGGTGTTGCACTAGGTGTCGCTGTGGTTTGCTGATGGGATGTTGTGGAGATGCTTGGTGGTGGTCCAGCAAGGTAGCCGTTCGCTTGAGGCATTGACAGAATGTCCCAGGTGCGCTATTATGATTATTTTTCCGTATACCTTCGGGTAGGGCGGTAGATTATTAATGTTACTTTCCCTACAATACATTGTAATGTATATGGAAAGTGTTAGAATAGGATAAAAAATTGTAACTTGAGTTTCCGATGAATTTACACGTTTTGTACCCTCTAGGTCAAGAACATGAGTCAGCTCTTTTTAGCATAATGTCTGTGTGTCTTCCGCTGAGGCTCAACATGTTTTCCGACCCAATTTCCTTCAGTTTAAGTCATCATGACAGATGTATATATATATATATATATTGAATTAGTACCAATTATATTAATATCAAATGTGTGTAATTATAATATATATTTTTATTTATAGGTTTTGCTTCATTCAAGAAGAAGAAAAGCCTATTCACCCGAGTCAGAGGGTGGTTCAGGAAGACATTTAAATATCAAAGAAACAATTAGCACACCCAGTGGACCATGGTGAAAATTATAAGTCATGCAACGATCTCACCTGCTAGTTGATTATGCGACAAATATTACTATTACGACAACTCTCTTTATGACTATGGATCTCTACCACAAGCGCTACCATCTTCGTTTGTCGCTCAGTCCTAATGGGATTGACTAACTGCACGTGCTAAGTTTTTCATGGTTTCCTTGGCATGTAACGCAAATGCGGTGCAGTTTTCTTCACAAAGTCCTCCATGAAGGCACCTCTCGTTTTGATCATTTCTTTCGGCTTTTATGTAACCAGAAATTTCTTGTGTTGTTTTATAATTATTTACCTTAGGTTTTGCATATTATTAATTTAGGAAAAGTGGATTAGGCCTACAGGGGACACCACTCTAAAAAAAACGCGCCGACAGCCGTACCTCTAGGGGTGGTGTGGAAACCGGCTGAACAGGGTTTAAAAATATCGATACGCGAACACACATGTTGCAGAGTCGTCTTCGTCGATAAAAGCCTGCCATTCCGTCACAGTAGCTCAACAGTAGAGCATCGGCTGTCCAGTACGAAGATTCGTGGTTCAATTATCGGCTGGGACAGTACGGTTCTTTACAATGGCGCCCGAACAATTGAACCCATTAAGTTAGTGCAAAGATGTCGGAGGTCTAAATGTGACCCTAGTACGATTAGCAGGGATTCGGTGGACTGATTTCGGTGGTTTGGGTGAATATTGAGTGCCGATATCAAATCGAAAGGACAATGGACCACGCAGGAAGCTGACCTTGAGAATAAAAATAGCACCAGGAGGCTAATACAGCAGGAGGTAATTAGTCAGATTACCAGTTACACGTCAATCATCTGGCATCAGAGGGTGAGGAATGCAGAGTCAACTCACGATGAGAGCTTGCAATTTCGTCCCCTTAGCTCAGCGATAGAACGCAGGGGGGATCGTAAAAGCGATGCGCAACGCGACACCTGTTTTCGGAATCTGCGCATGACGTCATCATCGAGTCAAAATTTCTCGATTGCTTGCTGCTCTTCCCGCCGTTTCCTTATTTATATTGACCTTGGATTTAGATATTGTTTTGTATCGTTTGATTTCTTTTACACATTCAAGTGTAGCTATTTTACTTTTATTTAGTACTTAATAATTTCATCAACATCATGCCGAATTGTGCAGTTACTACATGTAAGAACACAAATCGCAACACAAAAGGCATGGGAATTATTTTTCATACTTTCCCTAAAGATGAATGAATCTATGCGAAAAAAATGCCGAAGATTGGATAAAGTGAATTTTTCAAATGCATGTGTATGTTCCGAGCATTTTGTGGAGGAGGACTATGCTAGAGATTTAAGAGCTGGACTTTTACAATTAGCCCCGTCAAGAAGATTGAACCTCACTGCTGCTCCATCTCATTGAATATTTCTCTCCATTGAATATTTCTAGTCCAAGGCCAAGCACTCCAGCAAATAATAGCTGTGATTTTTTTAAGTAAAAATTTCGAAGAAAATTGTATTGTAAACACGAAATCGGAAAGAAGAACGAGATGTGTATCCAGAGAAGTGAGAAAACGAGCTCTTTCTACAATTACTAGCATATCACAAAAAAAAAAAAAAATCTGATGTGGGCAACACATGACTTTCCTTATAAAATGTAATGAATTTACTACTTTTACAGTAAAAAATTAAGTTTTTCTTATAGTAGATAATAATATTCTTTCCAAGATATTGAATTTTTGAGAATTAGTCGTCATTTTCATTGATTTAGCGCCATTTTTATCCATTTGGCGAGATTTCTGTTAATTTTGCATCATTTCAAAAAGTCGCCAAGTTGGCGACATTCTTCCAAATTTGTCGCCAAAATCTCGCCAAGCGTTATGGACGAAGAAATAAGTTATTCTTACAACAGATAAATGACTATTGGCTTCAAATACAAAAGTATTACTCAAAGTATATTTTTTCATGAATGGAACGAGCTAGATCCACGAGAATTATGTCACCCAATTTATCGCATGGTATTACATATGAAAAGTGAACATGTTTCTCAATAGGAAATATTTTTTTTTTATTTTATATGACTTTTTGATTATTTTTTTTTAAATGTGCAATATCTCGAAAACGGTTTATGTTAGCGTTCTAAAATTTATATCAATCATTTTCTAATGAAAAATTACGTAAGAAATGTCTCTTTGCGTAACTTTATTTGTGGTTTTGATTTTTTGACGATTTTTCAAAATTTCTTTTGAAAATTTAGAGGGGTTCTGAACATTCGATTGCGTAAAAAGCAATAGGCTTCAAGTGTTTACGGATTGCGAATTTTGTACCAAATTTGGTTCGAATGGGTCCATTCGTTCGTCAGTTATCGTCTCCACAGACTCACTGACACACACACACACACACTTACTTTCACACACACACAGACATCACTTCAAAAATGTTTGATTCGTGATTAGGGATGCTTGAAACGTGACTCCCGTCGAAAACTCGAATTCGAATGTTCGACCCCGTCCCAATCCTTTCCTTATACATTATGTATATAAGGAAAGTAAAAAGAAATACGACAAAGAAACATGGACCGAATGTGTTGGGAGAAGCGTCTACATGTAAATAGAGAAATTGGGTGGTGAATTTCAGAGCCTGAAATTAATAAAATATTTAGTATTGAAATTCTCATGTTTGATTTTTACTTTCCTTATTTATATACAATAATGTATAAGGGAAGTATTGTGACGGGGTCGAAAATTCGAATTCGAGTTTTCGACGGGAGAGCATGTTTCAAGCATCCCTGATCACGAATCAAACATTTTTGAAGTGATGTCTGTGTGTGTGAAAGTATGTGTGTGTGTCAGTGAGTCTGTGGAGACGATAACTGACGAACGAATGGACCGATTCGAACGAAATTTGGTACAAAAATCACAATCCGTAAACACCGTTGGAAGCCTATTGTTTTTATACGCAATCGAATGTTCAGAACCCCCCTAAATTTTCGAGTGAAATTTTGAAAAAGTCGCCAAAAAATCAAAACCTCTATTAAAGTTACTCAAATAGACATTTCTTATGTAATTTTTCATTACAAAGCGATTGACATAAATTTTAGAACACTAACATGAACCGTTTTCGAGATATTGCACATTTTTCAAAAAAATTATCAAAAAGTCATAAATTAAAAAAATATTAACTGTTGAGAAACATGTTCACTTTTCATATGCAATATCATGCGATAAATTGGGTGACATCATTCTCGTGGATCGAGCTCGTTCCGTTCATGAGAAAAGATACTTTGAGTAATACTTTCGTATTTGAAAGCCAATAGTCATTTATCTGCTGTAAGAGTAACTTATTTTTCCGTCCATAACGCTTGGCGAGATTTTAGCGACGAAATTGACGGCATGTCGCCAACCTGGCGACTTTTTTTTTAATGTTGCCAAATTAACGAAAATCTCGCCAAAAGGATAAAAATGACTCTAAATCATTGAAAATGACGACTTATCGTCGAAAATTGAATATCTTTTAAAGAATATAAGTATTTAATTTTAGAAAAACCTATTTTTTTACTGTAAAAGTAGTAAACTCATTGCATTATTTAAGGAAAGTCATGTGTTGCCCACATCAAATTTTTTTTTAATTGAAGGAAAAGAACAACACTGAAACAATGTAGTAGGCCAATTAATTTTGAGGTTTGGAAGCAATTTTGTTATGTTTTGAGAAATATTGAAAACTGATTGTTTTTTCAAAAAATCATTTTTTTTTTGGGGGGGGGGGGAGGGGGGATTTTCCACTTGTTTGTTAGCAAACCTAAGTTTTAAGGCAATCGTATTTGCTTTTAGAGAATTCATTGGCTCAACCGCTGATTAATAATATCGCAACACTTCGCCACTGATTCGCAGTCTATATTCAATTGATAATTTTTGCGGCAATAGTGGACTACAAGCAATTTATTTAAAATAAAAGAAGCGATAGGGGCTCAAATAAGGGGCCCAATTTTGGTGGTGGTGATGAAATTTCTAATAGAGATTTTAATTTTGTCAAAATATTTTGGAAGAGGCGTGTGATAAGAAGTTGGGATATTTAAAATACGCGATTCTTGGGCTTCGCCGTTGCGGCTTGGCTTTGACTTACTCGATGGTGACGTCACGATCAGTAGCCAATGACAGCGAGCGCATCGCTAAAATCAACCTAGTTTAGGATATAGTAACCTTGGATAGAACGTATGCTACCTAGCACGAAGACCCGTGGTTCGATTCCCTGTTGTGGCAGCAAAGTTCTTTACCGTGTATCCAAAAACAATTTCAATTTTAAGATGAATATGATGTTATCAAGTGGAGATGAAAATAGTACTAACTGTCAAATTATGTCGGGGGCTTAGCATAATGTGATAATAATGCAGTCCTTATTGGTTAACCGTCTGGACATCTCCATAAGGAGCGTCTCCTGCAAGAAGATCCGGCCACCTCATACATTTCCTGTTTAGTTTTTAAAACCATGATATTAGTTAAGGGGGAGCGTTGTACAAAATTCCAGTTTCTTAAAATCTCTATACAGATAAAAAAATTGGTCTTGTTATTTACAATATATATATATATATATATATATATATATAAATATAAATTATTAAATCCAAAGTTAGAATGTATGTAGTAACTCATAATACACTATTCCAAAATTTTCTACAAATACAAAGAAATAAAAGAAATTAAGACAAAAAGAGGAAATAATAAAGCATAATGCAAGTCATAAGGACAAAGACAATCAACAAATTTCAAAAATGAGGAATGCAAATAAGAAAACAAAAAAATCAAGCAAAAAAGCTTGCACATGGAGGAGATTTAGGCTTACGAGATTAGGCTTACGAAAAGTTCATTTCGAAAAAATTCTCGTCGGGTCCATATATCCCTTCGAAATGAACACAAAAATGCTTGTTTCTGAAACACAAGATAGATTTTATCTATAAACTTGTGTTATATGGACGACAAGCATATAGATTGGAACAATAAAGGAAACATAAATACCTCAAAACGCACCTCTTCAGCGCAACCATGACGAGCAAAATATGACTGGATCAATGTTGCCATATGCCAAAATGAAAAGATGTGATTTGCTGTTGCCAAAGAGAGTAATAAAAACTGTACTGCGCAAAAGCAATAAAATGAAATAAAATGAGTTATTCAACTGTTAAAGCTTCGAGATAAAAAGATGAAAATATAATAGCAGGAGAATGAAGAAGTACGGCTAAAATAAGATAATAATGGGAGAATATGAGAATTTTAGGCTAATCGAAACTTATTAACTATACTATTGACTAAATATGCAGGATATTGATACATTTTACTGGTAATTTTGAGGTTATTAATGTGCAAAGCATGAAATTTTTTATCTGATAATCTATAAATTCTAAAAAGTTGATTAAGTATAATATTTCTAAACAATTGAATCGAGTTGCAGGAATTAAAAGGTAATAATTTATTAATATTAAATTTAAAAAAATCTTTTTTATCATATAATTTAGTAACTATCCCATGAGCAGGTTCTATAATTAGATTTAAATCCAAATAATAAACATTATTACTAATAGAAGTTTCATTAGGTATTAATTCCAAATTATCCGGATAGAAATCTATATCTATGACATAGTTATCAGTAAATACAAGACAAATCAGATCATCTACATATCTATAAATTTTATAATCAGTTGAAGTAAAGAATTTTTCATAATGATATAGGTATAAATTAGCTAACATACTGCTACTACAGCCACCTTGTGGAACACCTGAGACTTGTAAGTATAATTTATTACCTTGAAAGATATAATTATTGAAAAGAACAAAATGGAGAAGCTTAGGAAAATTGGTAAATTTTGTAAGATTAGAATGTTTAGTAATAGAAGCATTATATAAAGCTAAAATGACTTCATATAGATCAGTGATCTTAATATTATTAAATAGATCTTTAACATCAAAAGTTTGAAATCCTATTATTTTACCAAGCGTTTTTAATTTATTTTTTAATTCCTTACTGTTATTTAGAATAATGTAGCTATCACCAGAATCTCGTAAATTGCTATTTAGTACATTTAAATAATTTAGTAATAATTTACTAGCAGTAGTAGAGTATGAATTATGACCACTAGTAACAGTTCTAAATTTAATAGGAATTTTATGAAATTTAGGTATAAGCACAATATATGGAAATGTCAAAAATTTATTATTAATATCTAAATCACTATACATATTGATAATTTTCAATTTAATACTATTAAGAGAGTGTTGAAGACCCAGACCGTCCGACTCGTCCAAGGGACTAGGAGCAACTATTTGGACGGCCGGGAAGGAGAGTTAGCGGTAGCCAACCCCCAAGGCCCACGTCCTACGGTCCAGCCAACACCAATCAAAAGGCCCCACGAGCGGCCCACAGCGGGCGCCGAAACAGGGCCCGTTTATTAAAAGCTTAAAAAAGATTTACATAGGGTTACATTGATTTTTGTTGAGCATCAAGATATGATGACAGATGAATATGACAGTATTAAGAGAGTGTGAATCAATTTTAAATAGACTATTATTTTTTAAATAATCTAGCAGATATTGAATATAGAATTTTTTACATATATATATATATATATATATATATATATATATATATATATATATATATATATATATATATATATATATATATATATATATATATATACATATATATATATATATATATATATATATATATATATATATATATACATATATATATATATAAATATTAAATATATATATATATATGTATTATATATATATAATACGTATTTTTCAGATACATTAATATTTTTCAAAATTATACTGTTGCAATTAAAAAAAAAAAATACATGTGCACTTTTATAGTACAAGTTCCGAACATTATAAATATACCACAATATATATGTGATTTTTTGTAAATTGAAAAAAAGCCTTAGGAGTTACAATAAAACAATAAATGTGAAATTTGTATTGAGAAAAAGACAAATA
The DNA here is from genome assembly GCA_951213105.1 of Amaurobius ferox. Classification (NCBI taxonomy): domain Eukaryota; kingdom Metazoa; phylum Arthropoda; class Arachnida; order Araneae; family Amaurobiidae; genus Amaurobius; species Amaurobius ferox. The sequence goes on from OX578150.1 coordinate 134,157,650, forward strand.
AAGTTTTCATTTTATTAAAATGATCATGAAACAACACTTTATAAATTCGCTTTTAAAGAGCACTTGGTTTAAGATAGAAATCTAGAATTTTCGAAAGGAAGTTAAAGAATATGTAAATTTGAAGTTAGAAGGAAAATAAAATGATTTTTTGACGCTAAGTTTCAAATTTTTGTGTAACGACCCCCTTCAATGAAAAAATTAGGATTTATCTAATTTGCACATAAAAATTAATACCCTCCCCCCACCAAATCTTGCGTCACATTTGTTTTTTTCCTACTGTATAATAGAATACAGGAAAATTTCAGTTGTGGTAGACAACTATGTGAGAGGCTGCTACCGCTAGAAAGAGCACAATTTCTCTGGTCTTGGATTGGAAGCATGAAAATAAAATATGTGGTGAGTAAAAAAAAAAATAGGAAAAATAGTTCTCACTTTCCGGGAGAAAAATACATGCATAAGTGGCTTAGCAGAAAAAAGGTTTGGAGAGGGGTGGGGGACAATAAAAAAAAAAAAAACATTTCCGACACCATCTGAACGATATCTTAGAAGACTCCCTCGCATCAAGGAAGGAAAGACGAATAAATCAGAAAGGGAGTATAAGAATAAAAGAAAATGGCGAAAAGAGAAAAATTTTTAGATTTAGGGGATTATCAGGTGAAGAGAGGAGGGGGGGGGGGGGGAAGTAAATTCCGGAAATAAGTATTGAGCAAGACGGAGAAAATCGTGATTGCATCCGGGTAACACAAGAACCCGCAGCGCCACCTCACCTCCTCGCAAACAAATTCAGAAAAAGACACGAAATTATTCAAATTGTGGAGAAAAAGGGGGGGGGGGGCAGAAAAAGTTCTCCAATGCACAACTGGTGGAGGTGAGAGGGGAGTAACGAGATCGTCGCTTTCGCTGGAGTTCCATGGAGCCGAAAATTGGGGGCAATTTCGGGAGAAAAGTTCTGAATTTTAGAGAGGGATGCAGAAAGGGGGTGGAAAATGCTCGATTTGAGGGAAAGAAAAGGGGTGACAAAAACTATCGAATAGCATAGGGGTGAGGGAGGATGGAAATCCCTTTCCTGTTTATTTCTCCTTCACAGAGGTAGAGGAACTAGACGAGGGTGAGAAAAATACAAATATATCCCACTATATATATATATATGCATAAGGATATGAGCTCAAAAATTCGAAGAGTTATTTGATTTTTGAACCAAAGTTGGACTCGGTTTTGTGATTTATTTCGAGCATTTTTGCTAGTTTCCGATGAACAAGGATATGTATAGCTGACTTCAGTTTCTCCGTTTGTATTGCAAAAAAATTCGAATCACGTTTGTTCTTACCTTATTTCTTTAAACCTGTGTTATCCGACCAGAGTATCCCATCGCTGCACAGCATACCTCTAGAGATAGCAGGGATGTCGTTGGGACAACGAGTATCTTTAGTATATGCATAGGCGGCGTCAGGCTTTCACAATTGGGATGAGGTGGTGGTGGTAGTGTGTGCGTGTGTGTGTGTGGGGGGGTGCTATGCAATTGGGGGGTGCTAATCTCAGATATATAAATCCGTAAAAGAAAACAAAAATATGACGACACAAAGAGAGAGAGAGAGAGAGAGATTGAACATTGTTGAAATAAAGGGCAATTGTTAAGTAAAAAGGAGTGTTTGCGAAATTTGTAATGGGGGTGCTGAAGCACCCCTAGCACCCTCCGTGGCGTCGCCTATGAGTATATACCATCTGTGGAAAATCTAGGTAACTCATTACATTCTTGACGAATCGTTTCGTTTCTCGAGTTTTACTACCAACGCTTCAAATATCGCCAAGTTGACGACATTTCGCCCTGTTTCAACGATCTAGACCAGTGTATTTCAAATTTTTTTTTTTGTTTGCGGAACCCCTAAAATGAGAAAAAAATCCGTTGTGGTCCAAATGCGATGCATTCGCAATTTTACGCGTTTTTTTTTCTCTAATTTTGAAGGAAGTTTACGCGAAACTATCATGTCGCGGAACACATTTTGAAAAACACCGGTCTAAACCTTTCCGTGGTGGCATGACAATTGGTAACTGTGTGGAGTGGGACAGCCCAGTGGTTAAAGCGCGGACATTGCATTCGCACGACCCACGTTTGATTCCGGGCTCTGCCCAAAATGTCTCCGTGGAGGTCCCAACAAAGCGGGCAGAAGAAAAATGTATAGGATCATCTAATAAGTAGGTACTGGCATCGGGCACGCACAAAATGAGCATAGGGATGGCAATAAATACTTGTCGAAACATCGTATCATCAGGGACTATAACACGGTGATACCTTCAATGCTTGTTAAAAAGTACGCAGTCCTATTCTTTTTCAAATTCAACCCTGCATGGTTGCTGATGAAGAATATTTTGAACAGGATGTACATTAAATTCCTGCGCATGCAAGCGTTGTTTACTTTAGCCCAATAAGTGTTTTCGGTGACAGTTTTAGGATAGATTCTTGCTCATTTTACAATACGCCATAAGTTTATACTTGGCTCTTTCCATCTACCTCACTTGGTTGCCGAGTTCGCTTTCTAATTTTTTTTTTCTATTATTATTAAATTCTTTGCTGGGGGTACTGCAATCCCTTTTATTAGCTCGGACATGGTCACTTTACTATCTATCTTTATATACTAATTGCCAAGTGTCCGTCTGTCTGTCTGTCACGCTTTCTTTAGGCACTTCCCGAATAGATAGAGACTTGCAATTTGGTACACGGCTCGGTCGTTTGATAAAAACCCCTGGAAAAATCGAATTTTCCGAAAACGTTCTATAGAAGGGGTGCCCCACACCAAAACGTTCGAAAAGTGAAATGATGGGAAAGCATGCTTTGCGATAAGATAGAGACTTCAAATTTGGTGTATGGGTAAACCGTTTGAAAGGAAAAAAGTGTACAATTTCAGATTTTGAATATGTTCTACTTAAGGGGGTGCCGCACACCAAAATGTTCGATTTACCGAATAAATGAGAAACGGCTACTTTAAAATTTGATAGAGGCTTGAAATTTGGTATATGGGCTAAACATTTGAAGAAAACACCTAAAACAAATATAGTTTTCTTAAATGTTCGTTTAGGGGGTGCTCCACACCAAAACGTTCGAAAAGTGAAATGATGGGAAAGTGTGCTTTCCGATAAGATAGAGAGTTCAAATATGGTATATGGGTAAATCGTTTGAAAAGAAGAAAGTGTGGAATTTCAGATTTCCAATATTTTCTTCTTAAGGGGGGTGCAGCACACCAAAACGTTCGAAAAGTGAAATGATAGGAAAACAGGCTTTGCGATGAGATAGGGACTTCAAATTTGGAGTATGAGTAAATCGTTTGAAAAGGAGAAAGTGTGCAATTTCAGATTTCCAATATTTTCTACTTAAGGGGGTGCCGCACACCAAAACGTTCGAAAAGGGAAATGATAGGAAAGCATGCTTTGCGATAAGATAGAGACTTCAAATTTGGTGTATGGGTAAATCCTTTGAAAAGGAGAAATTTTGTGCAATATCAGATTTCCAATATTTTCTACTTAAGGGGGTGCCGCACACCAAAATATTCGATACACAGAATAAATGAGAAAACGCTCTTTTAAAATATAATAGAGGCTTGAAATTTGGTATTTGGCCCAAACATTTGACGGAAAGACGCAAGACGAATATAGTTTTTCAAAAATGTTCGTTTAAGGGAGTGCTCCAGAGTAAAACGTTCGAAAAGTGAATTGATAAAAATTCATTCTTCGGAATGAGATAGAGATATCAAATTTGGTGTAACGGTAGATAGTTTGGAAGGAAGAAAGTGTACAATGTCAGATTACCAATATTTTCTACTTAAGGGGGTGTCGCACACTAATATATTCGATTTTCCTAATAAATGAGGCACGCTTCCTTTTAAATGTGATAGAGGCTTGATATTTGGTATATGGGCTAATCATCTGATAAAACACACAAGACAAACAGAGTTTTTCAAAAATGTTCATTTATGAAAGTGCTTCACAGAAAAAAGTTCCAAAGGAAAAATAATATAGGGGTGCCTCGGGATAAGATAGACTTTAATGTGGTGTACGGGTAGATAATTCGAAAGCAAGAAATGCGGAAATTTAGTTTCCCAACATTATCTTCTTTAGGGAGTTTTGCACACCAAAATATTCGATTTGTCGAATAAATGTGAAACGCGAATTATTAAAAAATATACATTATTCAGGGGTTGTTTAATGTGAGACCGTTGATTTTCAACGGGTATTCGGCTAGTTATATATACTAATTGCGAAGTGTCCGTCTGTCTGTCTGTCCGTCCGTCTGTCTGTCACGCTTTTTTTAGGCACTTCCCGAATAGATAGAGACTTGCAATTTGGTACACGGCTCGGTCGTTCGATGAAACCCCCTGGAAAAATCGAATTTTTCGAAAACATTCTATAGAGGGGGTGCCCCACACCAAAACGTTCGAAAAGTGAAATGACAGGAAAGCATGCTTTGCGATGAGATAGAGACTTCAAATTTGGTGTATGGGCAAATCGCTCGAAAGGAAGAAAGTGTGCAATTTCAGATTTCCAATATTTTCTACTTAAGGGGGGGTGCAGCACACCAAAACGTTCGAAAAGTGAAATGATAGGAGAGCATGCTTTGCGATGAGGTAGAGACTTCAAATTTGGTGTATGGGTAAATCGTTCGAAAGGCAGAAAGTGTGCATTTTCAGATTTCCAATATTTTCTACTCAAGGGGGTGCCGCACACCAAAACGTTCGAAAAGTGAAATGATAGGAGAGCATGCTTTGCGATGAGGTAGAGACTTCAAATTTGGTGTATGGCTAAATCGTTCGAAAGGCAGAAAGTGTGCATTTTCAGATTTCCAATATTTTCTACTCAAGGGGGTGCCGCACACCAAAACGTTCGAAATGTGAAATGATAGGAAAGCCTGCTTTGCGATAAGATAGGGACTTCAAATTTGGTATATAGGTAAACCGTTAGAAAGGAAGAAAGCGTGTAATTTCAGATTTCCAATATTTCCTACTTAAGGGGGTGTCGCACACAAAAATGTTCGATTTTCCGAATAAATGAGAAACGGCCCCTTTAAAATTTGATAGAGGCTCAAAATTTTAAATATAGACTAATCATTTGATGAAAACACCCAAAACGAATATAATTTTTCAAAAATGTTCGTTTAAGGGGGTTTTCCAGAGGAAAACGTTCGAAATGTGAATTGATAAAAAAAAACATGCTTCGAAATAAGATACAGACTTCAAATTTGGTGTACAGGTAGATAGTTCGAAAGGAAGAACATGTGCAATTTCAGTTTTCCGATATTTTGAACTTTTGGGGGTGCCTCAAAACTAAATGCTCGATTTGTCGAATAAATAAGAAACGCAAATTATTAAAAAATTTACATTATTCAGGAGTTGCCTAATGTGGGGCCGTTGATTTTCAACGGGTATGCGGCTAGTATATACTAATTGCCAAGTGTCCGTCTGTCTGTCACGCCTTTTTTAGGCACTTCCCGAATAGATAGAGACTTGCAATTTGGTACACGGCTCGGTCGTTCGATAAAACCCCCTGGAAAAATCGAATTTTTCGAAAACGTTCTATAGAGGGGGTGCCCCACACCAAAACGTTCGAAAAGTGAAATGACGGGAAAGCATGCTTTGCGATGAGATAGAGACTTCAAATTCGGTATATGGGTAAATCACTCGAAAGGAAGAAAGTGTGCAATTTCAGATTTCCAATATTTTCTATTTAAGGGGGGGGGGGGGTGCAGCACACCAAAACGTTCGAAAAGTGAAATGATAGGAGAGCATGCTTTGCGATGAGGTAGAGACTTCAAATTTGGTGTATGGGTAAATCGTTCGAAAGGAAGAAAGTGTGCAATTTCAGATTTCCAATATTTTCTACTTAAGGGGGTGCCGCACACTAAAACGTTCGAAAAGTGAAATGATGGGAAAGAATACTTTGCGATGAGGTAGAGACTTCAAATTTGGTGTATGGCTAAATTGCTCGAAAGGAAGAAAGTGTGCAATTTCCGATTTCCAATATTTTCTACTTAAGGGGGTGCCGCACACTAAAACATTCGAAAACTGAAATGATAGGAAATCATGCTTTGCGACGAGATAGAGACTTCAAATTTGGTGTATTGGTAAATCGTTCGAAAGGAAGAAAGCGTGCAATTTCAGATTTCCAATATTTTCTACTTAAGGGGGTGCCGCACACCAAAATATTCGATTTGCAGAATAAATGAGAAAACGATCCTTTAAAATTTGATAGAGGCTTGAAATTCGGTATATGGGCTAATCATTTGATGGAAACACCCAAGACAAATATAGTTTATCAAAAATGTTCGTTTAAGGAGGTGCTCCAGAGTAAAACGTTCGAAAAGTGAATTGATAAAAAACCATAATTCGGAATGAGATAGAGATATCAAATTTGGTGTAAGGGTAGATAGTGTGGAAGGAAGAAAGTGTATAATTTCTGTTTACTAAAATTTTCTACTTTAGGGGGTGTCGCACACTAAAATGTTCGATTTTCGGAATAAAGGAGAAACGCCCCTTTCAAAAGGTGATAGAGGCTTGAAATTTGGTATATGGGCTAATCATTTGAAGAAAACACCTAAAACAAATATAGTTTTCTAAAATGTTCGTTTAGGGGGTGCTCCCCTTAGGCGAGCGTTAGGGGGGGGGGGGCGAATCATCTCATCGAAATCAGAAAAAAAATAGAGTTTTTCAAAAATGTACAGTTAAGGGGGTGGGTACTCCATACAAAAGCATTCGAAAGATGAAATGCTAGAAATGCATACTTCACGATGAGATAGAGACTTCAAATTTGGTGTACGGGTAAATAGTTGGAAAGAAGGAAAGTGAACAATTTCAGTTTTCAAACTTTTGCTATTGTAGGGGGTGCCGCTCAATAAAATTTTCGATTTGCCGAACAAATGAAAAACGCCTTCTTTACAATGTGATAGAAGCTTGAAATTTAGTATATGGGCTAACTATTTGACAAAAACACCAAACATGAATACAGTTTGACAAAGATGTTCATTGACGGGGTGCTACACAGAAAAACGTTCGAAAAGTGAAGTGATAGAAAAAAATGCTTCTCGATAGGATAGAGACTTTAAATTTGGTGTACGGGTAGATAGTTTGAAAGGAAGAAAGCGTGAAATTTCAGATTTCCAATATTTGCTACTTTAAGGGGTGCCGCACACTAATATGTTCGATTTTCGGAATAAATGAGGCACGCTTCCTTTTAAATGTGACAGAGGCTTGATATTAGGTATATGGGCCAATCATCTGATAAAAAACCCAAGACAAAGAGAGTTTTTCAAAAATGTTCATTTATGGGTGTGCTTCACAGAAAAAAGTTCCAAAGGAGAAATAATAATATAGGGGTGTCTCGGGATGAGATAGAATTTAATGTAGTGTACGGGTAAATAATTCGAAAGGGAGAAATGCGCAAATTTAATTTCCCAATATTTTCTACTTTAGGGGGTTCTGCACACCAAAATATTCGATTTGTCGAACAAATGTGAAAAGCGAATTATTAAAAAATTTACATTATTCAGGGGTTGCTTATTGCGATACCGTTGATTTCCAACGGGTATTCGGCTAGTATATAGAATTTGTCCATTTTAAAATCCTTTCCTTACTAAGTGATTGGTGTGTACATCATATTCGTCTGTTGGGTCTTCCAAACGATATGATTGAAACACCCCACATTTGTATTTCTATTCAGTAATATAGTGACTACGTCATTTATGACGTCACATGAAAGTACATACGGGTAAGGTTCCTATATGTACAGGCTGACGCAAATGACAATTTGTTAAGCCAACCAGTCCAGTTAGTTTATCGTCTACTTGTGCTATTTCAATGGTGCACGCATGCTACATGGTTGATATTGGATACGCAATGTAACTGTCAAATAGGTGATTCTGCTTTTAAAAATACTGTACGAATCATTCAAGAAAGTTGTCAACAATAAATAGTCTAGGCTACATTCTCGAAATCCCTAGAAAAGAATGAGAAATTCGCTATGTAAGTTATCGCTTCAACTGGGAGTTAAGATGGACACTGTTACATCAAGGCTCTTTATTATTATTGGTGGTTTCCGTGTGACGTCACAATGACGTAGAGATTATACTAAGGCTCCTAAATACATATCTATTGGATATACCATGTCTGATGATAGTAACATAGATAGAAGCCACCTATTACAGACCGGACGCTCAGGAGCATCTATTTCTCCCCCTGCAAACACATCTTCCGTTTAATCTGTTTCTTTTCAATGTGATGCAAATATCAGGGATCATCAAATCTGTTCGATGGGGAATGATGGAACAAAAACAGAGGATGTGATTCACTGGAAATGCAAATCAGGTCTCTGCGGGAGACCGCGACCTCAAACTCGAATCGATTAAACGTATTTACGCGGATGCCCTTTCGCGGGCACTCGACCCCCCCCCCCCCCCCCCCCAAATCGAAGCGTATTATCCCTTTTTGATATGTCACCACCGTGAACAATGGGGTCCTGGTCTCCAGCAAATGCTAAGTGGTACATGTCGTCGCAATTCCCCACTTGATATTATAATGGGGGAGAAGGTCATTTGCCCGTGGGGGCAGTCGGGGGGAAATAATACCCCCCTCTCTCGGGACTGTCACAGGAGATAGAGAGGAGAAATATCCCAATTTTCCACTTGATTTTGGATGTTGTTTGATGAAACAGCTTTAATGTAATAACATTATAAATATTTTAGTCATCCAGGAAATGAGTGGGTTTTGTTCATAACAATAAACTACAGAGGATTCCTGATGAAAATCCTTAAGCACCTCAATAACTTTGTAAAGAAAGGTCCACGAATGGTCACGTTGGGTCTATCTATAGAAAATGTGACTACACCCGATCGAATAAAAGTGATGGAAGCGCCCCCTAGCGTAAAATTTAAAAAGCTACGATAATATATCGTGCAACAAAGAGAGATAAACGCAAAATTAAGTGCTAAATGGTAAAGCATTGTCTAAATCGATACCAGGAACAAATGAAACGTGTATACGGAAGGCAATAAATGACTGTTCAAAATTCGTATCATTCTTACCCCTAACACGGTGACATCTGCAACGTTTGTCAAAGTCCTACAGTCTGTTACAAAAGTATAAGACCACGAGACTTTTTGTTATTTTGGTAATTAATGAAATATTTTTTATTCAAAATCAAAACTACTCCATGTCAGAACAAGTTTTAAATAAAATTTAGCAACTTACATGTAAGAAATTCATTCAGGAAAAGATATAACAGCAATATAACAAAAAGTGGCACAAATACCTGTTACAAAATTATAAGACCCATGTGGAAAAAAAAAGTTTTAGCAAATTTAATAAGTTGTTGCTCCACCATTTTTCTGAATAACTTGAAACACACAATTTGGCATCGATTTAATTAAATTTTTAAAGACAGATTCCGGAATATTGTCCCATTTTTCCATAATGGCGACTTCCAATTCATATGCCGAATGATATTGTTTGTTGTTTTCGTATACTTGGCCAGACAAATAACCCCACAGGTTTTCTATAAGGTTTAGGTCAGGGCTAAGGCTCGGCTAAGATATAACATTAATCTTTTCTCTTTTGAGCCATGCTTTTGTTGATTTAGATGCATGACTGGGAACATTATCTTGTTGGAACTTCCATTTCGGCCCTCCTAAAAGTAGCCCGAAGGGTATCAGATTTCCGTATAACATTTGCTGATAACTGTCTGAGTTCATTTTGCCATAAACTCTTTGCAGATCGCCTTTTCCTGCATATGAGAAAGCGTCCCACACCATAACTGAACCGCCTCCCATCTGCAGAACTCACGATATTCTTGCCTTAAGTCATGCCAGTAGTAGTTATTGCCGTTCGGACCGTCCAAGTTAATTTTTTTCTCGTCCGAAAATATTATATTTTTCCAGGACATGACATTATTTGCCCACTTCAGATGTGCTTCTTTATGATGTTTAAGAAGTCGTGGTTTGCTTCTTAGTTTCCGAAGTTTAACATCAAAATTCGACTTCAAACTGCGCCACACAGTTACATGAGACACTCGTTTACTTGTCTGCTGTGCTATTTTATAAGTGCACTAGTAGTTTTTCGTTGCAAGCTGGAAAATTTGTCTATTATCACGAGCTGATAACTGCTTTTTGCGGCCAGGTCTTTTCTGCTTTCCATACAATTCTTTTTTACTCAAAAAATTGTGAATAGCCGTTTTAGAACGATTAAGAATCTTACTTATTTTACGTTCCGAATTTCCTTTTCCATTGTCGAACCAAACTTTTCGCACTTCTTCTTCAGACAAATCACTTCCATGAGGCATTTTAATAATCCAACGAATCAAACAGTTCAATTCTGAATTTCTGCCTTTTTTCCTTCTTTCCAACCTTTCCAGATGGTTTAGGTTACAGTTAAACTCCGAAGTTAAACAAAAATCGTCTGCATTATTAGAAAATCTAAAGTGGTCTTATATTTATGTAACACCGTGATTTCGAAAAATCGTTTGGCACGAAAATAATATTCGATCCTTTTTTTTTCTATGCTAAATCAACACTGCAAAATTGTTTCGTTTCATGCACCTTCTTTGAAATTCACATTCAATGTTGTCTTTGTTGAGAAAGGGTGGAATTTTGAAACAGACTGTAGCCCTTCCGGAATTCATACGCCCATTGTATCCACCGGAGAGCATTTTAAACAGGCTCAACACGAGATTTTTGTTTATATAAGTGTCTTCTTTTGTTATTCTTCCTGAATAGGACAACTCCTCGCCAATAACCCTATTATGCCCAATAAATTCATTTTGTAACAGATTTAGAATCTATTTCTACTTCTTATACAATGCTCTATACCACGTTGTAATTGGTTTTTTCGTCTATCTCGCTCCGTGGCCGCGTTCGTCATCTTATTGTTTTTATTTCAGAGCTGAGAGGCATTGCAATCCTTTTTATTGAATCGGGCAATATATCGGGATATAATAAAGTTAAAAATGCAAATCCAATGAAATTTATATTTATATACATTTTTCTTTACTTTCTCTACAATACCTAGTATGTATAAGGAAAATATTGGAATCGTGTTGAAAATCGAAATCAGATCTGCACGTTTCGAGTACTCCAGAACCCGAAAAAACTGTTTTTGGCCTGACGTCTGTGTGTGTGTATCTGTCTGGACAATGTACACTACCCAACATATAAAATGCAACACCATGAAACTTTGGCCATATAATTATGCAAATTGCGAGACAAACGCAACTGGCCGATGTATGCAAATGACCTGAAATGCAAGTGGGTCACGTGATTAGATCGCGAGATAAAAGGGACGGAAACGGCAGATGAGTCAAAAGTTGTTACTGTCTAGCGCCTACGGAAACCAGTTTTCCGACCTGGTTTTCATTTTAAAAGACACATGTTATTGAAGAGATGCTTGACCGAAGACTCCGAAATCCGTTTCAGCATTTGGACCATCGTGCGAGAGGATTCATTTTAGGCTTACGTACGGCTCGGTGGTATACCGACGTATCGCTGCTGAAACACGAGTAGATGTGTAAAAGATTTGGAGAAGATGTATTGAAGAAGGGTATGTGAATCGCTGCAGTGGTATAGGTCCACCCAGACGTACGTCAGCACACCTTGATCGACGCATTTGAAGGCATGCGGTGACGGCCCCATAAACACGACTGTCGGCATTCTGCAGAATTTGCAGGGTACATTGGATGTTCCAAAATCAGCGAGAACAATTTCTCGACGATTGGCAAAAAGCGGCTTGCACTCAAACCGTCCTTTACGAAGACTGCCATTGAAGACAAGAAACCGACGTGAGAGACGAATGGTATCGGGCCCGAGGCTCTTGGACGACTCAATGGGACAGGGTAGTATTCAGCGACGAGTCTCGGTTCCGTTTGTCGAATGACAGTCGCCGTGTGAAAGTCTGGAGGCGACGTGGAAACAGATCCAATCCTGCTGCGAATGTTGAACGCCATATTGCTCGACAACGCAGTATCACGATTTGGAGTGCCTTCGGCTTCGATAGCCGGTCACCTCTGATTCGTATCAGAGGCACAATGATGGTACGATGATACGTGGATGAGGTGCTGTGGCCGATTGCACTGCCTTCAGGGGTTGCAAAACGCTGTTTTCCAGCAAAATAATGCGGGACCGCACACGGCAACCATCAGCAGACAGGCCTTGCAAAGTATCCAGGTACTTCACTGTCTCCAGATATCTCACCCATCGAGCATGTATGGGACGTGATTGGCCGTCGTTTGACTGCCCTGCCCCCGTCTCAAACAGAGGAGTATGGTTGACGGTCATCCCTCCTTCTGGAAACTATCCGCACGCTCATTGCATGTTAATCGAAGAGCTGCTGCTTGTATCGCCGCAAGAGTTGGTTCTACTGTCTGATGATCACCCTGTCTATACCATTACTGTATTGCATTATCCTTCTGGAATTAACATAATTTATTTATATATGTCATCTCTGTGTGTCCTTTATCATCACACTCTATTCGCTCTTTCATGGTGTTGCATTTTCTGTGTCTGGTAAGTGTATGTATCCCCTCTAGCTGAAAAACTAATGGACCAAATTTCACAAAATGTGGTAGATAAGTCACTTGTGGGTTACTCAAGTGGTGATTAGATTTTGGCACGAATCGTAAAAAAAAGAACTTGTTATTTTTTGCGAAATGGCCCGCATAAAAAGTATGTATCCACTCTAGCTGAAAAACTAATTGACTAAATTCCATAAAATTTGGCAGATAAATCACCTGTGGAATACTCTGGTGCTGATTAGATATTGGTACAATTCGGAAAGAAAGGATTTTCCTTTTTTTGCGAAATGGCCCGCAAAAGTTGCAAAATCTAAAATAAAAGACTACTTATGCTCAAATGTATCCATTACACGCTTGTTTTATACGTACTTTCTGAGGACGAAAGAATAAGACCAACCCCATGACTTTATGATACACCATAGAAATGATAAGATGGAAATAACATATATGAGAGTGATTGCATTCAAATAATTTAATTTTTGACAATTTTAATTTAACAATCCGCCATTCTTATGTATGTCATTTCTATATTATATCATACCTACTGTTCCTTAAAATTCAAGTATAAATACAATTATTTTATGGGCACCCCACGGTTTTAATTTTAGCCGCGTATGACCAAAAATGTTGTGTATGCTAAAACATTTTTTAACTTTTTAGTGCATTTTACTAAAACAGAGTAACTTAAAAATAATTTTTAAAACATTTTATTTGTTATTACTTCATATACAATTTCGCATTTTAAATGAAATTTCATTTATGCCAACAGCTGAATTTCAGGTAATTTACAGTGTAAATGTTAGACACCTATTGATTTTTGAGGGTGTAGGACCTAGGGAAAGCCCTCAACATTTCTAACATTTTTTTTTTCATAAACACAAAAAATAAATGTAAAAAATTTTACATGAATTCTCCTTTAGTATTTAACGTTTTTATTTAAAAGTGAATGATATAATTTATACGATGATAACATGCGTCATTCTCGAGATATTGCACGCTATTGACCTAAAGTGAAAGCAATGTTCTCACTATCATCCAGTGATCGATGCTTTGTGAGTATTTTTAGCTAGAAATGAATGGGAACCCTTGTTTAGTCATTATCTCACAAGCCATTCTCGAAGTATTAGAAATGTTACTGTTTTTCCACGGGTTGTGCGATATTTTTTAAAAGAGCTAAACGAACCCCATGAAGTTTGACGTTTCTTTTAATCGGCGAAAAAAAAAACCTGTTGAAAATCGTAAGAAAATGTTAAACCGTAAAGTTAAATCCCAAGAAAATGCTATATCGTAAGAAAATGTTCTAATGTTATTGTCTCCTCACAATTTCGATATTTGTTCAGAAAGTCACGTGTTGGGTACATCCTATGTTTTTAGCTAAGGGTACGTTCGAAAGAATGAGTACGTGCCAGGGCAGTCGCCAGAAATGTAATCCAAAAGGGGCTGGAGTGAAATTCAAGGGGGGCTCAAAAGCCTTGAAGGAGGGGCTCCCTAGAAAAAACATTTGAAAAGATGGAGGGAAATGCACTAAAATGTTAAATTTTAATTTATTACTGCATTAAAACATATTTTAATTATAATTAAATATATCACATAATAGTAAATTGACTGTAATTACTTATCAGTTGACAATGTATAACGTGATAATGTAGTACTCTACAGTACTGGCCAAAATTGTGGAAACCTCTTGGAACAAGTGTATTTTTGAGGTTTGATGGCTCGTAACACCACTTTTTTTTTCTGTACCAATACCATAAAATTATATATCAATGGAAAGATAATTTAATCAAGATTATAATGCAATAGCATTTGTTCAATTATCTGTATTTTATCAAAAGTTATAACCAAATAACCAGAAAAGAGAAGCACAACTTGCTTAGGTTTATATGAAGTAGCTTTCCTTCATTTGAATGTAGCCAATGAGCATGAGTGTTTAGAGAGTCAATCAGGTGTCGTCTTGTTTTGGCAATGAGTCAACAGGTCACAGGACGTTTATCAGTGTGTTATGCGATTGCTATCAAGTTGTTTGATTTTTTTTATGCGTGTTCTTCGATTTAGTGAGCTTGTAAAATGTAATAAAATTAAAGAAATGGCGCTAAGAGTTGACTGGTCACCCAGAAAGCGATGTAGTACTATTAAGTGAACAAGGCTACAGTTATGAAGAAAATAGAAGAAATATTGGGGGAAACTTGGAAACTTAACCAAAGGTGGCATTTCTAAATTTTTGAAGAGGTATAAGGAGACTCAGTCACTACAAAACCAAACTGGTAAAGGCAGGAAAAGGTGCAAAACAGCAAGTGATGATAGAAGAATTAAGAGACTGTACCTACTTGACAGAAGAAAGAAAACCATCTCGGTGTATACAAGGTGAAATGGCGCAATGCAATATGAAGTTGAGTGCAAGGACTGTTCGGGGCAGATTGCATGAATTTAGTCTAAATGCTAGAATTCCACGAGAAAAAGCATTTTTTTTCTCAAACAAAGGTTGAAAAGATTAAACTAGGCTAAAACCCATGTTAACTGGACAACGGAACAATGGGACAGTGTAATTTGGCGTGATGAGACCCAAATCTCCCTGTTTGGTAGTGATGGCGTAAAATATGTAAGGAGAAGAATCGGAGAAGATTTACATCCTGATTGCATTACACCTACCGTGAAACACCCAGTTAGTGTTGTAATGAAATACCCCCCCCCCCTCTTTTATTAAATTAAATTCTTCAAAATTCATGTTTCGGAAACACCGTTTCAAAAATCTATTCTGTTCCATCGTTTCGGCAAATTCTAAATTATACTTTCGATTTCGAACTTTGTTCTTAAGAATAAATTAATACCTTTTGATAAAAAGCCAAATATTTCACTCCTTCGTTCTGGAGCCGTTCGGTCTGTAACGATAACCCCTCGCGCATTTATACATATGACGTACTTTCGCTCTTCCCGCGAAATATTTTTATATAGAAATGTACCGGTGTTATTTTTCATCTCGTCATGAATGTGCGTAATTATACAAATGATGCTTAAGTCTGTTTTCGGTGAATAAATTTAATTGGCGATGTGACGCAGACGGGGTAAGACGCCTTTTGCCTACGGAGGCAACAGAATGAGAATTCTAATTCGTAAAGTTCTAAGATATTTTAAATTAAATTAAATGTAATCAAAAATGTTTAGCAAGCAGATCTATTTCGGAGGTGAGATGATTGTTGAAGGATATTCTATCAAATTTTGATTCTTTGAAGTTTTGTTAACGACTTTGGTTTTCGGCGTCAAATTGTTTGTTCTCGAAGTTTGACTCCATGTGTCCAATTGGCAAGAGAATATGTTTCTGTTTATGAAGCGATTTATGCTCTAAATAAATAAATCTATTTAAGTTTTAAGAGTCAAGATTGTTTCGTCTTATTCTTCAAATGCATTCCGTCACCAGCATCCCGAGGTATTCATCAAAAGTGTTTTCTCGTCGACTGTCTCCAATTCCACGAATAATCCTCCATCCCGAAGTGTCTGAATACTTCTCGTAGTTTTTGATTTAAGAATAATCCTGGTCACGGCACCATATGTTGTGGGTCCCGCAGGTCAGGGGAATTGCAACCGGCAAGATCGGAAGAAGTGGTCGTAGGGTGGTGATGAAGCATGACCGACATTCTTTGCGTTGTGTGGTATATTCTTAAATCAAAAACTACGAGAAGTATTCAGACACTTCGGGATGGAGGATTATTCGTGGAATTGGAGACAGTCGACGAGAAAACACTTTTTATGAATACCTCGGGATGCTGGTGACGGAATGCATTTGAAGAATAAGACGAAACAATCTTGACTCTTAAAACTTAAATAGATTTATTTATTTAGAGCATAAATCGCTTCATAAACAGAAACATATTCTCTTGCCAATTGGACACATGGAGTCAAACTTCGAGAACAAACAATTTGACGCCGAAAACCAAAGCATACCTGCCAACCTGGGAAAATTGGAATGTGTAAAATTTTGCGTGAACGACATTTATAAAGATTGATTTTAAACTACACGCGCAAACGACATTTATAATGAATTTAACTATGTACAAGTACCTGCATTAAAAAAATACTGCATTAAATATCAATCATAGTACTGGTAGAATATAAAAATTCAGGACACCAATTTCATAAAATTTCAGGACAATAAATTATAAAACAAAAAATATATAAAGACTTTATCCGGTGAGAATTACTTTATAATAAAATCAAATATTTATATTTGGTAAAACACAGGTTTTCACAATATTGATCTTTAATAACAAATATTGATCTTTAAAAATATATATATATCTCTGAATTATATTCCTGCCAAAATGATTTCCTTTTTATTTGCCTAAATCATTGCTTTAATACCACTTTTTGGAAAATATCCCTTCACCGAGTTCATACCCATTTTTTAAATAGAAAAATTTATATTATGCGAAAATAATTAAGAAATTAACCGTAATAATTAATCAGAATATAAAAATAAGCTAGTTTAGTCGATCTAATATGCAACATTTAAATGATGCAGATGGATGGAAAAAGATACTAACGTACTCTCGGCAATTCACGCGAAGTAACTGAATTGCGTAATCGCACTGTTTATGCAAAAATAATTAAGAAATTAACCGTAATATTTATTCAGAATATGAAAATAAGCTAGTTTAGTCGATCTAATATGCAACATTTAAATGAAGCAGATGGATGGAAAAAGATACTAACGTACTCTCGGCAATTCACGCGAAGTAACTGAACTACGTAATCGCACTGTTTATGCGAAAATAATTAAGAAATTAACCGTAATAATTAATTAGAATATGAAAATAAGCTAGTTTAGTCAATCAAAAATGCAATATTTAGAAGATTGAGATGGATGGAAAAAGATACTCTTGTAGTCTCGGCGATTCATGAGAACAAACTGAATTGCGCAATCGCAGTGTTTATGCGAAATTAATGAACAAAATAACATTTTAGCGATTTACGCTGAATTAGACAATCTTTGAAGAAGTATATTTATTACTTTCATAAAATAAGGGTTCGAGATCTTAATTTACATTACACGCGGCCGTAAATCTCTGTTAATTTGATTGGAATTACCCGGCACTTTATTATGGATTTGCTACGATCCCGGGAATGGTAGATATCAGTGCTAAAAAGGCGGAAAATCGGTGTTTCCGAGGAATTATACCATGTCTGGTTAATTGATAAATTTCAAACAAAAAAAGCAGGAGAATTTCGCCGGAGATAGATTTCCTAGTAATGTTAAAAAAATTCTGATGCAGAAATGCGTAAAATATAGCAATATATGCGTAAAAGCGTAAAGAGCAGTTAAAATGCGTAAATTTTACGCATAATGCGTAAAAGTTGGCAGGTATGACCAAAGTCGTTGACAAAACTTCAAAGAATCAAAATTTGATAGAATATCCTTCAACAATCATCTCACCTCCGAAATAGATCTGCTTGCTAAACATTTTTGATTACATTTAATTTAATTTAAAATATCTTAGAACTTTACGAATTAGAATTCTCATTCTGTTGCCTCCGTAGGCAAAACGCGTCTTACCCCGTCTGCGTCACATCGCCAATTAAATTTATTCACCGAAAACAGACTTAAGCATCATTTGTATAATTACGCACATTCATGACGAGATGAAAAATAACACCGGTACATTTCTATATAAAAATATTCCGCGGGAAGAGCGAAAGTACGTCATATGTATAAATGCGCGAGGGGTTATCGTTACAGACCGAACGGCTCCAGAACGAAGGAGTGAAATATTTGGCTTTTTATCAAAAGGTATTAATTTATTCTTAAGAACAAAGTTCGAAATCGAAAGTATAATTTAGAATTTGCCGAAACGATGGAACAGAATAGATTTTTGAAACGGTGTTTCCGAAACATGAATTTTGAAGAATTTAATTTAATAAAAGAGGGGGGGGGGGTATTTTCATTACAGTGTTATGATCTGGGGTTGTATGACATTAAGAGCTGTGGGCAGAATTTGCGTGATCAATGAGAATATAATTGTCCAAAGATACATAAATGAAATACTTGAGCCCAAACTGCAGCCTTCTGCCCGTGATCTTTTCCAAGTTAATGAACCATTTATATTTCAACAGGATTCAGCTCCATGTCATGTTGCTCGTGTGAGCAAAAAGTGGCTTCAAAATTATCATATTCAACTACTGGCATGGCCTGAGAATAGCCCAGACTTTAATACCATCGAAAATCTATGGAGCCAACTAAAGAAACTTGTTAGTCAAAAGCAACCCAGCAATAAAACCCAATTAACAGAAGCAATAATTCAATCTTGGTTTTACATTATAACAGCTGCAGAACTAAAAAACGTGGTTCACTCCATGGGAAAGCGCTGTAAGGCCGTAATTAAGGTTATGGGTTACCCAACCAAGTAGGTATTAATTGACATGGTGAGAATTTTTGTATCTCATTTTTTCTATGTATTTCACTTTTCTTCCTTATAAATTCTGTTCTATTAAAAAAGTAATT
Organism: Amaurobius ferox; assembly: GCA_951213105.1. Lineage (NCBI taxonomy): Eukaryota > Metazoa > Arthropoda > Arachnida > Araneae > Amaurobiidae > Amaurobius > Amaurobius ferox. The sequence continues at coordinate 134,176,680 of OX578150.1, forward strand.
CATAAATGTTATTGCATTACAATCTTGATTAAATTATCTTTCCGTAGATATATAATTTTCTGGTATTGGTACAAAAAAAAAAAGTGTTGTTATTAGCCATCAAACCTCAAAAATACACTTTTTCCAGAAGGTTTCCACAATTTTGGCCACTACTGTATATAACTAATGACTCATCTCGATAACTGCTCATCCGTTGCAATGTATAACGGTGAAACTCGCAATAATACAAAAGTACCCTAAATACTATATTATCAATTAAATTTTTAAAAATTTATTGAATATTTTAAAATTAAATATCTAAATAAATGTATGATTATCCATTTAACTACAAATTTAGCAAAGAAAAAATATTAATTCTGTGCTATACAAAAGGAAGTTTACAAAAAATTTTAAAAAAGCAGTTTTTTGCAAAATTTGGATGATATGTTGTATAAAATTTCATTAAATATTTGCATCAGAGGGGGCTGAGTATACCTGTTGTGGAGGGGGGCTTAGTCCCCCGCCTGGCTACGGTCCTGGTATATGCACAAGGTCAGGTGCACAAAGGGGAGGGGGTCAGTTCCATGGAGTCACCTAATGATCGGGTGTTTCAATAAAGACATAATACGATAACAATTGCAATTTCGTAATCCTTATCCAAAACTTCGCTTTCCCACGAACGATAGAATAGGAAAAAGGGCCCTCCATACGAGCGCCCTATCATTTCGTGAGTCAGGGCCCTGATGAAGGGAGTTGCGCCCCCGCCCCTCGTTAATGGTGAAGCAGGGCAATGCCACACCCTTCGCACCGCCCTCTCCCGTTGCTCTTTCTCATCTTTTGTCTCCACGCTTCTGATATCGCATACGATCCCGACAAATAGAATACTCATGAGAAAAATTTTGCATTTCAGGTAAAGGCAAGTTCAGTATTTTGACATCGCAGAGGGTAAGCCGTGGAAATGTGAGATGCTGTCGTCATGGGGGTATGCAGGATATTTTTTCCAGGGGGGTGCTGAAATGGATTGCATTCAAAGAGAGCATTAGAGATTATTATTAACCTTGAAATATGTATTGTTACAAAGTCAATTTGAATGGATGGTATGAGCATCCCATTTTAAGAACGAGTGCGTACCACCTTTAAAAAATACCCTCTACCCTCATAACTTGATTTGCAAATTGGACATTCATAAACATACCAGATGCAATAATCTTAAGTTTTTCATTTAGGTATAAGTTTAAATTGTATTTATTAATGTACACGTGGAAGAAAACACACAGTTGTGGCTGAATGTTCTAATTCCTAAAAGCATTTTTCTGATTTTTTTTTTCTTTCATAATTGGCTTTTAACTAAATTAACAATTTTCCAGGGGTCTGCTTTCACACTTTCACGACCCTCCCCCCTAAATACGTCCATGGATGTTATTATCGAAAAAAAAAAAAATCAATGTTATTTTCGAAGTTATTCTCGAAATGTGGTTACTCTCGATTTATTCTCGAAAATTCCAAAGATCTTGAATTGTTGACAAACAATTCAGAAATATTTGGCATGGGAGTCTCTATTCTAAGACTTTCATATTCCACAGTAATTAAAACTAGAACAATAAAGCAAGAAAGATCAATCATGCATAAAGCATTGATTATGAAACACTTTCCAACTGCCATCCATCTTGCTGCTCTTAGTCCCTGGACGAGTCGGATGGTCTGGGTTTTCGACACTTTCCAACTGCAATGCAATTTTATTTAAGCATCTCTAAAATGCGACACATTCAGTCGTGATATATTTTTAAATTATCACAGTACTACAATAATTTATTTACTGAGAAATTTAAAACCATGGAGGCAAAATTACTTTCTAACTCCATGCTTAAAGGCAATGCTATAAAATCGCCTGCTTCTCTAAGTAAAATCAATGAATATTTCATTCATATCACCTACATTCCAGACTCCAGAAATAAATAATTTTGCCTTAAATTCAACAATTCTTATACAACTCATCTTACAGCTTGATTTGTTTACATTCTGCATACATGAAAATTAGGCTCAGTTGTAGAAATAATCAAGGTTTGATGATCATTTAAACTCAAAAACATATTTTATTTTGAATTGGGTCACGTGATCTCTTCATATAATATGGGTGTCATTATTATTTTAATTTTTATTTAGAAAACTACCGAACCTATTTTGCTCAAATTTTTTTATATATATTATGGGATAATTTGAATTTTTCCTAAAATTTTCAAAACAATTTGTGAATTTTAACTTCGCTTAAAAACTGTTTGAAAAATGAGGTCCCATACGGTTCCATGTATTTTATTTTTTCAACCCGGGTTCAATCCAAAACTAATTGGGTAATATTATTCATTTACATTTCCATTCGTTCCACAGACCGTCTCTAACAACATACCAAAATTTTATTTTGATAAAATCATTTTTACGGCAGTTATCGTGCGAACGGACAGACAGATAGAATGAAAGTCGTAAACACTTTTCAACTATATTGGAAAGTGTTAAAAATGAGCTTGTGTTTATGACTTTATCATTTTATGAGCCAAGTTATTCTAAAAAAAAAAAAAAAAAAAAAAAAAAATTCACTAGAGAATAGTCGACTTTCATACAGGCTGCGGTTACAGTGGCGCCGGTGATTGATACAACTCATCTTTACAATCGCTTGTTTGCATGCTCGCATCCATTAAAATTAAGACTCGTTGTAAAAATAATAAGTTTGATGATCATTTAAATTCAAAAATAGTTTAATTGCGTTGGCGCAGAATATAGATGCACAAAAATTACTCGAAAATAAAGCGATTTTAGGACAGATGCAACACAAAATATAAATGTAAAAGAACTTTAAAAATCACGATTTTTACTCTGGAAAAAAAGATGGATGCCCTATTTTATTTTGAAGTGGGTCACTTGATTTCTTCATATTATATGAGTGTACTTATTATTTTAATTTTTATTTAAAAAACTACCGAATATATTTTGCTAAATAATTTTTTAATATATTTTATGGCATGATTTGAATATTTTCTACAACTTCCGAAGCAATTTGCGAATTATTAATGCGCTTAAAAAATGTTTGAAAAATTAGGTCCCATAGGGTTCAATGAATTTCATTTTTTCAACCCGGGTTCAATCCAAAACTAATTGGGTGATATTATTCTTTTATATTCCCATAGGTCCCAGAGACCGTCTGAGCAACATAGTTTGCTGAGCAACATAGTTGCTAGTTTGTATGACGCACAATAATAAACGAGCGATGATACAAAATGCATTTTCAGCTTTTATGTGATTTTGAGGAATGCATATTTCAAAATTATTTAAAGAATAAGCTATTACTTTTACATTGAAAAGAATTTCTGGCAATATTGTAGTAACATGAACCATTCTAAAGCCTCGTAGTTCATAACTATGCGTTTAGATATCTTGCTTGCTAGCTTGTATGACGTACAACAATAAACGAGCGATGTTACAAAATGAATTTTCAGTTTTTATGTGATTTTATAGAATGCATATCTCAAAATTGTTTGAAGAATAAGCTATTACTTTTACATTGAAAAGATTTTCTGGCAACATTGTAGTAACATGAACCATTCTAAAGCCTCCTAGTTCATAACTATGCCTTTAGATATCTTGCTTGCTAGTTTGTATGACGCACAACAATAAACGAGCGATGATACAAAATGCATTTTCAGTTTTTGTGCTATTTTGTGGAATTCATATTTCAAAATTATTTGAAGAATAAGCTATTACTTTTACATTGAAAAGATTTTCTGGCAACATTGTAGTAACATGAACCATTCTAAAGCCTCCTAGTTCATAACTATGCCTTTAGATATCTTGCTTGCTAGTTTGTATGACGCACAACAATAAACGAGCGATGACACAAAATGCATTTTCAGTTTTTATGTTATATTGTGGAACTCATATTTCAAAATTATTTGAAGAATAAGCTATTACTTTTACATTGAAAATATTTTCTGGCAACATTGTAGTAACATGAACCATTCTAAAGCCTCCTAGTTCATAACTATGCCTTTAGATATCTTGCTTGCTAGTTTGTATGACGCACAACAATAAACGAGCGATGATACAAAATGCATTTTCAGTTTTTGTGTTATTTTGTGGAATTCATATTTCAAAATTATTTGAAGAATAAGCTATTACTTTTACATTGAAAAGATTTTCTGGCAACATTGTAGTAACATGAACCATTCTAAAGCCTCCTAGTTCATAACTATGCCTTTAGATATCTTGCTTGCTAGTTTGTATGACGCACAACAATAAACGAGCGATGACACAAAATGCATTTTCAGTTTTTATGTTATTTTGTGGAACTCATATTTCAAAATTATTTGAAAAATAATCTATTACTTTTACATTGAAAAGATTTTCTGGCAACATTGTAGTAACATGAACCATTCTAAAGCCTCCTAGTTCATAACTATGCCTTTAGATATCTTGCTTGCTAGTTTGTATGACGCACAACAATAAACGAGCGATGATACAAAATGCATTTTCAGTTTTTATGTTATTTTGTGGAATTCATATTTCAAAATTATTTGAAGAATAAGTTATTACTTTTACATTGAAAAGATTTTCTGGCAACATTGTACTAACATGAACGATTCTAAAGCCTCCTAGTTCATAACTATGCCTTTAGATATCTTGCTTGCTAGTTTGTATGACGCACAACAATAAACGAGCGATGATACAAAATGCATTTTCAGTTTTTGTGTTATTTTGTGGAATTCATATTTCAAAATTATTTGAAGAATAAGCTATTACTTTTACATTGAAAAGATTTTCTGGCAACATTGTAGTAACATGAACCATTCTAAAGCCTCCTAGTTCATAACTATGCCTTTAGATATCTTGCTTGCTAGTTTGTATGACGCACAACAATAAACGAGCGATGACACAAAATGCATTTTCAGTTTTTATGTTATTTTGTGGAACTCATATTTCAAAATTATTTGAAGAATAAGCTATTACTTTTACATTGAAAAGATTTTCTGGCAACATTGTAGTAACATGAACCATTCTAAGGCCTCCTAGTTTGTAACTATGCCTTTAGATATCTTGCTTAATAGTTTGTATGATGTGCAACAATAAAAGAGCAATGATACAAATTTCCATTACGAAGCATTGTAAAACTATTTCTTGCTCAACTTAGCAGAAATGACAATAGGGTGTATCGACAATGTTATAATGTGTATGTTATATGCATGACATCACCAACACATACCACAGTATGTCATACATATCACATACATGCACATCACAGTTTGTCACAATATTGTGCAACATGAATTTGTTGGAAGGCACTCCCATTACAGATATCCGTATCCAAGGAACAGTTTCACCCCTTATAGGCAGGTTTTGAGTTTACGAACTTTGCTTTTGCAGCTTCGTGGGGCCTGAGCTAAATTGTAAATGAATTTTATTCTGGCCACATGGAAGAACTAAAATTGTCAGTTCCCATAGATTGCAAAAATTGTGAGTTATAGCAAGTTTCTTGCTGCCATTTGAAAAACTCAAATATTGGTTATTCCATGTGGACAAACACATAAGCGTAAAACCAATTCATAGATACTGGTATCTGCAATGAGAGAGTCTTCCAAATGTTGGAAACACTCCTTATAGGCAGGTGTGTGAATGAACATATGCATCTGTATGCAATTTTTATTTTTTTCCATTTCATTTTATCTGCCGGAAATTCTTACCTTTTATAATTACATTAACTACAACAGTATTTGAAGGTTTAAAAAAAAATATCCATTTAAACAACATTCCTTGATAAATAGCAGCCTGGCGATACAATGCGGCATTTGAAAATTAAAGGGTCTCAAATGGAGAGACTTTATTTCTTTAGGCACACAGGATGAGACGAAACTGCCAATGACAAATCATCTTGAGACAAAAGTGTTGGAGACAAAACATTTTGATGCAAACTGTCTGCAGTTTTTCTAAAGATTTAATGCATTTCTGAGTCACAAAAGATTTTGCTGCAGACAGTCAGCAGTATTTTCTAAAGATTTAATGCATTTCTGAGTCACAAAAGATTTTGCTGCAGACTGTCAGCAGTATTTTCTAAAGATTTAATGCATTTCTGAGTCACAAAAGAGTTTGCTGCAGACTGTCGGCAGTTTTTTTCCAAAGATTTAATGCATTCTGAATCAATATTGAGAGTGAAGAAGTGGGTGCTATTATCTGCTATGTTTGGAGAAGAAAATGTCAGTTCGCAAGTTTTGGATAAATGTCATCAACCAAAAAAGGCATTTATGGTGGCAACTTCATTTCTGAGGAAACTATTTAGTATTCTTATACACTTTAGAAAACTTATTCTGTACAATCATATGAATGTTTGGAGAAACTGGAAGTGACATTTCCAGAACCATAAGTGGAAATCATTAATAAACCCCACTACCCCCTTTAGAATTGAATGCTGAATTCTTATCAGTCATCATAAAAGCTGATCATGAGAAATAGATGTCACAAAGAAAATGAAAATTTTTGAATCTGAGTTACTTCTCCAGAACAAGATATCCTTAGTGAACCACCCATTTTTTCTGGAATTCGGTGCTAAATTCATACCAGTCATCCTCTAAGATTGATCTATAGCCAATCTTAAGAAATAAATGCTTCATGGAAAATTGTTTGAACTAGAAGTGAAAAGCTTTAGTAAATCCCCCTCCCTATTCCAAAGTTTGATGTTGAATCCATATTAGTTATCATCTGATCTATATCTGTATCTAATTTTGAGAAATAGATGTTTAGAGGACAAATTATTTTGAAAATGACAAAATCAACACTGAACAATAACATTGGTAAAATTTTAAAGTTTCTGTAATATAGAAATGTCCAAATTTTTCGATGATGCACCTTGACAAACTGGGAGATCTAGGCAATATGTTTTATAATTGGGTATCTGCAATATCAATGGAAACTTTCTGTAATGCTGTTATATGATTTCACAATATGTCACAGGAAACACATTTTATGCTCTCAGAAATTACAGTATAAAATTCTATAAAAAATAAAAACCTAATCAAGAAATGTTACTTAATCTACTTCAACAAATTTATTCACATTTTTGAAGAATGTAAAAAGAGAACAATTTATGTTAATTTCAGCAAATGCTTCATACTAAAGTCTGCTGTTGCACTTATTGTTTTCTATCACATTTCATTGTGAATAACAAGCACCTTGCTGCAAGGTCCAAACAAAATAGATTTGCCAAATATGAGGGGGGGGGGGTGAGGGGGTATTGCTGCTGCAGCTTAAAATCTAAAGGGCATAGGATCCCTTAGATTCTAGAATTCCATCCTAAATTATAGTATCTCCCTCCCAAAATTTTGTACTAAACCAAAAATTTCCAAGTGAGACACAATGCATATAAAGCCAAATAATGGCTCCAGTGATTTCACTGCCCTTTTGACCCAACCTACTATCTATATTGTCCTTCTAGCTTAATAAATAATTTACAAAAACAAATATGAATATTAGCAAAATAACCAAATCGATAATATATTAATTATAAAAAATATCAAAAAGGCAACACATGTGCTCCTTTATATTACTTCCAAAACACAATAGAACCAATTAAATTTCTTTCTTTTGAAATTTAATTCACAATCAAGAATTTTATTTTCAAGAAATTTATTTCCTTTTTCAAAAGTTACAAGACTTGCTGGGTTTAATTATATTTAATTAATTATACAGCACATTTAATTTTTATATTTTGCTATAATTTTACTAATACCAACACATGCTTTGCTACCCCATGAGGAGCGACTATTGGCATTAATTATTTAGGTTGAGATCTCTCAATCGAGCACGTACAATGAAGAGTTTTTTCAATTTTACAAATGATTCAGGTTACAGCACCCCTTTTTTTGTCAACAACTGCTGTAAAGTTCAGTGTTGTGAAAGAATTATGGCCTTTTTTGCACCTCGTTTTAATGCACCCATATTACAGACAAAAATTTCTTACGCAAAGATAAAGAAAAGTTTCTAATGTCCTTTGAACAGAATATTCTAAAAGTGCAGACAAACATACAAGGATCTCAGAACAGAAAGACAGCTGCGCAATTTGCTTTCTCACTAATCTGCCTGAGGGGGCAAAAAGGCCATTTTATACCCTCATAGATCAAGGCATAAAATTTTATAAAGAATACAAATTCAATTATATTTTTAATTTAATTATTTAGTTTTCAATTATCACATTAATATTAATTAAAAAATATCCATTCTGAAAGTCGGCATTACCTATGAAAAAGATCAATGCCTTTTTTCTTTAAATATCATTAAAAGTGTTATTCTACTATGCACTATTTCTAGTATGCCAAGAAATCCTTTTATTGTAAGCTGAGGCTGTATTAATTGGTGCTGCCATCTGTAGCCAAGAAGGAGAACTGGATTACAAAAAGAAGACAGAATATTATGGTGACAATAATATGTGACTATATATGTTGTAATTGTAATAGTTTTATTTATGCTGAAATATAAATTTTATGGTGATATAAATGTGATTATAAGTGCCAACATAAGTAGCATTCAGTATCATAGTATTAAATCAGCCATTAAAAAAGTTACAGGGAAAATACATGCTGGGAATGGGAAACTAAAAAGTGCTGCAAAATTTATGCAAATTATGCATGCAATTTATGCATGTTTGTAAATAAATACAGGACTTTTTGGTGGAGTTTGGAGAACAAGTCTGACATCACGTGCACTTTGACAAAAACTTTCCATCACAGCCCAGAAGATCCACAAAAAACAGCCAATGTTAATTAATTTTTAGATGAAAACTAAATCAAATGAACTACTAAAATAAAATGCAACATTCACAGTTCAAAAATCCAAAATGAAATCTGCAATCTATGACACTCACAGAATAAATATCAACATATTTATTATTAAATAATTAAAATTTTATGTACATAAAATTTGGTAAAACAGAGATAAAATCACATTTCACATATCACATTTGTATTCAACTGCCAACAGGTCACCCCTCTACACCCTTTCCAAGTCCTGTCCATCTATCTGGAACCCACAAGAAGTAACTGTCCATGGCTTCGCAGAAGCGGATCTTGTAGAGCTCTGGTGAAACGACGGTCGGCAACTTGCCATGACCACCCAGGATACCAGATGATTTGATTAACATCTCAACCTTCTTATCCCAAGTGAAAGTTCGAATATAATCTAAGAAAACAAGCAGCACACACAATAAGCCCTAAAATAATTCCTTCAAACTCATTTTTAATATAAACAGAAATGCCACACATGATCTTAAAATTGTTTTCAATGTAACCCTGTGTGACATTTTATACAGATAAGATACATGTGGTATTTCAGCACTTGCCTCATGTTACCATAAAACATATATGAAATAATCATATGACAAAATAGTATCAGGGGGATACTAAGTACAGGGTGAGTACACTTTTCTTAAAAACATTTCAAGCACTTTTCAAGGACTTTCAAGTACCATGCAATTATTTTTCAAGGACATCATTTCTTCCATATTATGAAGTTGTATGCGTTTCTGGGAGGAAAAATCATAGCAAACTAACATTATTGTTCAATGTGGAAGCCGTTGAGGACATTTTAGGGAAAAATCAATGTTGTTTAGGAAAATTTCAGTAACAGCATAACTGCTAGGGAAATTTCCAGAGAAAAGAGAACTTCTAAAAAAAAAACACAATGCTGTGAATTTACAGAACACTTTCAACCCTGCCCTTTTCAAGCACTTTCAAGGACTTAACCAAGAAAATGGGTATTTTCAAGTACTTTCAAGGCCTTTAAAATATTAATTTAAAATTCAAGTACATTCCCAATTTTCAAGCACCCGTATAAAATACTTATGCGTGAAAAACACTTTGTTTCAACTGGTGGTTACAGTTTATATGTACTAAATCGTAAATCCTTGGGCATAGAGAAACAAAATGGCTATTAGATCTGTGTCAGGGCTGATTAGCAATTCTGGAAAACTAAAGGCATTATCTGTAATGGTTACTTTGCATGTAATGGAGGTTCATACTTGTTACTTTTCAAAGAAAATATAACTGCACTCAAAATGAGTAAAATGTACATATTACTTTCACAAAATACTAAATATATTTTTATTTCTCAAATTGTTAAATTCGAATTTCCTAATTTTACTTTAATATAAACGATTTTTAAAGTGCATCCTTTTCTTATTTGAAATTAATATGAACAAAACATCTGAAGAAAATAAACCAAATAAAGATTTCAGCCATTTTTACTCAAAAGTTTGTTTAAGAACACCGATTGGTAGACTAGTCATAGACCCCTCAAATAAAATCATTAGGGATAAGCTGAACTGACTCAAAAAATTGTTAATTAAAATAAACCTTAAATAATAAAATACAATGTCTCTGTGTATGTATGCACCACAGCAGGAAAAACCTTGAACAGTAACAGTTACAAAATTTGGTGCAAAGATACTTCCAGACAAATCCTGAGACATCTTGAAGTGATTTAAATAGAAAAAACAGTTTTTATTTATTAATGTTGAAACGGAATTTTTCACACTAACACATTTGTAGTAATCAGAAAATTTATCACAGAGTTTCAATCTTAACAACAACATCATAACATATGAAGAACACTCCTTAAAATTAGTTTTCATTGGAGTCTGTAAACACAACCACCCTCTTTTAAAAAGTTATGTATGTGCAGGATTTGATAATTTGGGTCAATTGTTAAATGTAAGAGGATGTAACATTTAAAACAAGAAATATCAATCATGCATAAAGCATTGATTATGAAACACTTTCCAACTCAAATGCAATGTCATTTAAACATCTCTGAAATGCGATACATTCAGCGCTCATATTTTTTAAATTATCACAGTACTACAATAATGTATTTTACCTAAAAACTTAAGACCATAGAAGTAAAAGTACTTTCTAACTCCATACTTAAAACTTCATCAAAAAAGCAATGTTTTAAACTCGTCTGCTTCTGTATGTAAAATAAATGAATATTTCATTCATATCACCTATATTATAGACTCCAGAGCTAAATAATTTTGCGTTAAAAAAAATCAGCAATTCTTATACAATTCATCTTACAACTTGATGTGTTTACATTCTGCATACTTTAAAATTAGGCTTCATTGCAGAAATAATCAAAGTTGGATGATGATTTAAATTCAAAAATAGTGTCATTGCGTTGGTGCAGAATATAGATGCACAGAAAATACGCAAAAATAAAGAAGTTTAAGAATGGATGCAACACCAAATATAAATTTATAAGAACTTTAAAAATGATGATTTTTACACTGATCACAATTTTGTGAATTTTAACTTCGCTTAAAAATGTTTGAAAAATGAGGTCGCATAGGGTTCCATGTATTTTACTTTTTCAACCCGGGTTCAATCCAAAACTAATCGGGTGATATTATTCCTTTACATTCCCATATGTTTCAAAGACAGTCTCAACAACATACTAAAATTTCATTTTGATAAAGTCATTTTTACGACAGTTATTGTGAGAATGTATAGGCAGACAGATAGAATGACCAAACTCATAAACACTTTTCAACTATGTTGGAAAGTATTAAAAAGGCTTTTATAACTTTTTTCAAACTTCTTTTAAGGAACATTTGTGCATGCATATGATATACATGACAAACAAAGGTCATCCATTTTCTATTTGGACTCTGACCACTTTTTAGTGCATTTGAACTTCTATCGTCAATTGAAGGTTATGTTTGAATAAAAGGAGCTATTTAATCATAACATATTTGTAAGTGGTCACATGTGGGCATTTTGAAGACTGAAAACATTAAACATTTTTCATGTAAAATATCATATTTCAAATCGATTAAGGTAAAATATGACTATTTGTGATTATTTGGAATTTAATTTGCACAATATAATTTTGCTCTTGAAAGACAATTCTCATGCAAATTCTCAACTTTGTGTAGGTGATAACATACAGAATTACAGTTGCACTAGGCACTACAAGAACATATATATCAAGAGAGGAATTGTTCTTTAGATTGATCACTATTTCTCTCTGTTGAATTTTGATGATGTTAGTCATTTTATAGTACTGATCAGTTATTATTTGTTATTAGAATGAAGTCTGTGTAAATGGCTAACCTTACGTTAATCAATTTTTAATTTAATTTTTATGTTTAAATATATATAAGAATTTTATCAATATTTAAATATTTTTGTTTCCATTTTGAATGCACTACATTATATGATAGTAACTCACAGTGCGAGCTGACTTATAATGGTACAACGTTTCTGAAATTCACTACAGTGTGCGGTGACTACACTATTATACTATTTTTATTTCCTAACATGTGTACATATTCATGGCCAATACACTTTCTAACAAATAGATGATATGCTATGACAGATGTTTACATTATAACAATTTGAACACATTCTAACATTTTATGGAATACGTTATAACTAATATAGAAACCAGGCACAAAGCCAGGAATCAAATTTCGTGATGAAAACACAGCAATTTTTAAAAAATAAAATGCATTTATAATTGATGAATGATTATATATTTGAAATATATAAACAACTCACAATAAATTAAAAAATATATTAAATAAGGCAAAAGTATGTCCTCTAAGGCTGCCCCCTCCCCCCGGCTATGTCTTTGATAGCAATAATTATGAATTAAATGGACATTCTAACTTCACATGGAACAATGTTTATACGTTCTAACAAATTATAATTACATTATAAGTAATACAAGTATGAGCTATAATATCCAAATGATTATTGTTCTGAAGTATGAGCAAAAATGCTCATACTTTAGAACAACCTTTTCATAAATACATACCACCCAAAACCAAAATTAAAAAAATTAAAAACCATAAACAAAAATTTCTCGAATATAAATAGAAAGACTAAATACATTTAATCATGCTATTGAAACATGTTTTTATTTTATTTCTAGTAAAAAAAAAATGAACAAAAATAATAAATATTTAAAAAAAAAAATGATTAACAATAGGATTAGCAAACAATATGATTATTGATTAACAATATGATTAATAAAATTATTTAATGTGGCAATAGTGCTTGTTTTGATAGAAATTAGTTTTTTTATAATTTTAATAAATTCAATAATTTTAATATTTTTCTTATTATGGATCTCGTTCCATTCACAAGAGAAAACAATTTTTTAATAGTACTATATTTTGATGCCAAATAACTCTCCAATTATCATTTATTTCACAGGATAGTCATTAAATAAGTATTGCATTTTAATGAGGATTTTGCATGTGAGTGCGGATGGGTTATTTTGTTTCAACCAATAAAGTCATCAAAAGCGGCAATTTCAATATATGGAATGTTAATTCAATGGCAATAATATTATGGTGTAGCTTTATTTATTAATGTGCATATTTGGTGATTTTAAATACAATGACTAGATGGTTGTCATAGTAGCGAGATTCATCTTTCCAAATTAAATTATGAAAAGTTAAATACATTATTGACATGAAAAACATAATTAGAATTAAAATTTTAAATTTTAGGAATCTATTAACTGGAACTCAAATTATCCATTTTATATTATAAGATATTAGTTTCTAATTATAAAAATCATTTAATAAATGGAATAAAATGCTTAGCAGATGATAACAATTTTTCTCATTATCACTTAACATTTGCACAAAATATAAGCTAATTTGGTACTTTGATATAGTTTTACATGCTAACATCAAGAACAGCGCAAAATTTTAATGTAGCACAGAGATTCCACTCCTACTAGTCTAATTTATATTACCTTTCAATTAGGAAAAAACTAATATTCGTATTGGTTTTGTAGCAGGTGAAGTTTTACTATCAGTTATGTAGCAGATCAGTGCACAATTTGTATCATTTGTAAGAATGAAAATTAATCCATGAAATATTTTTTGTCATAGATTTACATATATAAAAATTCTACAGTTGATCTTCAGTTTTTAATCAGCATAATAAATTTATTAATCATTTATGATAAAATACTTATTAAATGTCCATAACCTCTGAGCTATAATCTATGGTTATGTATATACATAGAGAGGTGAACAAATTGAGTTTGCAGCGAAACTCATGCGCTGCATACATTAGATTTTTTTGTGAAATGAATACTTATCTTCAAAGTTAGATCTTTGTCTTAGAATCCATTATTTTTGACATGCACAGAGAGAAACTAAGCTGAATGAAAAGAAATCAAGATTGAAGGTTGCATATTAAAGTAAGTTTAAAAGATATCAAGCAAGTGCTTAGATATTGAAAAATATTTATAATAATCCTACCCCATTATTATCATAAATGATATATCTCATAAAAATATCTACACATTAACAGAAAAGAGCATGAATGGTAACAGATTACAATCTGTAGGATTCATGAGACAATGAAGTCACGACTTATACAAGTATTTTGATCGACTCTACATAACCACAGTGAAAACATCATTAACTCAAATGAGGGACATAAAAGAATTCTTAGTTATAGTAATATTAGTCCAGAAATGTATATTTATAAATATTGATTTTAGAGCAAAAATTATTAAAGATTTCAAATTTTCAGAACTGTTTACCCTAAATAGAAACTAAACAAGGAATAATTGAGCAAAATATTAAATTAGAAAAATATTTCTTGGGCAGACAGGGGATTCAACTATTTTCCTGTTCCTGAATTCAACTCCAAAAATAGTATGTTGCGGATCTTGTAAATATTTACTATCTTATAAATATTTGTATAACTGTGAAAGAAGTAAAGTTATTGCATCATGTAGAGAAAGCCATGTGCTGCCACATCAGATTTTTTTATAGTGATGAATCATGCACTAGTCACACATTCTAACATTTCCCTTTATACAACAAATTCATTTTTATAAAATTGAGAACTTCATCTTTTTTTGTGTATATTGTTCCACAATCTATCTGTCCTTAACATTTGTCATTTGTATGAGAGGCAAATTAATATGAATGGATAAAACAGCTCAAATAAAAGATTTTCATGAGTTAAGAAATATTATTCTACAGCTTACCAATGATTCCGACCACCAGTTCCCCTTTCTCTTCATCCAATCCCACGAGTAAAGAGTAATCCATAACCGACTGATCTGCCAAGAACTGAGTGTCATTGCTGATGGCAAGCGTGAGAACGGTTTTGCAGTGAGGCCGGATGTACAGTGGAGTATCACAGGTAACTGAGAAACACGTAAACAGGTTAAAATCAATAAATACATGGCATTTTTATGCAAGTTAAAAAACAAAGAGAGAGATATATATTTGGGGTATAAAACATCATATAATTATCATAATAGAAAATTTTCCATCAAGTAAAATGTTTATAAAATGATTTTATATATATTTTTTTATGTTACTGTCTTATCTACTCCACAGCAGAATAAATTTCCCAGTAAATGGTTTCTTGATGATTAAAATGTAGAAACTGAGTGTTGCATTATCATCCAAAGAAATTATAAAAATATATTGGTGGTTATGAACAAAGAGTTGTCTGAATGAGAAGGATAAATAACATACAGATTTCCTTTCCAATCAGGCTCATCCAGACTAAGTGATGAATACAAATTATTTCCACTTTTTAGTTACTTGGGAGAGGTAAAAATAAACACCATTTCTTATTAGGTTATGGAAAGCGTATAAAATGAAACCAAAAACTCCTCTTTCTTTAACTGGGGTGGTTGCTTTATCTTTTATCTTGATGAAGGAGGTTTCTGCTTCCAAAGCTGATTGATACCTTATATCAATTAGTACTGGACTTAGTTTTACTTTTCAGTTGTAGAAGTTATATTGAACATCCCATTCATAGTAATAATAAATAGGGTGCATTTTATGGATATTCTAAAAAAAGAAACTCTGGAAATGTTTCATACTTTTCAGAAGATTTTCATCAAGTAGCACAATGTCTTCTTCCTGCACACCACTGGTGTTGACTAAGCGGTTTCGGATGCTTCCTTTCAGGTCATACTTTTTGCTAACACAGCGGTTGTAGAAAAGGTTTTCCATCACAAGCAAATCCATTTTGGTAGCAGCATTGGTAGTGGTGTTCTTGAAACCGATACGGTAAATTCCCACAATTTTTGCAAGAAGTGTGGGCTTCTGGAAAAAAGAAAAACAATATAAGTGACAAAATAGTATGGAAACACGTCAAAATAATTAATATTTTAATGATCAAGACAACCAAAAAATTGGCTAAAAGTCATTTATTAAAATCTACTTTTACGACGTATTAAAATTACATGGCCATAGCGTTTTCAGGCATTACTATGCCTTTCATCAGTGGCAAAGTGAAAATAAATGGCGAATATGTGTTTACATACAAGCCATAATCGCCAAACAAAATTTACATATTAATCATTTTACATTTTTAAATATGAGGCATTTAAAATATAATTTAATTATAAAATACAAATTACAATAAAAAGAAATGGTTCATAAATTAAATGGTCACCAATAGGAATGTCATCAAATTATGCTTGGCGTCTCATTCTCGACTCACTACATGATAAACCTTTATATGATTTTCTGAATATATAGTAGATGCTTTATTTTGTTTCTGATGACATTCTTATTGGTTACCATTTAATTTATGAAGCTTTTCTTTTTATTGTAACTTGTATTTTATAATTATATTATATTTTAAATGCATCGTATTTAAAAATGTAAAATGATTAATATGTAAATCTTGTCTGGCGGTTATGGTCTGTATTTAAGCACATGTTCACCATTTATTTTCACTTCGCCACTGATGAAGGGCATAGTAATGCCTGTAAGATCTATGGCCATGTAATTTTAATACGTAGTAAAAGGAGATTTTAATAAATGAGTTTTAGCCAATTTTTTGCTTGCCTTTATTTTTAAAATATAAGTGATGTTTACCTTTGTTCAAACAGGGACATTGAACTTAATAAGATTGGAGGGGTGCATCATAAAACATTATCCCAAACTCTGTATCTTTTAAAAATAAAGCAATGTAGAATAAGCTCTGTATGGAAGCATCTTCCACTCCTCTCAACCACATACAGAAGCCAAAATAAAATTTCTCTCTATATGTCAAAGAGTCTCAAATAAGTAGAAAAGCAGTGATTCAATCAGTCTCAAAATGATTTTTTCACAATTGGGGAAGTCTTTAAATTAGCCACACTAAGAGTCATTTGAATGATAAAAACAAGAGTAAACAAAACAGGGAAAAGCCAATAATTTGCTCTCAACCAACAGTCCACATTACATGCAGCCCTTATTAAAATTTGTTATCCACGATGCCTCAGAGATTATTAACATTTTCTGTGGCTTTAGGAATTTTAAATATAACAGTTTTAAATTTAAAATTTGGAAATTATATTCCATTGTGTCATTAAATTTGAATTCATATCAATACTTCTCTTGTATTGAGATCTGTATCCACTAATATATGAAGCACTTAATGGCAGATAAATGGCAGAATAATGGCAGATAAATGGCACATAAATGGCAGAAATCATTCCAGAATTCATTGCTGAAAGTAATTATTTCTGTTATTTTCTTCTTTTCAACTATAAACAACACTAGTATGGAAAAAATAAGTTTTCATAATTAAAATTAGAAAATTGCTACTTTTTCAATAACTTAAACACAAATGTATACTTTTAAAAAACTTTAGAAATTTTTTAATTGAATTTTTATTATATAAGTCTATCAAATTCCAGATCAAATATTTTTTTCATAATTTGTATGAAGTATTAATTTACTGAATTTTCACTAAAATTCTGTCACAAAATTTAAACATATACAGCTTTCTGCTCTAACATTCTCCTGATCTAACATTCTCCTGATCTAACATTCTCTGCTCTAACATTCTTTTGTTAATGCCTTCTCCCCTCACAATTTACATACACAGAAACTTTTTGCTTCTTCTGTAACTGCGGCCCATTTACAAAATTCAAAAGCTAAATACAATCAAGTTGCTGACTCCTACTATAAATTATTGAACAACATATTCACCTGTTCCAGAAAAGCCTTATTCAAGTACTGGATGTAAGATGGTGCCAAGTCCATGAAAGATTGCAACTCCAATCGGGGCATCTGTTTCAAAATGAAGCGGTCATCTGCAATAAAAAAACAAACATAGAAAACATTTTTCACCACCCAAATATCTGACGTTTACAATACCACTGAATATGCTGTCAGCAGGGGAAGTGTATTCTGATTTTTCAAATGATTTGATCCCTTTTGATTTGATTGAACACAGTATAATTTGGTTGCTTTCAAAATGATGCTTGTTCTTTTGAGTCTGATATCTTAATATCTGAAATTCGATATTTTGATGGATAAGCATGTTTTAAGACTCCTGGACCCATTTAGAATATTTCTGGAAAAAATGTGTCTTTGGAGTGAGAGGTAGACACAATAACTTAAGAATGAATACACCTATCACTGTAAAATTATGTGTAGACACTTGGGTGGTCCAAAAGTCTGTGCAGAATCCTATTAGACAGAATTGATAAGATATGCGTTAATGTTTCATTACTTTTTCAACATGTTATTAATATGACACAGTTCCTTCAGAAATTTTTTTGACAAAAAGCATTCCACTTTTCAAACATCAGACATTCCTTTTTTGACAAAAAACAAAGACATAATATTTCATTTCAATAAAAAATATCTGTGTGCGCAGTTTAACTGTCTTAACTTACTGCATAAATAAATAAATATATATATATAACAAAGCCAACTTGTAAGGGGCATTTCCAAAAATTTAGAAGACACCCCCATTGCAGATACCAGCATCCATGAGCCAGTTATGCACTTATTATGTACTTGTCAGCATGGAATAGCCAATATCTGCAATGACAGTAAGAAACTTGTCCCAAACCACAATTTTTACGAACTTCTACAGGAACTGACAATTTCAGTCTTTCCCATAGAAGTTTGCAAAAATTTTGGCTTATAGCAAGTTTCATGCTGCCACTGCAGATTGATATCAAGTATTCCACGCTGATGAGAACATAATAAGCATGAAACAGGTTCATGAATGCTCATATATGCAATAGAAGTGTCTTTCAAACTACTGCATACAGTTGTGTGATGTTATATGCACTGTGCTTGTTAAAATCTCAATATTCTACCAGTATTTTGAAAATTCTCTCTACATAGGATATCTAATATATAAAAGGGAAAATGTTAATACAAGATTCTCACTTAAATATCTCCCGACACACATGATCGATTTCAATGAATATTTTTCAGGCACTGAAGCTGAGACCAGAGAATAGTCTGATATAAATTTTATCATCCTACAGCGAAGTGTTGTTGTTGAGACCCAGACCGTCCGACCTACCAGAAAGATGTAAGGTAACTGTTTGGACGGCCAGGAAGTGCCACCAAATGTAGACCAGAACCCAGGGGGGGAGGCATCCACAGGGACCGTACCCTTCTTCCCCTACCACCAACCTCTCGGAAAGTGTGGAATAATGAGAATTAAAAACATATTTCTGTCATGACTGTGTATAACTCGAGAATGCTCAATGGATTTACATACGCTTTTCAATGATAAACTTAATACGAAGAGCATTTATGGTTAAAAATATTTCTGATTTCGTACCACTTTACTATATAAAAGTGAAAATTTCAAAACACTTCCAAGCTCAATATCACTTGAAATATGTAATTAAATTGATGAAATAGTGATGAGACTGGATCAAAGAAAAAAAAAAGTTTTATCTTCTTACAGCTCTCTGGGAATTAAAATGCCTATTTTTTGGTCTCTAATGACCTCATTTAACTTGAAAATGGCTCAACAGGCTACATATCTTTTAACAGATTCATTAAATTCAATAGGGAGCATATTTATGAACAAAATATTTCAAATCTTGCACTGTTTTAATTTTATTTAAATTAATTTTTTCAGCTAGCTCATTATACAAGCTTTTAGCAAATACAGAAAAATATTTTTCTAGAATTCAAATTATAGATATTTCATGATAGATATTTAAATGAATCATGATAAATATTTAAAAAAATCTGATGTGGGCAGCACATGACTTTCCTTATAT
This sequence comes from Amaurobius ferox, assembly GCA_951213105.1. Lineage (NCBI taxonomy): Eukaryota > Metazoa > Arthropoda > Arachnida > Araneae > Amaurobiidae > Amaurobius > Amaurobius ferox. Next base: position 134,196,720 of record OX578150.1, read on the forward strand.
AATGCAATGAATTTACTGCTTTTACAGTCAAAAATATAGATTATTTTTATAGTAGTTATTTATATTCTTTCCAAAATATTGAATATTTGTCAATGAGTCGTCATTTTCCATGTCGTCATCATCAATGAGTCGTCATTGATTTAGTGTCATTTTTATCCATTTGGTGAGTATTTCGTTAATTTAGCAACATTTAAAAAAGTCGCCAAGTTGGCGAAATTCCACCAAATTCGTCGCCAAAATCTCGTCAAGCGTTATGGACGAAGAAATAAGTTATTCTTACAGCAGATAAATGACTATTGGCGTTCAAATACAAAAGTATTACTCAAAGTATCTTTTTTCATGAATGGAACGAGCTAGATCCACGATAATGATGTCACCAAAATTATTGCATGGTATTACATATGAGAAGTGAACATGTTTCTCAATAAGAAATATTTTTTTTTATTTTATATGACTTTCTGATAATTTTTTTTGAAAAATGTCGAGAACGGTTTATGTTAGCATTCTAAAATTTATGTCAATCGTTTTCTAATGAAAAATTACATAAGAAATGTCTATTTGCGTAACTTTATTAGAGGTTTTGATAGTTTGACGATTTTTTCAAAATTTCACTCAAAAATTTAGGGGGGGGGGGGGTGTCTGAACATTTGATTGCGTATAAAAACAATAGGCTTTCAGTGTTTACGGATTGTAATTTCTGTACCAAATTTCGTTTGAATCAGTCCATTCATTCATCAGCTATCGTCTCCACAGACTCACTGACACACACACACACACAGACATCATCACTTCAAAAATGTTCGATTCGTGATCAGGGATGCCTGAAACATGCTCTCTTGTCGAAAACTCGAATTCTCGACCCTATCAAAATACTTTCCTTATACATTTTTGTATATAAGGAAAGTAATAAAAAGGTGCAGCCTTAACACCAAAATATGCGTCACACAACATTAGAGCACTGACTTTACTTTTTGTTAAAACTGTGAACAAGTTATAATAGGGCAGGGGCACATGATGTCACACGGACCATTTTGCCCTTACGTTTCCAAAACAAAACACTCATTTGCTTAGTAGTATGGAAAATTTCATTATTTCTGTATTAAAAAGGCTACTTTTGAAACTCACAATCGTTTAACCTCTCATTTTAGTAAGATATGTCTAAATTTATCTTCTTTGATGGATATTTTTAATTAACCGGAAAATAAAATATTAACTTTCATTAAAATATATACATGACTTTTTTTTAGGAAAACCATTATGTATCTGTCCCTTCTCACTTGCATATGCACTGCAGAATTTACTAGTAAATGTATACATCTTTAGAATGCTAGTTAGTGACTACGGTAAAAATGAGTAGCAGTGTAAATTCACTTAAAGTGCACTTTAGCAAATGAAATCTTTAAATATATATTGTTACTCAAGTATTTTAAATAACTTATTTTCATCACAAAGATAAATTTCGATGTTTAATTGGTTTAGTTTCAACTTTCATTTGCTGTCATTGTCCGTTTACTATTGGTAAAACTAATGCCCTTTTGCCCTTACATTTCTGCGCATTCTACTATGCAGATTGTTTATTTACGCTTGTGCCCATGCTCTACTGTTAAGTACTACTTTAGATTAGCTTTACCATGAGTCTTGCAGAACATAGAGCCTGACTTTCCACCCCTGGCCATCCACTGAACGCAGTGAGAAAGCGACCTAATGTAGCGCTCCTCTCCTTCACTGAAGATGATGCTCCGTAGCTTCCTGAATTGCTCAGCATAATACACGCGGCAGTAGAAGCGAGTAGTGCTGTCTGTGAACTGTATCTCAAGATGCAAATTGGATGTTTTGTTGGCTGGTTTCAAATGGGTCTTATCTACAGATTCTGCTGAGAAATCTGATAAAGAAATAGAAACAACATACATTTTTTTCATGATAAACTTCACTAATCATTTGAATTTTACTAAAAATCTAAGCATTTACAATAAAAAAAAAATTGATATAGGCAGAAAATGAACCTTATAAGTCACAACCATTCTCAAGATATATATCTTTTTGCTTAGGTGAGTTAGCACCATGTTATTAAATAAAACAATTACTTAAAAACTACAAATTCTATGAACAGTAAACTTGATAATTCAACACATACAAGACTTCAGGGGTGTCGAATTAGCTGTACCAAATTAGTAGTGCCGCTGTCAAAGTAAAATGGCATAAAAAATAGAAAAACATAATTTAAAATGAAATAATGAACAATAAATGTAATATTTATTTGCCTAAAATGTTACACTGCTACAGTACATTTAAATTAATTTTTAAATTATAAAGTAAACTTCAATGAATAGAAATCTGTATAATGGTTTAAATCCACAAACATTTCCGAATACAGTCAAACAGACCCAAATGCCATTCAAGAGGTGTGTCGAACCATTATATGTCAGATTAAATCTATGTACTCAGGATTATGTAAAAAGGTATTTATTAAATTTCTCTCTCTGTATTGCTGAAACTAATGTTTATATATATATATATATATATATATTTTGTGTTAACATGACATTAATAATTTCTCAAAGCATAAACCTCATCTGGCCCGACACAGACCAAGATTCAAGGAGTTTCAAACTTGGTCGGGCTTGGGCTTAAAAATTTAAAATATCTACAGGCTCGAGCTGGGTAAAACTTTAAAATTTCAGCTGATGCAATCTAAATTGCATGTTATCAGAAGGGTTTGGGCACCTTAGTACTTGATTTGAAATTATTTTAAATATGACAAGCAATTTTTAGAAGTAATAAAAAAAATATTAACTGTGGTACTAATTGGATGACGTAAGGCACACTTTAGGGCACTAGGTTTACTTGCTGCTTGAATCACTTTACCGTAATTTGTTTTTTAAACTAACTTTTTTAATGAGTGACACTGTGCAGATGTTTTTCAAATAATTAATCATTGTTATATTTGTATATAGTTTATTCTAGTGGTTCCCAAAGTGGGGTTTACGGACTCTTTGGGGTCCGTGATAAATTCTTAAAGGGTCAGAGAATAACATAAAAAATATATGTTATAATTAATAACATTTTTGTTAAATCCTAAGGGTTTTCCAATTACAAGTTTTTGAAAATCTTTCAAATAAACACAAAATTAATCAGTTAAGTTGCAAGTTGCAACCATATTTAAAAGCATTGAAGTGCTTTACTTCATTTTCTATCATCTATTTGAGTGAAACAGCATTCTCCTAGCTCACTTATTTGAAATCAAAGTTAAGAAATAGATTGAAAGTTGAGAATGATTGATTTAGATTATTAATTGAACCACACATTGCTACTCTAATTTCTTAAAAAAAAAAAAAAAAAAAAAAAAAAAATCTCATTGCTCATATTATACTGTGTTGATTATTATTAGCAGCATCACATTGCTAGCTTGAAGTTTTAAATGTTCATATCTAGATGCATCTTATGCAAATTTTCTGAACTAAGTCTTAATTTCTGATCTTAATAAATGCTGTTCTTTACTACAAACTAAATGTTTATTTTATTATATCTAATTTTCATTTATATTAGGAATTTAAAGATACAAAATATTAAAATGACAAAAATTAATGAAGCAAAGATGTAAATTGAATAGAACCTCTGTAGATGTTACTTATCAAGGATCTTTACATCCACAGATGTTCTAAATGTGTTTCGTATAATGATGCAACCACGTGGTTGAAACATCATAAAAAGATCCGATCCGACACATTATAAAATAGAAATAATAAGAGATAAATGGAAAGAAGAGGGTGATAGTATAAAAACTATATGTAACAATACTTTACATATTAATTAATAAGGATGTAATTAGAAATCAAAATTCATACATATGATCACCTTTTTGATGCCAAATATAGCATTGAAGTAACACAGGAAAAATATCTTGATAGAATTTTAAACAGTGCCATCTGATGAGAATTTTTGGAAATACTCTTGAAGAAGATTGTTACTCAATTGATAAATGATATACAAATAAATTACAACTCCAAGAATGAAAAAAATGAAAATATAAATAATTAAATTATTTAATTAATAAGTAATTGTTAAATAACATGCATCTAAAACTTATCACAATGATTAATCAACAACTCCAAGAATATTTTTAAATTTTATATATATAATATATATATATATATATACTACTTAGTGAAGGAGTCTGCAATTTTTAAAAAATTTCTAAGGCATCTTTGAGTTTAAAAGTTTTGGAACCACTGGTTTAGTCTGTTAGAAAATATGAATATATTAATTTACCAAAACGGTCATCTGTCAAACCATCAGTGAGGCTGGCATTTTCAACAGAAAATTTTGAGTTCAGTTTATGCTTGAGCAAAGGACTGGATGCTTGGCTATCCTTTTGAGACAAATTGAGTGTGGTCGTCAAATTCTGTTTGAGCTCCTGGAGCTTCTGCTCATATTCTACAGATGACAATGCATACGCTATAATTGAACTAGGTTCTTCTTCGTGGACAATGATTGGGATCTAGAACAAAAGGTAAAATAGAAGGAATAAATTTCTTTCAGATAACATTAATCTATACATTTTATTACATTAGAACAGTGTTTAAGCTATGAGTAAATCCCGAGCTTTGAGGGTATCTGCATTTTTGAGGTACTTTTTTCTTTCAGGAAATCATTTAGCATTTAAAAAATATTTTAGATTTTGGTGTACTTTTTGCACTTTTCTTTTTTGTAACCTTTTTAAAACTTTACAACATCCGGCTGCCCAAATTGCTGCTCTCAGTCTTCGGATGAGTCGGTCAGCCTGGGCTTTCGACACTTTATAACATAATTGAAAAGTGTTTATGACTTTGTTCATTTTGTCTGTCTGTCCGTTCGCACAACAACTGCGGTAAAAATAACTTCAGCAAAATGAAATTTTAGTATGTTGTTGAAATGGTCTGTGGGACATATGGGAATGTAAATGAATAATATCACTCAATTAGTTTTGGATTGAACTCGGGTAAAAAAAATGAAACACATTGAGCTTGATGGGATCTCATTTTTCAAACATTTTTTAAGTGAATTTAAAATCCACAAATTGCTTTGAAAGTTTTAAGAAATATTCAAATTATCTCATAAAATATATAAAAAAATTTCAGCACAATTGGTTCGGTAGTTTTTAAAATAAAAATTAAAATAATAATTACACTCATATAATATGAAAAGATCATGTGACCCACTTCAAAATAAAATAGGGCATCCATCTTTTTCCCAGAGTAAAAATCGTGATTTTTAAAGTTCTTTTAAATTTATATTTTGTGTTGCATCCGTTTTAAAACAGTATTTTTTATCTTTTTCTGTGCATCTATATACTGCGCCAACGCAATTACAATATTTTTTAGTTTAAATGATCATCAAACTTTGATTATTTCTACAATGAAGCCTAATTTTAATGGATGCAGAATGTAAACAACTGATTGTAAGGATGAGTTGGATAAGAATTGCTGAATTTTTTTCACGCAAAATGCTTTAACTCTGAAGTCTGCAATAAAAGTGTATGAATGAAATATTCATTGTTTTTACATAGAGAACCAGACGATTTATATTTCGATGAAGTCATTTGAATAAGTTCATTATTTTTGATGAAGTTTTAAGTTTTCATGTAAAATCAATTATCATAGTTCTGTGGTAATTAAAAATATATCACAGTTTGCATTTTGGTTGAAAAGTGTTTCATAATCAATTCTTTATGCATGATTGATCTTTCTTGTTTCTTTATAGCATATTTTTTTCCCACTCTCCTTTTTTCAGAACATTTAAACTTGCACAACAATCATGCTTTCAAAGATTAAATACACCTTCTTGAAAATATATTTTCTAACATTTAAGACCAGCGTTGCGAAATAATCTGAAGCATGAGATTGAAATAAAAATGACCTAACTCCCAAAAATTCACCCAATCTAGCAACTTTACTAAAGATACTGTTTTGTACTCTGTAGTTTGGGGGAAAACATTTGAACATGTATAAACTATCTAATAATTCAGTATAATTCTGATGAAATTGACATGCGATGATTAAAATACAAAAAATTAAAATTCTTATACAACAGATATGTTTCTTTTTATTCTAAAGCTATATCATGCATTTTATGTATACATAAAGGACAAAAATCTAGTTTATAAATTTGGTACATCGATATAATTTTTGACAAAAAGTTAGTGAGAGACTGTAAGTGACTGTACTCTGCAATGAGGCATCTCAAATATATAAAGTCTCAAATATTTTACTCAAACACTGCACGGACTTTAAAAATACTTTATTCAAATTTTGTAATTACATGATTTTTCTTTTTCTGCAATACTATAATGTTACTGGATATTACTCAAGGTCCGTAGAATATCTTATATATAAGGTTGTCTCGTTCGGGGAAAAAGTTGTCCAGGGAAGGAAGGACGAGTGACGTCACTGCTAGATCCATTCTCTGACAGAGGCGAGAAGAACTATTGAGAAACGTTGATCGGAAACTATTTAAATATTTATCTAATAGTAACGGTGTGCAAGCAATATAGAATAAAATAAAACAGTACATGCATAGTAATGTGAAGTTTATGAAAATAAATTCCGTACATACGAAAAGAAATAGCAATTTTTTTATGAGAGTGGGAGCTATTAAAATTTTAACATAAGTGAAGTTTATACAAAGATTACTGAATGCTATGTTGAAAGATAATTGAATGAGCAAAAGTTATGTATAAAAAAATAGTGAATGATCAGAGAAGAGCCAATGGGTGTGTTATGTGAATCGGTTTGAGAAGGATATAAATATATATTTCTAATCTAAATGTGGCAAGTCAGTCATCATTTAAATATTGACTGTATTCAGAAGTTTACAGGCATGAATAACGCAGTATAAATTAGAATAAATATTATTTCCAGACAATGAATGCATAGCTTTTGTCTAGTTCAAAAATTTTACATGTTTTAGAAAAAATATATCGTCTGGATTTGAGCGAAGGTCAGGAAACTTTCAAAATCATCTGAAGAAAAAACAGTAATTGATTTAAATTTGAAAACACATATTTTATCAAATCATTTCAATAATAATTATTAGTCACGTCAAATGTAGTTTGTTAAGATTTTTTTGTTAGTAAATTTGTTAATAAATTTTTTGCTAAGGCATTTATATCTTGATTCGTCAAATTGAAGGACTTCATCATGAGTAAGACGAAGTAGTTTCGATTCAATAAAAATGGTTTTTGTTCAAGAAAGGAATATTCATAAGTTAAAAGAAACAAGTGTAATTTTATGGATAATTTTGAAAAAACAAAATAAATTTATAGTCGCATTAAAATGATACATTTACCCCTATTTATTTTAAAGCAAATGGTGAATGGAATCTTTTTAGTTTGAAGCTCCTTCCCCATAAATATTGGACAAATTTCGGAGAAAAAAAATTCGGCGTCGAATAAAATTATAAAAATAGCCTTTGTTTCTTTTAGCATAAAATTCTAGATGATACTCCCTACCCCCCCCCCCTTTTATTTTCCACGATTTTCTGTCGCATTTTAAAGTGCTGATTGACTGAATTCTACGGTAATATCTATACCACAAAAGAAATTAAATGAATTCACAAAAACTTCAAATAAACAAAATTAAACAGCAGATGTATATCATTAAATATATAGAAACGGGGTTTATTTTTAAGCATATAAAATGAAAATATTAATTACATACATTGTGCCTGCAATGATACAATCTAAATATTTTAAAATCAAATTGATGACATTTTTCAGAAAATTATAAAGTTCAAATATTTTTTGTATAGGAACTATTAGGAACGGAATGGTATGCTTACTCGATAGAATAAGTACCATAGCATTTATATGCAGGAAATTTTAAATCATCCAATTTTTAAAGAAATAGAAATTTAATTGCAAATTGATAAAGATAATATGGAGAGTTTTATAGAAATAAATATTATTTAATTCTATTTTTACATATTTCTCATCAGTTGTATCCTATTTCAAACTTTTAATAGAAAATACAGACAGTAAAGTGCACAGTCTCTATTTAATGAATTTGAACGGGATATTTCGTTTAAAATCTTTAATGTGTTGTAAAAGTAATTGTTAAAAAATACTATATAAAAATCCATATTCATGCAATATATTTGTGAGTAAAAATATTAATAAAGATTATCAATTTACACATGAAATATGTAAATTGATAAATGTGTTGTAAAAGTAATTGTTAAAAAATACTATATTAAAATCCATATTCATGCAATATATTTGTGAGTAAAAATATTAATAAAGATTATCAATTTACACATGAAATATGTAAATTTTGTGTAAAAAAGAAGATGAATGTATTTGTGATACGAAATCACCCGGAAAATCATATCCTTGTCTTAATATATAATTCGGCAAACGGCTGTTTTTCACTTCTTCATCCGTTAATTACAGCAATTTAGTTCGTTTTGAATTCAAATTTGAGTTCATTTGTCATATTTCAGTATTAGCACATTATTTTAGGAAACATTTCATGTATCTCATTGATGTTTAAAGCAAGGCATTTTTAAACAAAACCGTGCTGTTTTCCAACGTTTTTCAACGAAGTGCCGCTTGTCAACAGAACGGAAGGTCTAGCAGTGACGTCACAGCTCACCCAGAAATGGTACCATGGGGGGAATAGCGAACGAGACAACCTGTTAATTCTATTAACCTTGGATATTACTCTCTTTCTTTCCATTTTATTTCTAATGCAGAAATTGCGATACTGTTATACCAATTTTGTCATAAGATGTCAAAAAGTTCGATAAGGGTGATTGATCATAAAAGACAAATATATATAAAAGCACTTCCAAGTAATGAAAGTGTTGACAAAACTAAAATGAGCCATTTTATGCTTTTACCTTCTGTGTTTGTGGTAGCAATAAATGTTCCGAGGCAGAAAATGGATTTTCTAAACAATTCATAACAGAACTCGACAGGAATTGACTCAACATTCCAATCATAGTTTTCTTCTCAGGCTTCACACCGTCTGAGGTGGCTGAAAAAAAGTGGTTTCTATCAAGATCAAATTAATCCAAAAGCAAAAACACTCAGCAAAGTAGAGAGTATACATACAGTATTTTTCAGCTGAATTTCGAAAAGTTTCCGTAGGAAGTGCTTCGGTCTCTGACTTGGAGCGTTCATGGTGCTTCCTAGGAGCCTTGTATGACTTTTTTTCTTGATTATCTGGAAAAAGATAGCATGGGAAAATATAGCCCCAGAAAACAGAGTGGAAGAAAAAACATTTGACTGTAGGCCCTCACCTTTGTGACAAATGATGTAAGACTCATCATCTTCTGTGTCAGGAACTTTTAGACCAGCATAAATACCAGGTGTAACACCATAAATGTAACTGGAATCACAACTGAAAATGCTCAATCTTTCTATGAAAATAATAGAAAAGTGTAACTAAATAAATAAAACAAAGTACGAGGCATGTTTTTTAAGTAAGTACCGTTTTGGAATTAAAAAAAGACGTGCAAAGATATCGCAATAATTTTATTTCTACATGAAAGCCTGTACCTTAATCTACTTTTCTACATAATTTCCGTGAATATTGAGGCACTTGTCATAACGTGGCACCAGTTTTTAAATACCCTCCTCATAAAATTCTGCCGCCTGACTTGTTAACCACTGTATCACAACTGTTTTGACTTCGTTATCGTCTAGAAGACGCTGACCACCCAGGTGTTTCTTCAAGTGCAGGAACAAATGGTAGTCGCTGGGCGCCAGATCAGGGCTGTATGGAGGATGATCTAGAGTTTCCCATTTAAAAGATTTGATGAGATCTTTGGTCCGATTAGCCACATGTGGACGGGCATTGTCATGCAGCAAAACGATACCCTTACTCAACTTGCCACGTCTTTTGTTCTGGATTGCACGACGCAGATTGTTCAATGTCTCACAATAAGACGCTGCATTGATTGTCTCATTACGAGGCAGAAACTCCACTAGCAATACTCCTTTTTTGTCCCAAAAAACTGTGCACATGATTTTCCGGGCAGAAATTGTTTGCTTAAACTTCACTCTTTTGGGTGATGATGAATGTCGCCATTCCATGGATTGTTGTTTTGATTCTGGTGTGACGTAGGCCACCCATGTTTCGTCACCAGTAACAATTTGGTCTAAAAAATCTTTACCTTCATTGTGGTACCGCTCAAGGAAAGTCAATGCACTGCCTAAACGTTGGGTTTTGTGCAAATCCGTCAACATTTTTGGAACCCAACGTGAACACAATTTCCGGTAATTCAAGTTCTCGGTCACAATGCGATACAAAACACTACGAGAATATTGAGGAAACCAGTCGCACATTGATGAAATTGTAAAGCGTCTGTTTTCTCTCACCTTTTCTTCCACTTTCTGCACCAAATCTTCATTAAAGACCGAAGGACGCCCACTCCGTTCTTCATCATGCACATTTGTGCGGCCATCTTTAAATGCTCTCACCCATTTCCTTACCATTCCATCACTCATAATGTTTTGTCCGTAAACTTCACAGATCTCACGATGAATATCGATCGGTTTTACGCCTTTAGCACTAAGAAATCGTATAACAGCCCGTACTTCACAATCGGCGGGACTCACGATTGTCGGAGGCATCTTAAACACTTAGTAAACAACGTATACAATGAAGAATCAGACTGTAATGGCGTCAGTGCGTAGACAAGAGATGTAGGTAACCAGCGCGCATGCGCGGAACGCCGACCGTAGCGCTGCGGCGGCGGAATCGCAAAACGGTACTTACATAAAAAACATGCCTCGTATTTAGCCAAACAAGTTACATGTGTGTGTGTACACATGCAACAATGTTCATGCATGCAAGTGTGTAGCATGTACACACATGTGTTACGTAATTAGAACGTATAACAGTATGCATGTATGAAACTAGTGTTCTAGTTACATGACATGTGCAATACACGTATTATGTAACTAGATGCATATGTGAATAACAGATGTAACTAGCCTGGAATTTGTTACAAGAGAATGCTGAAATGTACACATTATGACTTTCTATAGGGTGATCACACACGTTTAATTTTAAAATGATATAATGTATCTAGAAATTAAAATATTTGAATATTTTTCAGTTAAGTGTCACTGATATACCATTCAAAATAGATCATCTGCTGTTTTTAATACATCAGACGATAACATTTTCATCAATCCGCAAACCTATTTTCATCAATTGAAGAACATGGGATATTTTCAGACTGAAAGAATTTTTATTTTAGAGTCCTATTTGTCTAGCCACATAGAGAGTATAGAGAGTATTAATGAAGCATAGAGAGTATTAATGAAGAGTTTCAGAAGAAATATCCATGCTCTAAAACCTTAAACAATCTCACAATGCCGAAGTTAGTAAAGTGGTTTCGAGAATTCAGATCTGCTGCAGACAATGTGACAGGCAAACTTTTCATTTTAACTCAGGAAAAACTGTCTGTAACAGAATCTGCATTGCTGAAACTCTTCAATGAACTATTCTAAAACTCTTTAATGACAGCATTATAAAAAAAGCTACAGAAATAGGGACAAAAATTCTTTCATTCCGGGGAAAATACCATACTCTTCGATTGATAAAAAGAGGTCTATAATTATTGCCTGATATAATAAAATCAAAATAATAAATGATCTGTCTGATCAATTTTTGATGGTATATGAGTTCCATCTAATTGAAAAAAAATTCCATTTCAATTTCTTGGTACATTATAGGATTATAAAATTAGATGTAAACAGTAGCAGATCTAGAATTTTGGTTTTTTTAGTCTCGTGCATAGGTACAATATACATATATAAGTACAATACAAGTAAAAATGTCATTTTATATAGTACAGAAAATTTCATTTTGAAGGAGCTCAATTACCCCCCCCCCCCCCCCCTCCCTGGATCTGCTAGTGGATGCAAGTGATTTTTTGATCCCCCTGTACAAATAAATGGCACAAGCATGTTTAAACACATTAATGCATGCCCAGTAGAAGCATAAATAATCCGCTTAGATTTAAAAATGGTTGTAGTTCTTAGTGAATTATTTATATAACATTTCAAATGTAAACCATAATCACATCCAAATAGATCAGTTTTAATTATGTGGAAAATTCATTGCACACAAATGAAGCTGATCCATTGGGATGTTAACGAATATCTCATGAGGCTCAATTACTTTTACTAGATGCATAGTATAAAGAAAGTATTGTAACAATGTTGAAAATTCAAGATGAAAAAGCATGTTTTAAGAGTTCCTAAACTCGAATAGAACATTATTGAACTGATGCATGTGTGTATGATGTATGTGTGTGTATGTATGTTAGTATGCATGTATGTAAGTGTGTATGTCCCTGAGTCTGTGGATAGCAGAAGAACAAATGGAACATTTGAAATGTAATTTGGTACGATTATTATAATCACTGAATACTAGAACCTTACTGATTTTAAACACAGTTAAATGTTCGAAAGCTCCTCCCCCATTGAACTCTATAGGACTTAAATTTTAAAATATGTTTTATGCAAATTTAAATTTCACAAATTGCTTCGAAAGTTTTAGAAAATATTCAAATTATTCCATAAAATATATAAAAATTTTTTCAGTAAAATAGGTTTGGTCGTTTTTTAAATAAAAATTAAAATAATAATGACAACCATATTATAGGAAGAGATCACGTGATCCACTTCAAAATAAAATATGGCATGCATCTTTTATCCCAGTATCAAAACCGTGATTTTTAAAGTTCTTTTAAATTTATATTGAGTGTTGCATCCATCCTAAAACCTCTTTATTTTTGGGTATTTTCTGTGCATCTTCTGCACCAATGCAATTGCAATATTTTTGAGTTTAAATGATCATCAAACTTTAATTATTTCTACAATGAAGCCTAATTTTAATGGATGCAGAATGTAAACACATCTAGCTCTAAGATGAGGTGTATAAGAATTGCTGAATTTTTTAATGAAAAATTATTTAGCTCTGGAGTCTGGAATATAGTTGATATGTATGAAATATTCATTGATTTTACATAGAGAAGCAGACGATTTTATAGCATTGCATTTTCAATGAAGTTTTAAGCATGGAGTTAGAAAGTACTTTTATCTCCATGGTTTTAAGTTTTTAAGTAAAATAAATTATTGTAGTATTGTGATAATTTTAAAAATATCACCGCTGAACAAAAGGAATGGAATAAAAGTGTATGAATGAAATATTCAGTGCTTTTATACAGAGAGCCAGATGATTTATATTTTGATGTTGTCATTTCAATAAAGTTAATTTTTTTTCAATAAATTTTAAGTTTTCAAATATAACAAATTATTGTAGTATTGTGATAATTTAAAAAATATCACCGCTGAATGTATAATATTTTAGAGATGTTTAAATAGGATTGCAATCCAGTTGGAAAGTCTTTCATAATCAATGCTTTATACACGATTGATCTTTGCCATTGCATTCAGCTTATAGAAAATGCTGAGTCATTCATTAGTTAATGCTAGCTTTTCAATTTTGTTGATAAATACATCCTAATGTCTATCATTATCTTTGACTTTAAAATAATAATTTTTCTGAGTAAAACTGCTTCATAGATTCTGTTTTTTTTCACCTGCACTTGCTTTTCTTTGACAAGTAAAAGACTACTTCTGGATATTTGAATGATTTTTGCCATTTATGTTACAGATTCCCCTGTTAGTCAAGGTATTATTTTTAACTTTTTTAGATCACAAATTTCATCCATTCTTAAACTATATATCTTCAATTCTACGAATGTGCAATATTTTTAGCTTATAGTAGACACACAAAATAGAACATTTTTTCTACTTAGGATATGCTTTTAGAAATAAATTTTACATTCACTAAAATGTCTGTAATAATACTTTAGTCAGGCAGTGTAAAATTTGATAAAATACATTTAAATGCCTGTATTTTGTAAATCATCTGTATTTTGAAAAAATCTGTTTGTAGTCAGACTCAACAGAAATTCAGTATAGCAATATATGAGAATAAATGAGAAGAACCAATCTAATATTATATATAATTTATATATATATATATATATATATATATATATATATATATATATATACATTAACATTATTATATATTTATAATAATTATATACATTAACATTAATTATATATCTACAATAATAATATATATATATAATTATATATGTTTATATAATTATATACATTATAATAATATATGTTTGTTTATCTGTTCTGTATTACAAATTTATATGTTTTGGCAGATATATTTTTTTTTCAAATTTAGTCTGGTTATTTTCTCCTTCACTGTGGATAACAACATCTATTAATAGTTGGTACAGTCCACCTAGTTATTAAAGTCCAATTAGAATTTCTATTATCAGGGGTTGTCGAGATATCAATAAAAAATGCAAATTAAATTTTTCATAGAAATAGCATTATGTAGATGATTCCATTTTTTTGAAGAAAATTATATCATATTACTTAGCAATGGAATTTAATTAGATGTGTTTGTAAAGCATATGATTTTTTTTTCACTTTATACGATTGAAGTAATAAAGAAATGGATATAAAATAAATTTTATAAATGAAAGGTATCATGTTTTTGATGGGGATTATATTACAGCCTTGAAATATAAGATTAAAAGAATCACTGATATTTCCAATTTAAGTAATCTGTTTTATTTTGTTAAAGATTTTTCAAACTCATTTTCTTTATTGTGTTTTACCATTTGTTGAAATAAGATAAAAATAGTATAGATGCATCTTCTACCATTTTAGCATCTTCAATTAAATGACCAAACTTCACACTTTTGTAAAATTATTTACAAATAGAACCAGGATCTTCTATTTTTAGATCTGCTTGTGATGATAATTTTGTGCAGCAATAACAAAAAATTTTATACTTCTTTTTTAGGGGAATTAAATCCAATATTTTAATGAAATTTTTATGAAGAACAATGCCATTTAGAATACAACTAAAATTCCCACCTATTTAAAATCACAAGCAATTCCTGGTATAACTGCTAGTATTATATATAACTGTATTATAACACAAACTATTTAGCTACATGGAAATAAGGCTTCTTATGTGTAACTTACTTTCACGTGTGTTGATTAAATCTCTGCTGTGTGCTTTGAAAATCTCTTCACTCTTAGTTCTCCTTAAATTCGAATGGAAATCTGCTTCTTTCAGACTTGCAAATATACTTTCATAGGAGAGGCAGCGACGATAAATTGCAGATTCTCCCATTTGTGGAAGAATGGCATGAACTGTGGAATGTCTTTTGGAAATGACACTGAAGGTTGAAACTAAAGCCGAAGATTCAATAACTTTTTCCTCCAACAAAGATTCCGAAGCTTTATAGGATGAGTCTTCCTGCAAAGGAAAATTAAAAGCAACAATATGCATCAGTCCCTTGTATACAAGATGAACATATAAAATTTATATAAAAAAAAGCAGAAATTTATATATAAAAATGCAGAAAAGCTTTGCATAAAAGCTGGTAACAAGAAAGATTTTCTAACATTCAAATCTAAGAATAGGATCATGGACCCATGGAAGGATTCACAGCATTGCTGACTTTAGACATTAGCAAACCTAAGCAGTCACCCAGAGTTACTGATCCAAGGGGGTGTTAGGGGGGTAAGGGGATTATGCTATTCATCAGTGATGAAGTGAAAGTTCCTTCATTTCACTTCGCCACTGATGAAGGGTAAATAGTGCCCAAAAGCGCTATGGCTGTGTGATTTTATAGGTCGTAAAAAGGAGATTTTAATAAAAGACTTTTAAACCTATTTTTTGGTTGTCTTTATTTTTAAAATACAAAAATGAGAGATTATTGCTGGAATTGAAAAATAAAAAAGTTAATGAATTTTTTAGTTTATATATATGAGCTCTGATTTTCTTTCAATATAATATAGACTGTCATATGGTGGATACTTAAATAACATAAATCAGATACGATCCATGTAATCAAATCACAGTGAAATAAGTTACACACATTTCAATGCACAAAATTACACATAAAAATATTTTAAAATTTAATTTAAAACATTAAAATTCTAGTGCAATTTGGAGATTAAAATAACAATACTAAACTAGATAATCAACCATAGGGATCCCTACAGGTCAATCACAAAAAAGTTAATTATATATCTGCTCAATTCAAATTCAAACCTTAAGTTTTTAACTGAATTTTTCAGTGTAATGAAATAAATATATATATATATATATATATGTTCAATTGAAGTATAAACCTCTATCATGAAAGCACAATACAATATACTTTTAAAATTACATTTTAAAATAAATATACCTCTCTATATCTAGATGTATATATCTAGATGTAAACCTCTGACTTTGTTAATAATAATCTTGCTTATAACAACAAAAACTCTTCTCAATTGAACATTTATCTTGATACTTTTTATTTATTAGAAAATTTTGGGTTTGGTTGGTAAATACAATATACAAGTATATATATATAATTTTTTTTAATTAGTATGATTGCTTTTAGACAAAATTTCAATTGTTCCCAAAAGTCCTTATTTTGGGGGGTTTGGTCCCTAGAATTGTCCCTATTTTTCACTTTTTAAGTCCCTGTCCCTTTTTTTAGGTTAAATTCTGTTATGATCACTGTAATTGTGACACAAAGTCATTTGTAACAAAAACTACTCTAAACTGAGAAACTTTGTTTAGCAATAAAAAGAAAACACTGCTCTTTGTTGAAATAGAGAAGAACATATGAAATTATGCAAATTAATTTTGAAAAAGAAAAAATCTACCTCAGATGCCCTGCTTATCTGGTGGGTGAGTTTGCTCTGCAATTTCTGTTCCTTCTTCCTCGCAGTCACAAATTCTTGGATCCTATTAAATTTGAGAGTACTGAATAAAAATCTGGTTCAATACATTACTAATAGAAAAAGAAGCACCTATATACTCCATACCGACTATTCCATGTTTGAACAACCTCGGCAATGTGACATTTCAGAAGAACAACTTGATCTTCAATTTTCCACATGAAATTGCAAACATCTGGAAAAAAAGGATCTATGAAAACCGGACAAAATATTTAGTGCAGCCTTAGATGCAAATGCAATAGTACAGACGTCCGACAAAAGAAAAAAAAAAAGGTGCACATTACATATCTCACATTCTAATCATACAATCAATAGTGCAACTTACATTGAATTTATAATTAAAGAGTTCCACTTGATTAACTGTAGTTCTCCTATCCAAGTTAGTTTGATTACCATTATTGGGTGAAAGATTGGACCTACTCTGAATCAACATAGTGAATTTTTGCCTACTACATGTTGCTCAGAATTATACAGACAGTACTACTTTCAATGATGCTGACATAGAAATGAAATATATATAACATCCCCATTACTATGTTACTGGTCGCAGTTCTGTTCTCATTCTCACAATTTGTGAGTCACAAGACCTGCTTCAGTTAATTAATTGTTTCCATATGACACTTTGCGGTCTTTGCTATATGCCATAAGGCTAACTAAATTTTGATCTTTTTGACCGAGTTACTTTCAGGTGTTGCCAACACTAATGAAGAGTATTTAGTAGAGGAGTTTTGGAAAGAAACAAGTTTCGCTATAGCTTTGAATCAATTTCACAGTAGTTCGAAATGGGTTTAGTTCGTAACAGCTCTGCATGAGATCCGTATGAATTCTGCTTCTGGGTTGCTTGTAGTTCATGACAATGGATGCAACAGGTGATGGTTTGCAGATTAGAAGGCTATGACTTCTAATCTGCAATAATAAGAAAACTATAGACAGACTAGTACGTTAGTTGAACAATTGTACTCAGCTCAAGTTCGTCATAATTATGGGGTCCGTACTTTGAGTCCCTATGATTTGGTTCACGAAGTAGTAATCTCAGTAGTTAACCATCTGTTCACCTCATATGTTGACCTGTGATGCAGAGTACCAGTGTCTTACCTCTTTGAGCTAGCATTTTGGCCATACCTATTGATGTGCTTCAATCTATTAGTGTTTCATAGGACTGAAATTCCATACTGCACCAGCCAGCCAGCTGATAAATTCATCAAATCAATTGTAAACTAGTCTTTAATTGTATATACATTATTTCTTTTAAATCAAACTTCTTGTTATATCCTCTTGGCTAGATGTAGTTATATTGTTTGAAATGTTTCCCATTTGTACCTGTTAAATTGAATCTGCTGCATTAAGTATATGAATAAATTATGTTTTAAAGTTATTTTCTAAATTTTGTCTTTGTTATTGCTTATGTGTGTGACATATAATATGCACATATATATACATATATAATAATACACATTATATTCTTCTACAAGCAGACTAAAAAATGAGAGAGGGTAATAAAACGTGAGAGTGGAAAATGGAGAAATCAAACACAAATATTTAAGTGGGGTATCAAAAAATAAGGCACAAGGATTTTTTTTTTACATTAAATGCTGAAAAAAAAATCTAAAAAAATTTTAATAAAATATTCCATTAGTCAACAGCACATACAGGTTGAATGAGGTAACAATTGGTTTCAGACAAAATTAATAAGGTATCAATTGGTACTGAATAAGGTATCAATTGGTTTCAGATAAAAAAAAAAGGGCATTTTCATCACAATGCATCAGACAAAGCATCACATGCAAAACCAATGAGGATAAGAACACAACTGTCAAAAATCAGTTGGATCACATAACTGTCTTGGATCACATTAAACATCTAATTTTTGACAAACTTTGTCTCTGTTGATAGTGGTGCTTAGTCTGATTTATTCTCATGAAGAAGGCTTTTTTGGTTTTTGAAACCTGTCAATACCTCATTCAACTTTTATACATGTGCTGTTGACTAACAAAGCATTTAATTTTCAGATTACTTCATGAATAGATTGGACTAAAATACCAAAATTTGCATTTTTGCAATTACATGAAGAGTAATTAAGTTTTTGATTTTTCTTAGTATTGGAAAAAATTGATGAATGAAAAGATCAGAAAAATATCTTGATACATCAAGCCACGTTCTTTCAGCAAACACGACTGGGGATTACTTCTGTCTGTGAATAGGAGAGCATTGAAAAGGATTGGAATTAAACAAATTTCAAAAAATAAAAAAATGCAAATATTTAAAAAAAAATGTATATAAATATTATAAACAAGAAAGATCAATCATGCATAAAGCACTGATTATGAAACACTTTCCAACTAAAATACAAAATGTAATACATTCAGCGGTGATTTTTTTTTAATCATCACAGAACTACGATAATTTATTTTACTTGAAAACTTCATCGAAAAAAAAAATGAACTTTATTCAAATAAAGTCATCGAAATATAAATCATATGGTTCTCTATGTAAAAGCAGTGAATATTTCATTAATGCAATTTTATTCCATTCCTTCCATTCAATGGTGATATTTTTTAAATTATCACAATACTACAATAATTTATTTTATTTAAAAACTTAAAACCATGGAGGTAAAAGTACATTCTAGCTCCATGCTTAAAATTTCA
This sequence comes from Amaurobius ferox, assembly GCA_951213105.1. Lineage (NCBI taxonomy): Eukaryota > Metazoa > Arthropoda > Arachnida > Araneae > Amaurobiidae > Amaurobius > Amaurobius ferox. The sequence goes on from OX578150.1 coordinate 134,216,208, forward strand.
TCAAAAAATGCAATGCTATAAAATCGTCTGCTTCTCTACAAAAAATCAATAAATATTGCATTCATATCAGCTATATCCCAGACTCCAGAGCTAAATAATTTTGCATAAAAAAAATTCAGCAACTCTAATACAACTCATCTTACAGCTTGATGTGCTTACATTCAGCATATGATAAAATTAAGCTTTGTTGTAGAAATAATCAAAGTTTGATGATCATTTAAACTAAAAAATATTGTACTTGCATTGGCGCAGTATACAGATGCACAAAAATTGTGCATAATAAAGCAGTTTTAGAACAGATGCAACACAAAATATAAATTTAAAAGAACTTTAAAAATCACGATTTTTACTCTGGGAAAAAAGATGGATGTCCTATTTTATTTTGAAGTGGGTCACATGATCTCTTCATATTATATGGGTGTAATTATTATTTTAATTTTTATTTAAAAAACTACCAAACGTGTTTTGCTGAATTTTTTTTTATATATTTTATGGGGTAATTTGAATATTTCCTAAAACTTTAAAAGCAATTTGTGAATACTAAATTCGCTTAAAAATGTTTGAAAAATGAGGTCCCATAGGGTTCAGTGTATTTCATTTTTTCAACCCGGGTTCAATCCAAAACTAATATCATTCATTGATATTATTCATTTACATTCCCATATGTCTGACAGACTGTTTCAACAACATACTGAAATTTCATTTTGATAAAGTCATTTTATTTGAATGGACAGACAGACAGAATGAGTAAAGTCATAAACACTTTTCAACTATGTTGTAAAGTGTTAAAAAATGTATACATATAAAAATTTAATCCCCCCCTTTAAATATTTTAATTTTGTATTCTTTCGGGACCAAGTACATAAGTATGAAGTATATGTACTAGAGGTTAAATATGGAATATATCGATGAACCAGAAACAGCTTTAGATGACAGTTTGTTAAAATTATTTTGAGTCAGATTGTGATGGCAACGATTATAATTTTAAAGGTTTTCAATAAAATGTATTATTGATATTGGATTAACTGTTTTTTTTTCACTCCATTCAGTATATAAGTGTATATTTTTTATAGGAAGTCTGGTAGGAAAAAATTATCCCCCCCCCCCTCCCCTCCTTTAGCATTGTGAAATACAGCAAATATATGAGTAGAAGTAATAGTAAGTATTTAATTTTTAATTTTCAAATCACAAAATTTGTTTCGTGTATAATTTCAGCTCAAGTTTTGTATTTTCAGATTTTAAAAGTAAATGAAACATTTTGCAAGTAGCATTTAATGGAGGGTAATTCCATTAAAGCAAACATTTTACAGAATCAACAAATAATTTCATTGTAACTGAATGTCATAAAAAAGGAATTGATTTTTAACCAAATTACTACACATTCATTTTGTTTTTGTTTTTCTGCCCACATTTGATCTTAGTTTTGTTAAATCAAAACTTTTATTATAACAATCTTCATTTTGGTATGATTCACATGTAATACAATTATATAACTGTAGCTTAGTATATAACTGCAGTTAGTTTGAGTCTTTTTCCATGTTATCGTTGTCACTGTATTTAACATTTTCAGATATCCTTTGGACAGTAATAACACATGAGCTGTGTATATGTTAGTGCAGCCAGTAAGAAAATAATAATTTTAATTTAGATCAAATTAAGGATCTGCAACCTATAACTAAGTGCACTGCTTTGCTTCTGATGAAATTTACAGTAAGCAGTGAAAAAGGACTTTTTAAAAGAAATGCAAAAGGGTTTAGAAAAGGTTTTGAAAGAGTTCAGAAAAGTAAGAAAATCCCCTTTTTACTTAATTACAATAAAATTATTCCTAATTTTCATTTTTATACCACACAAGCAATACACATTCATTCTATTAGAGATCATAATTCCAAAATTGAACTGTTCATATAATGAATTATTAAAAATAAAATAAATGCAGAATTATTTATTGCACAAAAATTAATGTCATTTGATTATATTCATTAATAAAAATTTGATTTCAAAAGATAAATTTATGTGTGTGTCTCAATACAAATATTCTTCTCCTTACCTTTATTCTGCTCTATGTCTGTAGCTGAATTGATATTCAAACTATCTAATGTAGGAGATGTCAACCTGAGCTGAATTTCCTCAATTTTAGCTCGGAAAGGAGGGATTTCAAGCTAGTAAAAAGTGAAATACAGGTTATGTTAACATAAGGTAACTCATTTAAGAAATATAGAATTACTCTAGCATTACTCTAGTACACCAACCTTCAACATATTAATCATATCATCTATAAAATCTTCTAAACATAAACCAGAATATTCATCACGAAGAGCAAACAGCATTCCAAGAATGTCGCTATAAATTTCGTGTCCCCTGTAACATAATAGGTTGGTGATCACTTGATAAGCAAATGCAACACAAAATAAATTGCCAACCCATACAGCTATCTCACATACTTAGTTGCAATAATTTTTATCTTTTCAACCAATGATGTGACAGATACAGCTTTGTCCTGGACGGCTATCACAAAAGCTGGAAAGGCCACTTCCCAAATGAAGACAGGAGTATATCTGAAAGTAGGAAAAGAAGAAAAAAAAAAATAAAATAACACCCATGATTTACTCAACGGACATTAACTAAAGTTCCAAATGGCTTTTTCATATAAACTAATGATTACTTGCACACTGAAACATCACTCAACATTCATATCTCATATTCTTTAAGTCCATTTGTATCACAATCAGTATGCGATGTGGACAGCATATAACTTTCCCTACAAACCCAAATTCATTTTTCCTCTCTTCTATAACACATTCACGTGCGTTTCATGACACAAAATAATGTGTCTAATGGATTTGTATTTCAAATTAAAAATTTGCAGTTTTAAAAATATTTTCTATTTCAGTCAGCAACTTGGTACATTTTAAAATAGTGCCAAGTTGACAAAATTTAAAAAAATAATAATATATCTCATGAACGGTTTGTCCTAGAGTAATGGTGTTGATGTTATTTGTTTTATCATCCAAACATATGTATAAAAAACAAGCATTTAATTAATATATTTAAGCACATTTAATCTATTACTGTTGATTGTGTCAATTTTTGCAGAAAAATTTTATTTGTCCCACTTGTATCAAAATCTAATCAACACAGAATCAGTGTAATGCATAAGAGACTTAACTACCAAATTCTACAAAATGTCATCATATACTTTTTTAGCTAGAGAAGATACACAAACAAAGAGACATACATCTAAAAAGGGTCGACCCATATTCTAAAGTGTCCAAACTAAAAACTCTAATTCCAATTTTATACCCCCTCATTCCAATATATACTTTCCCTACTTATTATTACATATGGTAAGAAAAATAAAAATATTCTCTTTTTATGAAGTTTTGTTTGCAAGTCTTTATTTTAAATATTTTTTTAATTATTTAAAAATATATAAATTGTCACTACATTTGTCAGCTGATATGTGTTTATAAATACCAGGGCCCGCACTAGGAATTTAAAACTGTTAGCCAACAAATTAGCCAAATTGAAAAATCATTAGCCAAATTACATGATTATTAGTCAAAGTTATCGTCGCCATCGGTGAAAAAATTTCTACTTTTAAGCCATAATGCAGCTAATAATATTAATTTCATTTTAAACAAGATATAAAGATGGGTAGATTTCATTTTTTTAATCATTAAATAGGCTATTAGTAAATTAAACTTGTATTTACCAATGAAAGATCTCAATGAGTTACAAAAATGACAAATTTATTTTATAATTCACATAGTTTCATTATCATATAAGCAAGCGTCGAATTTTTGTACTATAACACCAATTTTCAAAAGCTGCCTTAAAGTTAAAATCTGGCAATCCATATCTGGCCCTTCACTATTTATAAGAATCAAGTCACTGAGATTTTTTACTCTGATGTTACTACTTAATGAAATTTATGTTCTGTTTACTAAAGCCTCTTTCAACGATGGATGTTGTCATAGGACATGTGAAACCAATTCTTGCTACATCCATAATATTTTTATATGCAGTATCATCATTATATTTCTTAGGCACCAAAACTATCTAAGGGATAAATTTTTATGTTGGTTTTAAAATTCAGGCAGGCGTAAGGATCATATAAAAACCACAAAGATGATGATGAAGATGAAACGAAAACAAGCCAGGCAGGCTTAAAAATTCGTAACAAAAAGATAAACTACGATTCAACTTATGACAAAAACAGAAAACAGCAAGTTGGCATCTGTGATAATATTCAGCAGTGACCTTTTTCAGTTGGTTTTAACTAAAATTAAATGCTTTTTTTATTTACCGTATATACTCGCGTAAGTCGAGAAATTTGAGAAAAAAAAAAAAAAAACTTCAAAATGTGTGTGTGTGTGTGGGGGGGGGTCGATTTATATGCGGAGTCTAAAAAAAAAAACATCGTAAGTCAAAGTTATTTACAATCGATCCTAAAACAATGCGGTAGTAATTACACAATCTCACACTTCTAATTTCTCTGCCCTCCAGATGCTCCGGACTACCATTGTATACGCGTCATCAAAAAATATACATACATTTTCGTTCGATGTTTATCACTTATTTCTCTGTTTACGGCTGATCGTTTTCGACAAAAAATGGCTCTTTTCAGAAATAATTCTGTAACACGGATTGTTTACAACTATAATGCAAGATTTTAAGTTGAAAGTGTTTTTTTGTTTTGTTTATTGGAGAGTATCTAATAACTGTGTTGGGGGTTAACGGTTGTGCAATTCAGGGTTAACAAAAAAAATCGGCTCACATAATGGACGGAATCCAGATAATGTTTTGATTGCCCCGGTGGGTAAAGGACGCTTCAGAGATAGGAATGCACTGTCTGCCGTCCATTTTGAGGAGCAGCGTGCTGGGAATCAAAGAATACCTGGAGCTTGTCACACGAGAACGAGCGTCCCCAAAACAGACGGGAGACAACGCTCATATGTCATAGGCCTACTTGTCTGGAATCGGACTTTTATTCCAAATTAAATCGGACTTTTATTCCAAATTAAATAGGACTTTTATTCCAAATTAAATAGGACTTTTATTCCAAATTAAATAGGACTTTTATTCCATATTACTTCCCAAAAAAATATTAATGAAATTTTCACAGTTTCCAAAATATCCTTCGTCATTTTTTCGCCAAAGTATTTTTTTTATCACCAAATTTGCGATCTTTTTGCATTTGGCGCGTAGGCGAATAGCTAGATCGGACCCTGAATACTATTTTAATACCTTCTACATATGTGTAATGGATTCAAAACTATCCATTTCCTGTATTGGTTCAGGAATTACTATTATTCTCTTTAAAAAAATATTCTAAAATTTGAAATTTCAAATAGTTTCATGTTTTAATCATGCGGATTACAAAAAATTCAATTTAGTTCTAGATTTTTAAATAATGGATTAACCCTTTAAGTGTGTCATTTATTTCCCTTCGCGTGCACTGCAGTGGGGAGTTTTTCTCCCATACCATTTTCCCCACTGCTTGCACGTTGAATAAGAAGGTGTTTTACTGAAATAAGTATTAAGTAAATAAACATGCATAATAACAAATAAGTAAGTAAAAAACATACAATTCCAATTTTTAATAGTTCCTCTTGGTATGATAAATTTTAAAACATGGTATAACAAAGAGCAAATTCACAATCTAGACACCATATCCTGGTTTCTTTCCCAAGCGTCTTGACAGTTTTATTAGAAGCATGACATACAACACATCGCCTAGTTGGCTCTATTTTGCAGGATGTGGGAAGTATATATTTATCAAAATGTTTCCATGTAAGATAAAGAGGATGATTTTCATAACTTTGTCTTTCTGATTTTACAGCCATGTTGGTAGAATCATAGGATTTTTGTATTGTTTCCTCAATGATTTCAATTCTAAAGTCAATAAGTGTTATATTTCTGGATGTTACTTTTCTCTATAGAATAAAAGTATTGAAGGTAATTTGATCAAGCAAGTGCCTGGATATTTTTTTTATAATAAACCATCATCCTTTTTCGTATTGTATCGTAATACGATGAATTTCATACTGTATCATAATACGAAATACAAAGCTAACTAGAACTTGTATGAAATACTGTCTATGATAAAATCTAGTTTATAGGACTACTACTGCCATCTAATAGAGAAGATTACAAACACAATTAATATCACATACACAATCATATGACATGCTACTTCAGTCAAATACAAAGGAATCTAGGCTTTCAAAGTGCATGACAAGTCTACCTCATGAACCACGTTTATCGGTAATGCAATGCATAACGAGTTGAACTTGTCAGCAACGCTTAAAGGGTAAATCAATAAAATTTTGTAAGAATCCTTGTATTTGTTGAGTTATTCTGTTCACACATTCACAGATCTTTCTGAAAGCATTTAAAATATATTCAGGAGATATAAAAACATGCTTTCCTGAGAGCTCAGCAATCAGATAAACCATCATAGCTTTTAAAATAGTTGAAATAGTGATTTTTTATTGAAAATGTGACCAAAAGTGACTTATTTAAGAATAACATTTTCTTATGGTAAACAAAGATTTCTTTATTTAAATCTCTGATTAATTTTTAAATTTTAAACTTCAACATGTTTTATACATCTATGAAAACATGAGTTGAACACATTATGAGCTATTAACACATCTATGAAAATTAATGCGCAAGATACACATCAATAGCACATCAGAGAAAACTCATATATTTTATGCATAGCAAACTGAAATGATAGAGGCAGATTGTAATTTATGAAATGATCATATATGTTAGCGTACATAAAAAAAATATAAATAAATAGTAAAATATATTATAACTTGAAAGGTTCTGAATTACCAGATTTATTGGAAAAGCAGAAAAGCATATGAAATTCAGTAACAATATTTAGTGACTATATGTCTAAAAATGCCATAATGCGCTCTGCAAAAGTGCTCAGCCACAAGCAAACCTTATCTGATTTATAAGAGTAGCATATAATTTTAAAAGGCGGCTCAAGATGAAAAAATACTGATACTGAATCATGCACACACTTTATAATTTTTTTACACAAAAACATTTTAAACATTTAATGAATTAAACATATAATCAATTAAACATTTTCAATTAATTAAACATTTAATTAAGTAAACATTTAATAAAATTAAAATTTTAATTAATTACACATTTTTATAAGACACTTTGAAATGATAATTTTTTGAAAAGTAAGTTTAAGAAATACGTATTACATTTGATGAATTTTTCATTTTTTGATATGAAAAAAGAAAAAACTTCCAAATACAAATGAAGGAGACTATAAACCATAGGCAGACAGGCAATATAAATACAATGCTTTTGTGTGTTTATTGTGTTCAAACACATTGCTCAAATTTTCCTTACAATACTGGTCATTTTTAACTTTTACCAGAATTTAACAAGAAATCCTCATAAGACATAAGGGACCAAATTTTAGTTTACAAACATCATTTCCATGGAAATCTTCAGGCATTTGGCTGGAACTCTTCAAGCTTTGTCTGGCAAAAAACAAAGTTCCTCAATAGGGAGATTATTCACTTTGCTATGCCTAATTTGTGTATTACTGGTAATGTTTTCTTCCATGAGAATTATATTTGTTTTAAACTCTTTGTAACTTACTTGTAGGTACATGTATAACACCTTATACTTGTACCATGACTAGCTGGACTTAAACATTTTTTAATAAAAATCCCCCCCTCCCCCCCTATATTTTGAAAAAATATAAAACAGCCGCAGGAAAGTTGCCCAGGGCAGCCATTCAGTTCTGGTTTGGGAAAATCCTAATGTGATATAGTTTAAGTTCAACTTGCTAAAATGAATAAAAATCCATTTTCAGAAATGAAATACCAGAAAAAAGCTTCTTCCCCCTCTATCTCAAGAGTGAAATAATTGCAGAGAAAAAAAAAACATATTAACTTGAAAAGCTAGACAGAATTTTTTTTTTTTTCTTAATTTTCAAGTACAAATAAAAAATAATCGTACAAATAATAAATAACATAAAAGTTTGAAGTAAAACTGCTTACTTGAAAATGGCTACTGACTGATTTTGTGCAAAATACTGATAATGATCATGGTGTAATGAATGTGAACAAAGTTCACTGGCAACTCTCCTCTTGTAATTAACAGCATAGAACCGTAGCTCCAGGTACTTTGCGAACGAAAAGGACCAGGTGTCTTGGGACATGGAAACAACGGGAGTGGCCTAGAAGAATAGACATTAAATATTCAACAAAATAACTTATGAAAACATATACAGGGATTTGTTATTGGCCATCATTTTGATGTTTTCAATATAATTCAATGCAATCTGGCTGCTGAGATTTCCATTTTTACTCAGTTTTCCATTTCCTTGAATACTATAGCAGAAACATATTAGATGCACAAAAGGAAAATAGGGATATTCTTTTCTATAAAATGTTTTAATATTAGTTATTCTAGTAGCATTAATATTGGTCCAATATTGTATATCTTGGCATTACATTGGAAATATTTCCAATGTAATCCGAATTTTGGGCAAATATTGGGGTTATATTAGACTCCAATATTGGCTAATATTTTCATTACAATATTAAGCCAATATTGGCTAATATTTTCATTACAATATTACGCCAATATTGGTATTACATTGGAAATATTGTCCTAATATTTTAAGCCAATATTGGGCCAATTCCTTCAAAATGTCCACTTTTTCATATTGGTCCAATATTGGAGCCAATAAAAAACCAATATTGGATTTCTACTAGGGTATCTTGCAAAGTTAAGTCTATAAGTGGAATAAAAAAAAAGAACATTTTTGTTATCCATGGAGGATAACTTTAAGGTGATACACATTGAAGATTTTTGGGTTTCTTCAGGAAACAACATTCTTTCAAATATAGTTAAGACTCTTTAAAACATTGCAGACTAAGTTTTTCTATTTATAATATTTTATTTTAGAATCCATAGCACATTCTCGAAAACCTAACATAAAATTTTATTTTAAAAACATTTTTAAAATTTAAATTATGAAAGTTCAAATTCAGTGGAAATAAATGAACAATAAATTTTTATAAAGCTACAAAACTCAGTAGAAAAATCCATTTTCATGCAGTTCATAAAAATAATTGCAATAATTATAGCTAACTTTTCATTTGGCAAATCTTTAAAATAAATAAAATATAATATTTGAATGAAGAAAATAGTTTAAATAGTTTGAAGAATAAATAAATGCTAAATATGCAATGACTGCAGAAGAAATTACTATAGCTTTAGGATTTTTAAAGGAAAAAATTAACAATTCTACTACATTTCCACTTTGGACTTGCATATGTCCAATATTTTCTCTGTTAAAAAGTGTTTGTAAACTTTTAAGAATATTTTAGGGAAATTTAATTAGTTTAAATTGTTTGGATCTTAAACATTTTACCTCTATATAAACAGCAGCAATTTTTATCTCTAAAAATTATCCTCTTATTTCTAAATTTCACTTTTTATCTACCATTATAAAAATTTTGAATTGTTTTATTTTAAAACAAAGGTTTATTTTCTACTCTTATTACACATTACAGAAAATTTTTATATACTTCATCATCTATATACTTAAAAGTGAAAAAAAATAGAAGAAAAATATTTAAAACAGTGAGAAATTCTTAAAATAATGAGAAAAGGCGAGAAAATTGAGCCGATGATAGTCCTGTAGAAAACAAATAAAAAAATGGAAGCTTTATTTTCAACACCTTAAGGCATTACAGAAATTTTTCATTACATCATATATATATTTAGGCATGAAAAAAAATGAAAGAAAAATATTTAAAAAAGTGAGAAATTCTTAAAACAATGAGAAAAAGGCAAGAAAATTGAGCCGATGAGAGCCTTGTTGAAAACAAATAAAAAAAATGGAAGCTTTATTTTCAATACCTTAAGGCATTTGTGGCACCAGCTCCACATGAGTATGTTATTTTCAGCAGCCTGTAAACCCACATTTAGCTCATGCAGCAGAATATGGACACAGCCACTTCCATGAACAAATTTTCGAATATGTTCTGTCATGGGAGTCACGCAAGAGGAACTTGGGCATATGTAGGAAGACCTGAGGTAAAAGAAAATAGAATTCTGTAACCAAAAGGGAATTTCTTCTGTAACCAAGAGGAAAATGGAATTTACACTGGGTGGCTACAGGACCTCAGATAAAAAAATTCTCTGATATTTCCCTGATTTCAAGATAATGTGTTTAAAAATTCCCTGATATGTATCACTATCTACTTTTACTGAATATCAGTTTAACAAGAATAAAAAAAGTCAATAATAATATAATTGAAAGTGATCATTAAGAATAAATAATTAAAATTAATTACTTTCATGATTGAAAAGTATAATAATCAAAGTATAGTATTTATGCAAGAGTTATATAAGAACGGTATTATTACAACAATATTAATCTTTCAAGCATTAAAATTCTAGATAAACTCTAAACTTGGCAGTATTTTGTAAAATCCAGTCAAGAATTCATATAGTTAAATATCACATATTGCAATAAAATCATTTATGTATAAACAGAAACAGTATTTTTTTTTTAATCTGCTTTTCCTGTTATATGAAATATCTTAACAATTTTCACAATTAAGATGAAAGGGATCACTGAGAAACATTGAAATTTTAAAACTATCTTCTTTTTATTGAGATGTCCAATAAGCTGTCTCCCATCACCCGCAGGTACCCTAATATTTTTTTTGGCAGAGTTTACCGAGAACATTAGGGTGATCCAGCCTGCCTATACAGGCCTATATATTGTGATTTAATGACATTTGTACAGTAGAATCTCTATTATCCTAGGTTCCATGTTATCTGAGTTGGCCCTTTTTTCTGTGGCTCATGACTTTTTTTTTTATGAAGTTAAGCGATTAATTCCCATGAGGTCCTGGAAGTAATTTTTCAATGAAACCGAGGAAGAATGATGATGAAGAGAATCTCTTACTTATAGAACTAATAAAGCATTTTCAGAATCTGTAACAGTGGAATACATTCAAGCAGGGTGCAAAGTAAGTGAGTATGTTTTAGTAGCAAATTGCTAATCAAAATTTCATTTGTGTAGCAGTTTCGACATTTTGATTAGCAGTTTACAACTATGCTACAAATTTTTAAACCAGTTTGGAAATAAAGAGAAATATGCAAGCACGAGAGGGATAACGCTTAAAATTCTAATTTGTTTTAAATCTTACCAACGATTTCATTATAGGTCTTTTCAGATGTTTTATAATATTTGTTTTCCAAGACATTATAAAAAAATTTATTTACCATGAAGCATTCAAGTATTTTTGGGGACAATTTTAAATTCATTTTCCCCCATAACACTTTAATTATTCAAGATTATTTCGGCTTTAATGTTTTGCCATAATTACAGATTATTTCTTAATATACCTGTTTCTTTCTTAAGTTTTAAAGTTTACTCATCTTAATTTTTTTATTGTTTATTTTTCCAAGCTGATGAAGCATTCACTATTATTTATTCCTCTTTTATATTTTAGAAGGCTGACCAGTAATTTCTCTTTAATTTATGGGTTATATAATCACAAGTTTTTCAAGTTTAATCACCATGTGGCAACTGGCGTGTAGGAATTTTGAGGGACACTTGTAGTAAGAAGTGATGCGTGTTTGAGGAAAATTTTTTTTCACTGTCACGATTTTACGTCAAAAAATGCAATGCAAATTTATTTTCCCATCACAAAACACAAATTTTCAATCACGATTTACGAGGCCAATGATATGAATATAAATTTCCTGAGTGAGGGAAAACAAGAAAGTGAAGACAAGGATGATGTATGTTCAGAAAGACTCAAGAATTTTGCCGGTGAAAAGCCTAAATGCAATATTGAGACCACTCTGCGATACATCAAACAGCAGGATGAGAGTACTCCCGAGCAAGTACAGAAACAAATAAACACAAAATTACATATGTATTTATTGTACATATTCTTTTTCTTACAGTACATATTTCCTCACTGGCAGAAATGAAGGAGATCCTAGATAGTGTGTGTGTGTGTGGGGGGGGGGGGGGAGGGGAGGGGCATTATTGTAAGGTTTGTGCTAAATTGTAAAGTGCAGTATGCAATGTTTTTCCGTGTTAATCAAGTTTTACTGTATCTGAGCTGTTATTGATTCACATAGCTCAGATAATCTGGATTTTACTGAACTACAAAAATACTCTTAAAAGTCATTACCTAAAACAATATCGCTCCAGAAATCCTCCCAGAGTGATGTCATTGGAACCATAAAACTCCATTTTAACAACCCTAGAGTGAAACAATAAAGAATATACATCTGCTTAAAACATACTAAACAAACACACAGAGTCATAAATATCATGGGATGCAAAAAAATACCATATAAAAAGCACACATCTTTATCACATCACCATCATAAAAGCATTCTCTTTATGATGTGATGGAAGCTTTAATTGTAACCACCACAATTTAATGAAAACAATATTAAATGTCTTACTTTCATCCAGTGACCTATTTACTCCAGGGAATTTTTCCAACTGATCAGATACAGATCTGAGGAGAGGGAACATGACCCATCCATGTGTTCTTGTATAAACAAAGGTTTTGTGATGAGAGGAGTAATGTGACAGATTAGTGACCATTGTAACTTACACCTGCACTCCATATTGTAAATTGTGCAATATTTGGGAAATTACATTATTATGTTTTGTTCCTTTGATAAATCAAAGCAAGTTAAATGTTCTGTAGTGAACTTTAAATGGATGAATACAGAAAAGGGTTCTGGTTTTTATTAGCACTTTCCAACATAGTAGAAAAGTGTTTATGACTTTGGCCATTAAGTCTGCCTGTCCGTTCGCACGATAACTGCCATAAAAATGACTTTACCAAAGTGAAATTTTAAAATGTTGTTCAGACAGTCTGTGGGACATATGGAATGTAAATGAATAATATCACCCAATTAGTTTTGGATTGAACCCAGATTGAAAAAGTGAAATATATTGAACCCTATGGAACCAACATTTTTTAAGCAAAGTTAAAATTTGCAAATTGCTTTGAAAATTTTAGAAAATATTCAAATTATCCCATAAAATGTATAAAAAAAATTTGAGTAAAATATGTTTGTTTGTTTTTTTAAAAAAAATTAAAATAATAATTGTACCCATATTATATGAAGAGATCACGTGATCCACTTAAAAATAAAATATGGCATCCATCTTTTTTAAGTATATTTAATGTTGGGTATGAAATTATGATATTGTTTGTTTAATCCAATAGTTTTTTTAATTAAATCTACGAGTAATTAAAGTTTAATTTTGGTCCCTGTTCGAGTCATTTCGTATCTTTTGGTTATGTACAATTTTAACTAACTGCTAGTTTCCCCAGACTCAGATTCGAGAGAACCAAAGTGCTATTGCTGAACCATATCAATCTCAGGTCTTTTCTTATTTTGATCCTATATTTTAAATTAAATTTCTGGTGGTGACAATTATTTATTTATAGTGCCATTCATTCATTATAACAAAATCATATAAACTTGAACATATGAATTTAAAAAGTGGATATTTTTTCTTAAATTTTCGGTATGAGATGGATAATGATATATTGGGACCAAACCTGTAATGAGTTGCAAAAACTAAAAAACACTAAGTTTTTTCATTATCCATGATATACTGCGTTCCTTTTTCATTATTTTTATCAAAACAATAGTGATGGACAACTTTATGCAGTGCATTCACTGATGCAGTGAATCGATGCATATCATTTAGTGATGTTTTGATACTATATTAATATCACTCCTTATTGAATTGTATCAATGGCATCAATATTCTGACATAAATAAATACATTTTCTGAATTTTTTATGTTTTATATGAATTTCTGAATGTTTTTCAATTTCAAGTTGAAATATACAAAAATCAAAATTAGAAGCAAGTTTATAATTTTCACTTTAACAAATTGCATCAAAATTATATAAAAGAGAATTATAATGTAATTTCAAAGCATAGTGATTATAACATGATTATATTAATGAGATTAATGTAAGTATAATCCATAAAGCTTATCAAATGCAAAATTATCAGTAATCTAGAAATGTGATAATCTATAGATTACAAAATTAATGTGAACATACAGGGTGTTTTAAAAAGATTACATGGCTAAATATCTCCTGAACATGGGCCATAGACCCATAATTCCAGTTTAAGAAATGTTTTATTTAAGGTGTTTTAATTCAGACTTTTATTTTAAGACATGTTTTAATTAATGTTTATACAGTTGAAGTTTTAATTAAATAGTTTAAATTAAGTAGTTATTATAAATATTAAGTAATTAAGTAGTTATTTTGAAGTTTTAATAGTTAATAGTTTAAGGTGTTTTAATAGTTAATAGTTTAAGGTGTTTTAATTAAATAGTTACATTGATGTTTTAATTAAATTCATATGCAAATTTTGATCATGTAGCACCGCTTAGTAAAAAGGTACAAAATGTAACTTTTTATACAAGCTCCCTAGAGAAAATTTTCAATTATAAAAATATTTTCCATAGACCAATGAGTCACATAAAAAATGTTCTATTGTCATATGATTAAAATTGCCCATGATATTGTTTATTAAAGTTTTCGATAGATCATTGAAAACTGTATAAAACTTAAGATAAGTATAAGTTTTCAAATGCAAATTTTATCTAACAAAATTCAATTTTTGTATGACCCCTGAAATCAATATTTTTTTTCTGTTTCTTTTGATCGGGTGAAAGTAGTTTAAGTCGTATAACTTGGACAAAATTCTCACAACCCATGTTACATATTTTTCTTCTCAAAAGATCTATAAATGAATAAGAAATAGTTTTTTAATTGAAACTTCTTTGTAGAGGGTTCGTATAAAATGTAAAATTTTGTACGTTTTTGCTAAAATGCTTATTTGCATTCATTTAGCTATTTTGAGAGGAAAAATCTCCATCCTTAATCTAGCTATTTTTAATGCATATTTTGAAATGCAGTTATTTTCAGAACTTTCACCATTTTCAGTATTCAAGAATACTTTTTGGTGAAAAAGATAATTTGTTGAATTACTTTTATCATTATAAAAAAGTATTAATTTTTAATTTTTCTAAAATAAAAAGAAAATCACTAAAAGAAAAAAGTATAAGAAATTGAAGAAAATTATTAATACAATACATATTAAAAGCTATCATATCAATACACTGTATCACACAGAAGCATATCAATACAAAATATTGATGCATCACAAGTTCATGTATATCGATACGACCATCACTAGTAAACATGCAAAATGCACACCCACACACATAATATTTCCTGCAACTCATTTCTATTGTTTAGAAATATTATTCTTAATCAGCTTTTTAGAATATATAGATTATCTGATAAAAAATTTCATGCTTTACATATTGATAATCTAAAAATTACCAGCAATTTATATAAATATCCCTCTTATTTTGTAAATGGTATAGTTAAAAAATTTAGATTAGTTGAATTTTCATGAATTATTTTTATGGTGTTTTATATATTAGCCTGACATCTCTCTTTTCTTGTTTTAATTATATTTCTTTTTACATCCACTTACACTTTAGCCTTTCTATTATTGCCCCTCTTGTTTGTATATTATCTCTTGTACACGTCTTTTCACATTACTGTTATTTATTTCTTACGAATGGCAACAGTAGTTCATATCTTATTCCTTAGTGAATGGCAACACTTGTCACTTCTTTCTGTGTTTCCGTGCTCAATAGGTTAGTGTATTTTTTCAGTCAAATTCCTGATATCCATTTTTCCATTTATTATTTCTTCTTTATGTATGTAGTCCAAGTAGAAATAGTTTATAGATATAATCTATCTATTTTTTCAGAAACATACATTTTTGTGTTTGCTTCTACAAGACACTTGGACATGATTACGAGTTTTGAAGAAGTGAACAAATCTTGATTTAGGCTTGTCCACGTGTATAGCATTTGTGCTTGGATTTCATCTGTGTTTCTTTTATAGATTCCATACCTTTGTTTTTTTATACTTATCTTTGACTTGTTGATTCGAAATTTATTTTTTTCCATTTGCTTGAAGATCTGCTGATTTATACTTTTATTTTGTAAGCCTGTTAGAAAGTTAGGTTTTTCGAGTTACAGCTTCTCACTTTTCATTCATTGGACCTTCAAATCTTTTTATTATATATATATATATGTATATATATATATATATATATATATATATATATAAAGTTTCCAAAGACAGCAGTGATACAAAAGAAATGCAGAATACTGTTTACTACTCAACAAGAAAATTATTTCTTTAATAATGTTACGAATGTGTAAAATGCTCTGGCATCTGTTTCTCCCTCTCACAAAATATCTTTTGAAAACCTGATGGAAAAAATACAGGCATCCTTTCCCATGACATGAATCTAGCCATATGCCGGAGTTTGAAAAGGATTGCTAAATTTGGCAATTTATCGCCAATTTGGCGACTTTCCGAAGGTTTAAGAAGCACATTGAAATAACTATCATTCTATGAGATATAAAATCTTTCCAGAAGTTTCTACAGAGATTCTATAGTTATAAATTTGCGAGTCTATAGTTATAAACTGCAAGTCATCATTCAGTTGGAGAGTAGTTGGCAGGATACGAGTTATATTGAACTGTTATTTTTGTCAGTGTATTGAGAATAGTAGCTGCTGGTTTGTGAAATGAAATACGTCAATGTTTTGAGAATAGTATCTGTTTTGTGAAATTAGTGGAGCATTTAAGTACTGTTTTGCTGTATATTGTTCCTGTTTACACTGTGCTTGTGAATAAGCATGTTGCCTAGTTATCCAGAAATTTGGACTCATTTTCATATACTGAGAGCAAGCACACTCACAATTTAAAAGAATAAGTCATAACAATATCATTTTCAAGTAAATAATATAAAAACTTCATAAAAGCATATATGTAAATACATAGGGATCAACTAATTTCAAATGTAGAAAACAGTCTTTATTATTAGGACAAACAAGAAGCACAACCTTACTTATTCAAGTAAGTTTGGTAATTCTGATAGCATTGGCATACATGGCTGAAGGTAGGAGAAAGTTGCCATCACAATGGGGAGAAATAAAAAGGAAAAAATAATGAGGCAGGAAATCAAGAAGTAGAATACTATGAACGAATGATAAAAACCATGGAAATAAGAAAGAATAGCAGAAAATAAAAAATAAATGGAAAGAAAACAAAGTGGTAAGAGAATGGCTATTATCTGTCTTTGAAACCGGCTGGTCCAATATAAATGTATGTATACTGTATTTGCAAAATTTTTACATTATTTAGCATTTATTAAAGCAATTTTAAAAACATTTTCAGGATTTTAAAATCATTTTGAAGGTTTTTTTACTTCCTTCTAAACACACATAAATTACTCATTAAAAAATATAGGATACCATTTGAAAACATTATATGATCAAAAGTCACTAAACACTAGATGTATCAAAGTGGGCTTGTGTGTACTGTGGTACGACCATAAGAATCTATGCCATCGAGTTTTCTGTGAATTGTTTTTATAGACATAGGAGTATTACTACTTCTGCTAACTAGATTTTCTGTTGTACATTTTTTATCATCTTCTACTTATCTTTTTAATCTTCAATGGTCTCAGTCAGTTATAAGGGTTTGCTGGTGAATTTTGACGGTTCAGCACTTTCACTATATCAGCGACACACACTACATCTAAAACTACTGACTTCAAAATGTTTTTCAATGACTTTCTATTTGTTACAGGAACATAGATGATATGCAAAGCTGATTTGAGGACCTGCAGGGTCTGTAGCACTACTAACAGCGGTGCTTGTTGCTCTTCTAATAATGAGACCCTTATCCAGGGATATATATTTTGCAACTCCCTCTGGGAGTGGGGAAAAATGACTGAATGATGAAAACCTTGAGTATTTGTGAAGAGATAAATGATAATATTTCATAAATTTATAACTAATTTAACTCGGAGAACAACATATATTTGGATGTTTGGACCATTACTCGACAAGCATACAATTGATCTCTTGAGTAACTTTTAGAATGATTTTGCTAAAAAACATTTGCCAGTATTATCCTGAACTTCAGCAATTTCCTAAACTTAACAACAAAAACAATCAACCTATAAATAGTACATTTTTTATTAAACTCCAGTTAGTTACATTTTTCAAATGAAGTGTTTACGATACTTGACAACTGAAATCTCATCAACTATCCCCAAAGTGTTCATTTCCCTCAGAAACTCATGCTCAATACTCTTTAAAGAGTGGCAGTTCAGTTTCGTTTGGCACATACCGGTTCTTGCTTCGTTAGAATCAGAGTGAAGTGAATCTTCAACACAATATCGGCATTAGGAAAACAGGAAATGAAAGAATTATCCGCTATAAGATGATACAACTGCAATTCGTAAAGATCTTGTTGATATTCAATATCAGCTAAGTCGGTATTAAAAAATTCAGGAAACTAGATCAAATCCTCGTCTACTACCTTTCTAACGATCACAGTACCAGTGTAGTACATACACATCAGTGCCCGTAGCATGTGCTACATATGCTACTAGGACAAACCGGCCCTAAGGATATGGCATCCTACAATCATACTTTTTCCAAATTTTGTGCATTTGTGTCACAACATATTACTTTTGATTAAATATGTGGAGAAGTTAGTAGTTTACTTTTAAACTATTGAACAAGAATTTGCATATCATAATGCCATTTCGGATGGGTATCCAGTAACTTTTGACCCTATAGTGTATAATAGGAACTGTCACAAACATAGAACACACAGAAGCACGACGGATATTTAAATTGAAACATATTTCAATGACTCACCATGGACTGACACAGTAGTTCGGAGCATTATCTGAAGTGCAGGAATAACTTGAAAACAGAACAGCTAACGTTTGGTGATTGTTAGGATCCAAAGCATCAATCTAAAACATTTTGATTTTTTTTTTATAATAAATTTCTCAAAAAGTAATAATAAAATTTAAAAAAAAATAGCACATTTGTTGGATGTGCAAAATAATACTGCATTACTACACAGTTTGGAAGTTTTTATATAAATATAACATTTTCTCTCCTTCTCCTCCTTGAACAAATTCAACAAGAATTTGAATCACCCATGAAAACCTCTTTAATATGTATAAAACTTCTTAATATAACTAGAAAATATCCCAGTTTAAGAAATATAAATTACAGATACACAAAGTAAACTAAACAGTAAGGTGAATCCTATTATTTTTGGATCAAATGTTAATTTAAATATACAACTGATATGGATTTGGAATGGCAAGTGTTAATTAATATGTAAATAAAATACAAAAAAAATGCTTGCAAAATTTAAAAAAAAATTAGTTTTGTCAAATAAAGTGCTTACTGAGTTGTCTGCAATTGCCTGTATGATTTACATATATTTAACTTCAAAATTTGTTCAAAAAATAAATTTAACTGATTTTTTTTTTTTTTTTTTGAGGAATCATTGCAGTGTACTCTTATTTTTTAAATGTATAACCAAATAAATAGATTCCACAACAACTAACAAAGCCCATTTACATAGTATGCTTTTGAATAAAAGTAATAAATTAACATCTTACCCTCTTCTCCCAACAAAGACCAGTGCTGTTGCTGGTTGGGTTGACATGGTCTCTCTCAGATGATAGACTATCAGAAGCTGGCCTCTTTTCCTTTTCTCTGGCAACTCTCTCATGCGGGCAAAGATATTTGATGGTGCCCCCACGAGCCCTATAGTCTGACAACATGGACTGCATTTCTAGAGATGAATTTAGGAAGTCCACAATCTTCAGTGAAACAAAATGGTGGGAAGCCAGCTTCTCCACATTCTTGCTCTGGACAAGACCTTTCCTCAGAGAAATACTTTCATCGTCCAGATCTATTTGAGTCTCAATCTCGTGGAGAGTTTTCATCTCGCTGTTCTGCGTGAAGTGTCTTGACCAGTATATTTCCTGTGGGAAATATTTTCTGAGAAGGCACTTTTTACCCACATCTGTTTCTAAGAATGGAAGGGGAATTTTAATACAGATGGAGCAACACAAGACAATATCATCTAGCAACTTTTTGAAGGTTTCTGCTGCTGGCAGCTTTTGGACTTGAATAGAAGATTCTGGCAAAATAACATCATTTTCAAGTTGAAGATAGGAATGTAGAGGGTCGCTAAAGTCAGAGACACATTTTGTTTCTAGCTTACGGCCTACTTCATCCATTTTGGATTTGTTCTTTTTGATGCTACTAGACTCGAGACTACTTGAAATCTCACTTATCAAAGATTTGGACTCATCCTCGAAAAGTGCATCAGCAGGGAAACTGGATGCAAGCAGTGCAAACTCATCCATTAAAAAAGATCGTTCCAAATGCCAATTGTAAGCAGCATATATCATAAACTGCACGACTTGCTTTACCTGCAATGAAAATATCTTTACAAAACACATGTTTATTACATATTATTGTACACATTTTATAAAATATGAAATGTAAAATTGTATTTGTTATTCTGAATAATATATGTAACATCATATGTGAGCTGTTATGCCCAGTAAATGTTTTAAATTAATTTATTTCTAAGGTTTCTTAATGCATTTAATTTGCAGCACATATTAATATAGCAGTAAATACAGCCTCCACTATTCTTAGATCAGTTCTGGCTGCAAGCAATTTTTTGTCCCTTCTATGTCTGGATAGTAGTCATAGATGAGATCCAAGAAGGCAAATTTACGTATGTTTTACAAGTAGGCTTAACTACAGTACAATTAGTAATCAAAGTGCTACATTGCTGACTTTTAAAAATGACCAACAAAATTGAACTGCTTGAAAAGACTGGATATCCTTGAAAGTTGTCAAATTACTGCTAAAAGATAAGGATTGTTACTTGTTTAGTGATGCCATCAAATCTGACCCGGAGGTAACAACATGTCAACATGATAAAGTAGATAAAGTTTGCAGGTAGGACAGAGCTTCTGCCATGCTTTACCACACTCTTGAAACTTCATTTTGGAAATTAATTTAAGAGATTTCCGACTCAGCAAAAGTATGGGAAGTTTTTAAACGATTTTGAATCCTGACTTCAGGACAACAATGGAGAGACGACTTGATGAATTTTTTAATTTGAAACCGGGCCCAAAAGAGGAGATGAGAATCTTTGCATTCAAGTTAAGAATGTGGTGCAAAAATTGAGGAAAAGTAATTACTATTGGAGGACAATTAATTACAAGTCATTTGTTTTCTATCAGAAGTACTTCAAGGGATTTGACAGATTATTTTACCACTAGAGGATTTTATTTTATTTTATTTTAAACAAATTCAAGCTATAGCTGGTGGCTAAGGAAGGGAGAACATTTTCCAGAAAAGGCAAGTAAAACTAACGTCACATTTTCTAAGTCATTTAATTCTCTTATTGAAAATGCTAAATTTAATGATAATAAATTGTCCAAACCAAAATTTATTGTAAGCACGCCTAATGTATTTAAATTTAGGAAAGAAAATGCTAAAAAATAAATGAATGATGTTAAAATAAGATCTTGTTTAATGTGGCCAATTGGAACATTTAAAAATAAATTGTAAAAAAATGTAAACAAGTCTGTTTCCGGTAATTTGGTGGAAATTGTAAACCCCTTTTCAATTGTACATAAATATATAAATATTGCATATGCCAAACTATTACATATGGCATTTTTGAAATAAATAATAATTTGTCATGTATTTTATATGTTCATTTATAACTTGCTAAAATGTAGACTTTGTTAGCCCTGGTCTAAGTAAAAATTCTAAACTCAATCAAAGTTCAGATCAACCTAAAACTTTCTAATAGGAATGTAGCTCAACCTGGTCTGTATGCTGGTCCCTTGGCTAAGCCTAAGCCAATGCAGACTTCACATCTGCATGGGCTGAAATTTCAGATTTTTATCCAGCCCGGCTTAATATCAGTTCTTAAACCCGGCCTGAGAACAAAGAACTTTATAAATGTAGAACTCGAGCTTGGTCTAGCCTGAAAACCATTGAGTCTCGACCCAATCTGACCTGAAATGATGTGTAATCAAATGTGTTAAAAACATGAACGGGTGAAATTAAAAAAAAATTAATACGTTTATGTACTCCATTAAAATTCATGTAAATTATTTTCAAAATTAAATATGTTTAATCCAGCTGCACCCAACTTTCAATAAACTAAGCCCAAGCATAGTTCAACCCGAAACAATATTATAAAATTCAGATCGGACCTAAGTCCATGGGTTGGGCTCGAACCTGTGCAGATCTCTAATGCAGACCTCTATTTTATGGTATATAATATATTATCACATATTGCATGAAATGACTGCTGGATGTCAGAAATACTCTGTTAATTCACTTAGCAAAGATAATAATGAATGAATTGCAAATTGTGTAGAGAAGCCAGCCTGCTTCAAAATATTTTGTTCTCAATGTATGAAAGAAGCCTAAATTTTCTTTTAAAAGCTTCAGACTAAAAGTGTCAAACATATGAAGCTACTTTCTCTTTTAAAAAAATCCAACACTGAATACAAACACGGCTGAAAAATAAATAAAACAACATTCCAGGTATTATGGCACTAATACTTGAAAAAATAAAATTGAACGGAACTAAGCCAAGTATCTTTCGCTCCCAAACTAAAGTAAGTTACTGCCCAAGTTAAAAGAACTTGGAATTAAGTTGAAATGAAAGTCAACCATGTCAAAATCAAAATAAATGAACCAAGTTGGTGGTAACTCACTACTTTAGTTTGTGAATGAGAAGTAATTCCTTGGTTCAGTTCCTTCAATTTTGTTTCTCTGATGACAAGGCCATAATACCTGGGACAAATGTGATACTTTCTGGGAACAGAAACCCCTATTTCTCTGCCTGTGGCTTGTTTTGCCTTATTTTCGTGAAGAAGATTTTTGCTTCTAAAACCAATTGATATCTTTTTTCAATTAAATGCTGTACTTAAAGAAGCCTTATTTCTGTCTTTTATCAAAGCAGTTCCGGTATACTCTTTATTCAAGTACTATTATTAATGCAATACTTGGTACATAATGTACATAACACTACCTTTTTAAGTTCGCTGGCAGATCCGCCTCTCAGGAGAATGGTGCATCCAAGATTTTCTGGGCATCCATCCAAAAACATGAGGGTTTTGGAGCGTCCTAATCAAAAAATATTTCAATGTCAACATAATCTTGTTAATATTTTTTAGCAAAACTCAAAATAAAAAGCATTTTTTCCATTGGGTAATCAGGAGAAATTTGAAAATTTGAAATTATCCACTAACAGAACTCATACCCACTTATGACCCTCTTCTCATACTCACAAAACTCATACCCGCTCATAGAACTAACCAAAAGTATGTAGAATGACGATGATTTGATGCTGGCTGTATAAGACTAAATTTATAGGTCTCTACTGGGCTTTGCAAAATCATGACACATAGCAAATTTATTTTCTGCAATTACAAGTATTGAATATTCCATGCAGTGCTAAAAATCATGAAACCAATTCAAGGATCCTGGTATCTATAATAAGAACATGTTCCTAACTTACTATCCTGTTCATAAAAGTAGCAACATTACAATGCATCTAGTTAGTTCAAGTGTTTTGAACAAATGAGCAGAGCATGCAAGAGAAATGAATCTTATTTCTTAGGTCTGTCATTTTTGCATATGTTGCAAGTTGAATTGCTCATACTCTTATAATGATCATTCAAAAGCATACAGAGTCAGTGCATGAAACTACAGACTGAGGAATAAGTTTGAATTATTCATTAAATTGAAATATTGGATTATGCAAATAAAACAAGATATGAGCGTTGAAAATTCATTACCATCTGAGCTTATCATGTAAATACAATGTATTGCTTTGCCTTCAGAAGGATAAAAATCTGATGTAGGCAACACATAACTTTCCTTATATAATGCAATGAATTGACTCCTTTTACAGTAAAAAAATAATGCACAAGATCCACGGTACTGTGTTTTTATCACTGAATCGTACATTTGGCAATTTTCCGGATGACAACATGTAAAACCATTTCAAAGTATCCAATTAACTTATATTTTGCACATCTAATAAACAACGATCAATATTGATAGCATCCTCAATAAGTTATAGAGTCCATATATTAAAATATTTTAATAATTAATTCATCAGTTAGGCACCATTTTTATTAATTTTGCGTCATTTTTGCAATTTTGACAATATTTTCGTCAATCTGGGGGTGAAATATCGCCAAATTGGTGACATTTTGCTAGATTATTCGCTAACAAAATGTCACCAATTTCTCAATCTTTCAAATCTTTTGAACCAAGTATGACTTACAGTAAAAAGTTTAGTTGTCACCTTCCTTTATTTTGACGTCTTCGTAAAGGCATGCATTCTATGCATTCTTTTGTTTCAACACTCATATTGGGGGGATTCACATAAATATTCATTCTATTACTTTATACATTTTGTGGCTTATTGTCCTTTAAAATGATAGAGACCACAAGAGTTAGGAAATGCAATAAATGCAAATGATGCATAATATTAAAAAAATATTTTTCCATTGTGAAATGCAGCAAGTTGAGGAGGTCACAAATTTAGGAATATCTGTATGAAAAAGGTGCAATGCTCATTATACTTTCTATAAAATTCTTTCTAATTAAGATAAATCAAGACAATATATCTAGAGGTGGTGGGAAAAAGCACATAAGTCGAAAATTTTTTTTTTATAACATACTTGATTGAAGAAATGTATGATCTTTGTTGTGGGGAAAACACATAAGTCAGTTAGGCCTCTAAGATGTTTAAAAAAAAAAAAACTTTAAACACTTATTAAATTTTGTATGGATAACAGCGGGGTAAAAAGTATAAATTAACAAAAGTTATTATTTATTTAGCTGAAATATAACAAACTCCACAAAAATTAAATTTATATTCTGAATACAAAAAAATAAAATAAAGTTCTCCTGAAAGCATCAAATTTTTCTTTACACGATATTTCAAAATCCTTGCTTTTAACTTATGTGCTTTTTCCCACTACCAATAGATATAGGCTTGAGGAACATGGCAGTCGGTATTATTTTCAAAACCATGATGAGGTATTAACACTTTCAAAATAATTTACAAGATTTATTTAATGATAGGCATTGTTCCCAGCCACATTTTGACAGGTATGCATATCTTTATTAATTCTGATATTATTTCTTATACTTTAACATCCCCAATTAATTCACCTTTTAGTGTTGAAGCTATAAGTTTGAAAGTTGTAATGGCTGATATTTTATTGCATACTGGCGCCCATAACATGTCAAGTGAGTAAAATTAGATTCTAAGCAGTCATAAGTGTCAGTTGATAAATTAGTCAAAGGGTATTTGCATGCCAGTAAATGACTAAAGCAAAGAATCAGCTTATGATGTATTTAATTTTATGGTGTATATTATTTAATGATGGAGTAATTTATTTAATTTTATGATGATTCATTGAATTTGCAGATGCCCTAAATACTGTGAACTTTATGTATTCTTTCTTCTATGTATTTACTGCTGAAAATGCAGTGATGAGATTGACAAATAATCACCCAGAAAATATTTCTATGGAATTCAGTGTGAGTACACTTTCCTTAAAAAAAAGTTTCAAGCACTTTTAAAGGACTTTTGAGCACCATGCAATTGTTTTTCAAGGACATCATTTCATCCATATTATGAAGTTGTATGCATTTCTGGGAGGAAAAATTATAGCAAACTAACATTATTGTTTAATGTTGAAGCCATTGAGGCAATTTTGGGGAAAAAACAATGTTGTTTAGGAAAATTTCAGTGACAGCCTAAATGCTAGAGATATTTCCAGAGAAAACACACACAGAACTTCTCAGAAAAACACAATGTTGTGAATCTGCAGAACACTTTCAACCCTGCCTTTTTCAAACACTTTCAAGGACTTAACCAGGAAAATGGGAATTTTCAAGTACTTTCAAGGCCTTAAAAATATTAATCTAAAATTCAAGTACTTTCCCAGTTTTCAAGCACCCGCATGCACTCTGGGAATTATGTTGAATGAATGATGAATCTCATTTATGAAGAAGGCTGATGCAGAAACAGAGAAATCCTTACCTGCATTCAGGGAGTACGACTTCACATAAAACTTATCGCAGCTTCCCAGCTGAGGTCTCCCAAGATGCGCATCCACAGTGGAGACAATGGCCGCCTGGGTACCACGGGCAACACGTTCCATGACAGACTACAATCAACAAATGGGAGAATATTTAGGGTATTGAAAACACAGATATTAATTCTCAACTAAATGGTTGACTAATTGCCACTCAGACAATCACTGGTATATGAGAAATTTACTGCTGACTTTTATAGGTTTGCTGAGATTTTATAGGTCAGTGTTTATCAACTTGGGGTATATGTCAATACCAATACAAGGGAAAAATTGGAAGTCAGCTTGATCCATTAAATCTTTTCCCTTATTGCCAATACTAAATTTTATATTAATGAATTAATATTTAATTAACTAAGATTTAAATCAAAATTCTATACCCCATATATATGGGTTTATATTAATCTATATAGAAAATTTCAGAACTACATGTTCTTCCATCTGTTTGCAATGGCAAAGGCAAAATCTAATAAGATTGTTTTTAATATAGGAAGAACAAGTAAGATAATCATGCATAAAGCACTGATTATGAAACAACTTTCCAACTGAAATGCAATTTTATTTAAACATCTCGAAAATTCAATACATTCAGTGATATTTTTTAAATTATTACAGTACTGCAATAATTTATTTAACTTAAAAACTTAAAACCATGGACGTAAAAGTACTTTCTAACTCCATGCTTAAAACTTCATGCTTGAAAAAAGCAAGCTATAAAATCGTCTGCTTCTCTATGTAAAATCAATAAATATTTCATTCATATCACCTATATTCCAGACTCCAGAGCTAAATATTTTTGCATTAAAAAAATTCAACAATTCTTATACAACTCATTTTACAGCTTAATTTGTTTACATTCTGCATACGTTAAAATTAGGCATCATTGTAAAAATAATCAAAGTTGGATGATCATTTAAACTCAAAAATATTGTAATTGCATTGGCGTAGAGGATAGATGCACAGAAAATATGCAAAAATAAAGCAGTTTTAGGATGGATGCAACACTCAATATAAATTTAAAAGAATTTTAAAAATCACAATTTTGACACAGGGGAAAATAAATGGATGCCCTATTTTATTTTGAAGTGGGTCACGTGATCTCTTCATATAATATGGGTGTCATTATTATTTTAATTTTTATTTAAAAACTACTTAACATATTTTACTGAAATTTCTTTTATATATTTTATGGGATAATTTGAATATTTTCTAAAATTTTCAAAGCAATTTGTGAATTTTAACTTCGCTTAAAAAATGTTTGAAAAATGAGGTCCCATATAGGTCAATGTATTTCACTTTTTCAACCTAGGTTCAATCCAAAACTAATTGGGTTATATCATTCATTTACATTCCCATATATCCCACAGACTGTCTAAACAACATACTAAAATTAAATTTCATTTTGATAAAGTTGTTTTTACAGCAGTTATCGTGTGAATGGACAGACAGACAAACACACAGAATGAACAAAGTCATAAACACTTTTCAACTATATTGGAAAGTGTTAAAAATCAGGCTTTGCTTGAAAGAATGGGGCTCATTTTGCTTCATATGACCGTATACACACAAAGTGCTTTTATACACAGTTTTAGTCAACGAAAGAATTACCATCAAGCCTGTGTCCGCTTATTAAAATTTCACACCCTATTAATATTCTGAAGGATAAAATAGACTCTACAAGAAACAATAGGAATGAAAAAAATATATTGTACTAACTTACAGACTTGACATTTAGGACCACAGTTATATCTAGTGATAACAGCATTTCCTGAGCTAGACGAGACACCGTTTTCTCAACTAAGAGGATATCAGGCTTAAAAACAGTCAGTTTACCAATGGTGTTCTTTAAATATTCAAACTCCTAGGGCAAAATTGACAAAAACATCATTGAGGTATAAAATGTGAAACTATTACTTTCAATATATAAACTACTATTTAAATTAAATAGTAAAAAGTTAAGAAGGTAATCAACATTGCTCGATTGATTTAGATAATATTAAAATTATAAAATCATTTGAAAGCATTTTTATTTTAAACAATTTTATGCTCTATAAAATGTAACAGTAGAAAGCCTATGTACAGAGATTGAAACAACTATAAATAAAAACACAGATTAGCGAATTACCAAACTTTACTTACTAAAGTTTTCCCATTGAAAAACTAGAGAATCGGGGCAATATTGATTTTGTGTGTTCACATTCTCGCTACATTGGTGACCTTGGACATGAGCACAAAACATCCTTCGCTAAATTATTTCCAGTTATTCATCTTCCTGAGTATATGCATTGCATAAATGTACTTTCTGTACTCCCCTTAAGATGGTGCCACCACACTTTCTCGATCTTCTGAGATTCTCTGATGTCAACTCACCATACATCATCGGGCCTTGTGACCCACTATGAGGTCACTTGTAACAACTCCTTCATTTCAACTTGAGCTTGCCACCTTATCTGCAATCCAGTGATAATTTCATTCAATTTCAATGAAACTCAGTGGGAGGGAGAGTACTGTAGTGAACGTTCATAAGGCAATATTAATTGCTTTGAGCTGGAGGCATCTTTAGCTTAACGCTATGATACTGGCCTGCCACGCTTTGGCCCCAGGATCAAACCCTGGCACTATCAAGTTGGATATTTTATATTCTCACTACACATTCATAATTTTTTTTCATAGCTCTGAGATAGCTTTAGAGAGAAAATAGAATCACGTCTCTAGTTCTCTAGAGGGAAGAGCTACCAAACCCTAGAAACCAGGGTTTGTCACAGTATACACTTGCCAGTTTTGGATGTGATGACTTAGCAGAGCAACATGCTGTTGCATTCCTAAAATTGGGCAAGCAATATTCCGGCTGCTGCTCATTTGGGAAAAATAATCTTTCAAAAATTCTCCACTAGAATACATGATGCAAAAAGTGTAAATACAAATTATCACATTCCTGATAGAAGCAGACATATGAAATTTAGGTGACTACAATTGTTTTAAAGGTTTTACGAGCGCTCTTCATCAGGTCAGAAATAGTGTTTATTAATTAAAAAGATAAATACAATTTTGTAGGAATCTTTTGATTCGTGAACTGGTGTGTAAAAATCTTTTGATTAATACACAATATTTGTGATCCGATGAAGAGGGCTCATAATGCTTCTGAAACAACTTTCATGTCTGCTTTTATCAAGGAAGTAATTTATATTCTTACAAGCAGTACAGTTATTTTTATTACAAAAAATGTGAACCTGCATAAGTATGGGATCCAGGGAAGATAGTTTGTTTTCCACCCTCTGATACGATATGGAAGAGCTCAGGAGTAACACAGTGGGCTTCTCTATAGATTGCTTCATCTAATAAATAGATTCATATAATTAAAAAAAATTTAGTGTTTAACATTAGTGCAGAATATGTAATTATATAAAAATCAAATGTGACAATAATATAAGGTGTTGATGAGAATCTAAAAGTTTTCCTATTAAACATTAATAATATTAATTATTAAACAATTATTAATAAACAATGTGCACAATTGCTCACTATCTAAGATAGTAGCTCTCTAATTAAGAGCATTCCAGAATTAAAACTCAACTATTTGGCTCATTTGTACGGACTTTAACTTTTGAATGCATACTCCAATGGACATCTAACTTTTGACAGAATGATTTATTTAAACATAATCTTTATTGGTATTAAATTTAACAGATAATCCATTAAAATAATGCTCAATAATATGCAAGAAAAAGGTGTGGAATTCATTTGATAATACATTTAAATAACCTTTATTGCTTCATTTTATTTTGACATTTGTTAAGTATCACTATTCAGCTCAAACATTTTTAGGGTCTCTAACTTTTGAATGCATGCTGCAATCGACACAAAACTTTGAGGTTTAAATAATTAAGTAGCAGTTCCTAAATATATTTTTTAATTTCATCCAAATTATCATAAATCTGTTTATTTTTTATTAATATTCGAAAAAAAAAATGCTTTATTAGAAGACGAAGAAATTTTTTTTAAATATAATACAAACACACATGTGCACATACCTAGTAACAAAATATATTTTATGTAATTTCATCTAACTTGACAAATGCATAGGTACCAGATAAATCTATATAGAATAATTCCCTGTTATTTTAAAATTAAAATTGCAAATATTAACAAGACAGATCAATCATGCATAAAGCATTGATTATGAAACACTTTCCAACTGCAATGCAATCTTATTTAAACATCTCTAAAATATGATACATTCAGCAGTAATATTTTTTAAATTATCACAATACTACAATAATTTATTACATTTGAAAACTTAAAACTTCATCGAAAAAAATGAACTTTATTCAAATGACATCATTGCAATATAAATTGCCTGGCTCTCTATGTAAAAATAGTACATATTTCATTCATACACTTTTATTCCATTTCTTTCATTCATCACAATACTACAATAATTTATTTTACTTAAAAACTTAAAACAGCAGAGGTAAAAGTAATTTAACCCTATGCTTAAAACTTCATCGAAACAGTCTGCTATACAATTGTCTGCTTCTCTATGTAAAATCAATGAATGTTTCATTCATATTAGCTATATTGCAGATTCCAGAGCTAAATAATTTTGCATTAAAGAAATTCAGCAATTCTTATACAACTCATCTTACAGCTTGATTCTCCATTAGTGAGAGTTAGGCTTCGTTGTAGAAAAATCAAAGTTTGATGATCATTTAAACTCAAATATATTGTCATTACATTGTTTCAGATTACAGATGTACAGAAATTAAGCAAAAATAAAGTGGTTTTAGGATGGATACAATACTAAATACAAATTAAAAAAACTTTAAAAATCACGATTTTGGCACAAGATGGATGATATTGATCATTTAAACTCAAATATATTGTAATTGCGTTATTCCAGAATATAGATGCACAGAAATTAAGTAAAAATAAAGCGGTTTTAGGAAGGATACAACACTAAATATAAATTAAATAGAACTTTAAAAATCATGATTTGACACAAGATGGATCCCAGATTTTATTGTGAAGTGGGTCACGTGATCTCTTCATATAATATGGGTGCCATTATTATTTTAATTTTAATTTTAAAAACTACCAAATATATGTTACTGGAATTTTTTTCATATTTTTTATGGGGTAATTTGAATATTTCCTAAAACTTTTGAAGCAATTTGTGAATTTTAAATTCCCTTAAAAAATGTTTGAAAAATTAGGTCCCATAGGGTTCAATGTATTTCATTTCTTCAATCGGAGTTCAACCCAAAACCAATTGGATTATATTATTCATTTATATTCCCATATGTCCCACAGACCACCTGAAAGACATACTAAAATTTCATTTTGATAAAGTCATTTTTACGGCAGTTATCGTGCTAACGGACAGATAGACAGACAGACAGACAGAATGAACAAAGTCATAAACACTTTTCAACTATGTTGTAAACTGTTAAAAAGTAGAAAAAGACCAACAAGTTTTTTAATTTGACTCACACTTTTGAGTTGAAAAAATCAATCCGAATCACAATTTTACGAACCAAGAGCAAGATCTGTACTTAGTTAAATTTAAGATGTATTAAATCTAAGAAGACTTTGAGTAAAGAATTAACAAGAAAGGTCAATCATGCATAAAGCATTGATTATGAAACATTTTCCAACTTCAATGCAATTTTATTTAAACATCTCTAAAATGTGATAAATTTCTCAGTAATATTTTTAAAATTATCACAATACTACATTAATTTATTATATTTGAAAACTTCAAACTTCATCGATAAAAATGAACTTCATTCAAATGACGGCATTGAAATATAAACTGCCTGGTTTAAAAATCTCTAAAATGCGATACATTCCTTGGTAATATTTTTAAAATAATCATAATACTACAATAATTTATTATATTTAAAAATTCATCGAAACAAATGAAATTTATTCAAATGATGTCATCGAAATATAACACGTCTGGCTCTCTCTATAAAATCAGCATTTCATTCATTTCATTTATCACAATACTATAATATTTTACTTTATTTAAAAACTTAAAACCATGGAGATACAAGTAATTTAACTCTATGCTTAAAGCTTCATCCAAGACAATCATTTGCTTCTCTGCGTAAAATCAATGAATGTTTCATTCATATCAGCTATATTGAAGATTCCATGAGTTAAATAATATTGCGTTAAAGAAATGCAGCAATTCTTAAACAACTCATTCTACATCTTTTGGTATTTACATTTTCCATAAGTGAAAAGTAGACTTCGTTGTAGAAATAATCAAATTTGGATGATCATTTAAACTCAACTATATTGTAATTGAGTTGTTTCAATATATAGATGCACAAAATTTAAGTAAACATAAAGCGGTTTTAGGACAGATACAACACTAAATATGAATTAAAAAGAACTTTAAAAATCACGATTTTGAGACAAGATGGATGCCATATTTTACTTTGATGTGGGTCACGTGATCTCTCCATATAAAGGATGTAATTATTATTTTAGTTTTTATTTAAAAAACTACTGAATATATTTTGCTAAATTTTTTTTTATATATTTTATGGGATAATTTGAATATTTCATAAAACGTTCGAAGCAATTTGTGAATTTTAAATCTGCTTAAAAAATGTTTGAAAAATTAGGTCCCATACGGTTCAATGTATTTCATTTTTCAACCCAGGTTCAATCCAAAACTAATTGGGTGATATTATTCATTTATATTCCCAAAGGTCCCACAAACCATCTGAACAACATGCTAAAATTTCATTTTGATAAAGTGATTTTTACGGCAGTTATCGTGCTAATGGACAGACAGACAGACAGACAGAATGAACAAAGTCATAAACACTTTTCAACTATGTTGTAAAGTGTTAAAAACTGCACATTTTATTTTTAAAGTGTTATCTTTGTAACACATGTCTGTAAATCTTGTCAAATGTAATGGAATTTTTCTAATTATTTTCATCCACTTTTATTTTATTATATACTTCAATTTTGTGTTACAGGAGTTATCCATGATCATATTATTAAAAATGTTAAACATTATTTTTAAATGCTATTGCAAAATTTTGACTGCTGATATACATTTGTCAATTTTTTTATTTACCTGCAAAATTTTTAAATATTTTTGATCTTCTGAATTGTTAGTATAAAATTATTAATATACCTTAGAAAAGCCATGCATGTTTTTACTCATGATTACTGGTTGTTGTTGAGACCCAGATCGTCCGACCTACCGTAAAGGTGTAAGGTAACCATTTGGATGGCCGGGAAGTGCCATCCAATTTAAACCGGAACCCAGTGGGGGAGGCATCCACAGGGACCGCACCCTCCTTCCCCTACCACCAACCTCTCGGTCATGATTACTGGTGTAAAATATCAAAGTGTTGTCCCATGATGTTCTTCGTATCATCAAAATTCAGCTACTCTTTATATATTTTCCAAAATATTAACTTCTTTTAACAGTGCATGCATGTGTATTTCTAATGCTATTTATCAGTACAAAAAGCATGACTGACATGTTTAACTCACATTGTAGAAATTTCAACATCACCTAGCCTTAATCTCTAGCTGTCAATTAGATTAGAGCAAATAAGAATCTGGATATAGTCATAATTATGTAAATACTTTTAATAGTCAAAATGTGTTGCTAACAGTTAGGTTTTCGGCTGGTATATAGCAATAGCTCCAAGTTTTTATAAAAACTGCCATAAAAGTTCCAACTAAGTAAAAAACAAGTTTATCACCTTTTTGTGAGCAACCGTTTTAGAGAAGACCACACCACTAATTATAGAACTTTCAGATTTATTACCACCAGGAATCTGTAATAAAGTAAAAATAAATAAGAATAATACATACATTCTCTCAAACAGCAAACAAATGTGGATATATAAAATATAAGTAATCATCCTAAGTAATCTACAAAGGTAAATCCAGAAGTAAAACAAATTTTTATGCGAAACTAGCACCACATGTTAAAACATGATATTCCTAACCTTCCCAGATTAATAAGTTAAAGAATTTTATAATGCAGGTAAATTTTAATGCTTAATAATGCAAAGCATAAATAATGTTTCAGATCATGAACTTTTATTACAATAAATATTTTATCAAAAGATTGGGGTGTTTGTCTTTTCAAAATTGTCAGACAAAATCTACTAATTTTATCTTTTATGCGTGATTTAATATTTATAAACAGTCAATCATTCAGGCAATTGAAAATATTTTATTTAATAAAATTTTGTTTATTATTACTTAATCTGACAGATTTGTTACAGTTCATCCCTTTGTTAAATATATCAAATATTTTATTTAATAAAATTTTGTTTTTTATTATTTAATCTGACAGATATGTTAGAGTTCATCATTTTGTTAAATATATCAAATATGAAAAATTAGTGTTCATTAAATTCCTTAAACTCTTCTATGTTCATAATTCTCTATCATCAGAAGCAATTAATGAATATTTCTTACAACTTTTTAAATGTAAAGACAGGGTGAGTGCACTTTCCGTAAAAAAATTTCAAGCACTTTTCAAGGACTTTCAAGTATCATGCAATTACTTTTCAAGGATTTCTCCCATATTATGAAGTAGTATGCATTTCTGGGAGGAAATATCATAGCAAACTAACATTATAGTTTAATGTTGAAGCCATTGAGGAAAACTATGTTTAAGAAAATTTCAGCAACAGTGTAACTGTTAGGAAAATTTCCAGAGAAAGCAGAATTTCTCAGAAAAAACACAATGCTGTGAATCTGCAGAACACTTTCAACCCTGCCTTTTCAAGGAGTTAACCAAGAAAATGGGAATTTTCAAGTACTTTTAAGGCCTTGAAAATGTTAATCTAAAATTCATGTACTTCCCCAATTTTCAAGCATCCGTATGCGCCCTGTAAAGAGCTTGAATATCTAAAAATACATGAAACTAATATCACACAATAATCTGTGTGCTTAACTTAAAATGGTGTGTTGCTATTGGACGATGCATACATTATTGGCACATGTAACTTCCAGTTTTCTCATCTCACTTGTGAGTAATCAAAGGCTGTGTTGAGTAGTAACAGTCAAGTGGCGCATGCATTTGAAATGTAACTAAATAGATAATTTCTGAGAATAGTAATTTAAATAAATAATTTCTGAGAGTCCAATGCAACCCAGATAATACTATTTTGGTTTACTTAATCATGTGACATATTTGGGGAAATGATACTTCTCATAAAGTCTGCATATGAAAAAAATCAGAATTTTTTTTATGAACCCAGGATCTATTTTTAGCTTTTATGATAGTTACAAATTTAAACAGACCTGCAAAACAGTCACTCTAAAACAAAGTCATTACTTTCATAACCCGATGCAATCATACTTTTTTAAACTGTATATACTGCCGAACATCCATGTCATCAGCATCATTCCGTACATCTGGATGGACGCAATTCACAACGTGGTAAATTATGGGCAAGATGACATCACTCCAAGACAAAGACAATCCTTCTAAACTCAGCAACTGATTTAAAAGGGCTTCTTCATGATATTTATATGTTAAACTAAAAAATCAATTTAAATTATTAATTAAAAGAATAATATAATATTTTTAAATGTGGAATAATCATGTACATATAACAAGCAATGACCATAAACAAAAAAATTTAATATAAAACTACTCCTAACTCAATAATAAAATGAAAAATGGTTATATTCATATCTCAGCTCATATTCTTCAAAGCATTACAATAGGAGTCAACAGTTGTATGCATGTAGACATAGGCATCAATATTTTCGTATGAGAACGTTAGGTTTTATAATAGAAAAACATTTTTTAATAGTCTTAAATACAGCACTGACTTCATTAAAATCAAAATTTGTTATTTCTGTCTCTAGAGATGAGTTCAGTTTCCACCTGCTAATTACATCAGTATAAATAAAAAATAATGAAAATAAATACTTCAAGCTTAAATTGCGATTTCAACTTGTAAAAGCACCCTTATTTATAAAAATTTTAACGATCATATTTTGTGAAATTGTTGATACATGTTTGTCCCCAAGACTTGGTAATATTACAATGTTGTTCAAAAGAATCATCCTTCTCATAAACTAAATGGTAACAGTAGTGATCTTAAGTCAGTTAAAGAACATTATTTAGAGTTTTGTTGCACATCTGCTTAAAATTTTAGAACTTTACTATTAACAAGTGAAATACATAATTTTATGACTCATTTTTGATAAGCCTATTTATTTCACGTCATTTCTAACATGCATTTATTATTAAATGAAAATTTTAAAATACTATGTCTGCTGTTGGTGCATAAAAGACAGTTAAGCATAGTGCATATTTTGTTTTCCAATATCAGTTTCATTTTCTATGCTGAGCAAAAACAAAACCATATGCCATTTCTATCGCTGTCATATCTGACATAGGAACGTAATAAATATACATTAAAATTCCCCTAATCATATAAGTAACTCTGTCATCCATTAGAAATCTTAAAACACATTTTCAAAAACTTATTTCAAGCAAAAGTTTCTAGAAACTATAAATTTAAAAAATTGGAAGGGAGGGAAGGGGGGGGGGGGTTTACCAGAAAATTGACAATTACTAGATATTCAGCCATACTACAATTGCAATATCAAGAAGAAACCTGGAAATTCATTTTGTAATTCAGTGTTTTGTGCAAGAACCAAAATTAATAATATTATTGTACACCAAGTAAAATTTTTCTCATTTATTATAAAGTCGTTTTTCATATCATGAATTTTTAAATTATTTTTCAAGGACATAATTTCTTCCATATTATGAAGTTGTATACGTTTCTGGGAGGAAAAGTCATAGCAAACTAACATTATTGTAAAATGTTGAAGCTGTTGAGGAAATTTTTGGGAAAAAACAATGTTGTTTTAGAAAATTTCAGCGACAGCATAACTGCTAGGGAAATTTCCAGAGAAAGCAAAACTTCTCAGAAAAAACATAATGTTGTGAATCTGCAGAACACCTTCAACCCTGCCTTTTTCAAGCACTTTCAAGGACTTAACTAAATAAATGGGAATTTTCAAATACTTTCAAGGCTTTGAAAATGTTAATCTAAAATTCAAGAGTACTTTTCCACTTTTCAAGCACCCATATGTACCCTGGTTAGAATCCTATGATTCTAAAGTCTGGAGAAAAATAGGCAAATAGGGCAAAATCAATCAAGCTCTAATAATGACATATATTCAATTTATATATCACAATATAAGGCAGGCTTGAGCAGACTTTTGCAGACCAAGAGCTATTTCTAAATTTCTCTAAGTGTCGCAATCCACCATACATATTTCTTACAATGTAATAAAAATAATAATTACATCATATAATCAAAAATGCATTTATACACAAAAAATTCAGTATCAAATATAAATTTATAGTGGAATCATGCTAGTTCATTATTTCGTCAGTGGAGACTTTCACTGCATACAGTCCATTAATTTTGAATAGTTCAGTATATAAGTACAACTGCTAATATTGCACAAAATTCAAAGCAGTCATTTGCGAATCATGGAAAATGATTAATTATTTTTTATCCAAGAAGGCTTGAATTGCCAATTCTGATTACTTGAATTTGATAAACATATACTATGATTTATTCA
Source organism: Amaurobius ferox (assembly GCA_951213105.1). NCBI lineage: Eukaryota > Metazoa > Arthropoda > Arachnida > Araneae > Amaurobiidae > Amaurobius > Amaurobius ferox. Next base: position 134,253,977 of record OX578150.1, read on the forward strand.
TGATAATAATTGATAAATATAATTTGATTTTAATAATAGTTTTTTTATAATTTTGATATTTTCTCTTAATTTAGGTGGCCATCCCAAAATTTTTTGGCAGTCCACCAGTGGACCACAATTGTGACTTGCCTAGGGCTGATATAAGGAAAAGCAATGATATTTAAACTAACATATGTTTGACTTCTTGAAAGAAATAAATTAATGAATAGTGAAAATGAGAATTAGCTACATATTTTGATCACAATTACTGCTTTGATTTAAAATTCGAATTAGGATATATCGGAATTAGTATTACGTGTTTTCTAGTAGCTTTTTTAGTCATAAAAACCAGGTCAAGTTTTTGATAATTTTTAATAACTTATTGAAAGCCTTTATTAAAAGCCAGCAAAATAAAATGTAAGTACTTTTCAAGAATCATGGGAACTCTGTAATATATAATACACAAAGCAATTGAATAGACAAATAAAGTCTAAATCCTTACTTTAAATTTTCAAAAGCAACTTTTTCTCCATTATCTTCCCCCAATTGTGAGTAATGCCAATTTTTGGATGATATGACTGATTTCATAAATTCATTATCGATAGTATCTTTATTCAGAGCTGTAATGGAGGAAACAGAAAGGGCAGTGGCTCTAGTACGATCAAGCAGCAGTGGTTTTACATGAATAACATTTTGTAAAATAAAACTACAATGAAGTTCAACAAGTCTATTTGTTATTCTAATATAGATATATTTATAAGATGGAACTAATATAAATATAGAATGTATGTTAATTCGAATATAATAAAATATGTATATTAATACTAATATAAATATCAATATTTTTAAAGTAAAACTAATATAAAGATCAAAATTAGAATCACCTTTTCATAAATATTGAAATTATAACTATTTTATTTTGAAAACTAAGAATCTGATCCAAAATACAATTCCATATCCTTGTAGAGCTTTCAAAGGGCTACAAACAACCCACTTACCGCTCATAGCTGTCCTTTTCAGCTTTCGAGATATAAGCATTACAAACTTTAAAAATGAAAAATTTACAATCTTCCTCAATGAGCAATCCTTCCTTTTTGAGCAATCGTCTTTGTCAAGACAATTGCTCAAAAATTATAAGCTGTGTAAAAACAAATTATTGATCTAGAAACTAGATTTCTAGAAACATTTTTGTCCTCACTGTTTATATCTATCTTTAATAGTTTAGAAGATATTTTGAGTGAAAGTAAGCAAAGTAAAGCAAAAACTCACTCAAACAACTAACTCACTACTACATCTTTTAAAAAAAGAAATGCTCAAATTTTAAAATATTTTTGTATGTTCATAAATGGTAATCTATTTCTGACCAAATAAGTACAAATTGTTTATATTGAGATATAAACATCCAAAGTAATTACATTTTTTTTAATGTTCTGATTTCAGTCAGATACATCCCAACCACATCAAAAATATAGAATTAATTACTTTGTCAATTACATAAAACTGAACTATTCCATTTTATTAGAATCTTTTTTGTTTAATTTATTCTAAGTTTTAGAAATTTTCTAACTTTCGTATAAGATATTCCTTCTAACAAGAAAATAGGACTTTCAAGAAACCATTAAAAACATTATTGGGATCTAACACATTTTTAGATTATTTTAATTCAGTAAAACCACAACACTATATTAAAACAAGAAAGATCAATTATGCATAAAGCATTGATTATGAAACACTTTCCAACTGAAATACAAAATGCAATACATTCAGCAGTGATATTTTAATTATCACAGAACTACGATAATTTATTTTACTTGGAAACTTAAAACTTCATCGAAAAAAAAAATGAATTTTCTTCAAATGACATCATCGAAATATAAATCGTCTGGCTCTCTACGTAAAAGTAGTGAATATATCATTCATACATTTTTATTCCAAACTCCAGAGTTAAGTAATTTTGTGTGAAAAAAATTCAACAATTCTTATACAACTCATCTTTACAATCACTTGTTTACATTCTGCATCCATTAAAATTAGGCTTCGTTGTAGAAATAATCAAAGTTTGATGATCATTTAAACTCAATATTGTAATTGTGTTGGCCCAGAATATAGATGCACAAAAATTATGCAAAAATAAAGAGGTTTTAGGATGGATACAACACAAAATATAAATTTAAAAGAACTTTAAAAATCATGATTTGTACTATGGGAAAAAAGATGGATGCTCTATTTTATCTTGAAGTGGGTCACGTGATCTCTTCATATTATATGGGTGCCATTATTATAATTTTTATTTAAAAAACTACCAAACACATTTTGCCAAATTTTTTTTTATATATTTTATGAGATAATTTGAATATTTGCTAAAACTTTCGAAGAAATTTGTGAATTTTAACTTCGTTTAAAAAATGTTTAAAAAATGAGGTCCCATAGGGTTCAATGTATTTCACTATTTTAACTCGGGTTCAATCTAAAACTAATTGGGTGATATTATTCATTTACATTCTCATATGTCCCACAGACCGTTTTCAATCTAAAACTAATTGGGTGATATTATTCATTTACATTCTCATATGTCCCACAGACCGTTTCAACAACATACTAAAATTTCATTTTCATAAAGTAATTTTTTCAGTAGTTATCATGTGAACAGACAGACAGAATGAACAAAGTGATAAACACTTTTCAACTATGTTGTAAAGAAAGTTAAAAAGAAAGAAATTAATAGAATTTTTATTACAGGATGTAAAATAGGACAGCCAGTCCATTTTAATCTGCCCTAGATCTATAATTCAGTGGATGATGAATAATACACCAGCAAGACTATATCAATAATGATAGTAACAAATATGATATGTGGTATCCATCAGTTCTTATAACATTTAAGCTTATTCAAACTTTAAAAGCTTTCATTAAACCCAAGTAATCTTGTTCTAGTGTAAGCACATAGTATCAAGACTAATAAAGCCCATACCTTCTATAAAGGTGTCATCCAGAGAGTGGACATTGACAGTAGTCTCCTGAACCTTGGAATCTGCAAACACAGAGGCTGTTTACACATTTTTAGAACAAATTTAAAGATATATAATTAATGTTTAAAGCAATAATATTTATTTTTTAAATGTTCTATCTGATGGCCCTTGCTCTAAAGCATAATTCTACATCTTGATTTTCAAGATAAGAGAGCTTTTCTTACAGTTATAAGTGGTACTTTATTCCAACTCCTTTTTCACAGTTTTCCATAGTCCATCCATCGTTTTAGGTCTGCATTTAGAAAGTTTTCATTTTATATAACAATCCAAAAACACAATAACCCACTGGTGACACTTCAGGGGACTTTGGAGGAATATGAGCAAAAGGTATAGCTTAGAAACCTGTATCTTTTGTCATTTTTTCCAAGAAATTGAGTGGTAGATTTTGATATGGTAGCTTTATCCTGATAAAGTTCTACACTATTAAGACTGTGGGTGGTATTTCTTCTTTAAATAAAAGAATTAAAACATTGTCTAGGCAGTATGAATTGATTTTGATATTTTTTCAACTTTTCTTAACTTTAATTTACCATTGTAAGAAAAGCCAGCAATAATCATGAATTCTTTACAGAAACTTTCTTTTAATTCTTGGAACTGAGTTTTGGGGTCTTTTTCTCTTCTTCTGCGACAGTAAATCGAATTTTTCTTTTGTTACAGTCATTTAAATAGATCCACACTTCATGAATTATCCCACTATATTTCCATCTGTCATTGGCTCAATTATTTCATAGGGAATTCTACAGCATGTTCTGCACTCAGCCACAGGTCTATACAATAGGCGTTGAACATTATGCTTCTAAGCTTTTTAAGATTCAAATCTTTATTTATTATCTTGTTTACAGTCACTACAGAGGTATTTGAAGACACTGCAATTGTTGAGGCAGTGGATTTTCTTTTAAGACAAGAGACTTTCTTTTTGAAATAGTCGCAAATGTTCTTTGGGTATTCATTCATTGGTTAATTCTCCGGTTAAAAGCAATGTTTGACGCTTTTTCACTTCACACTTAATGCTTGATACTTTTTCACAATAATATTGTTTATTTTACATTTAAAAATGCAAATTTCATGGTTTATTAATACAGAATAAGAGTATTTCTCTTTGGAAAGTGCAAAAATGTGGCCTTCAACCAAAAGTTTCTTTACATATGCCATTTTTAAAATAAATAAAATTTAATTACAGAAAATGGTAATTTAGCTTTAATACAATAAAATGAGCTGTTGCCAGAAATTTCTTTGAATTAATTTAAGTTTTGTTATTTTTTGCAATAAAATCATTCTAAAAATGTGTACACAGTCTCTATAAGCAAAATAAAAGATAAATACAATAACGGACTAATTATTCAGAATACTCCAAATTGATAGCTTTTTCAATTTTGAAATATTCTTGATTTCTGATCTGTAGCCAGCCAAAACAGCTGCCAAGCAGGGAAAATGAAGTTGATTTTGGAGCTGAAAACTAATCCGCTGCTTTATGGTAACAAGTTAAATTGCTTTAAATGCTAATCCCAGAAATAAGAAATCATTATTTTGCCTGGCACACTGTTTATGTTTATGTTGCTCAGGGCTATGGATTCATGTTACTTGCATGATGTATGTTTATATTAGGAATGATCTTCTAAAGCTTGGTGATTCTTGTAAACTGAAATCTTACTGTTGATTCTTTGTTTAAATAAATAAACTTCTGACATTTAAATAACTTTTTATTTTTCTACATTTATAACAGATTTAAGGCACATTTTAATAATTTAAAACAAAACATCACAATTGTTCTCAGCAATTAATCATCTTTGTGAATGGAAAACAAATCGTTTAATTTTGTTTGTTTCATATGTTTGGGTTTTTCATTTATCCTATCTAAAATGCATGCTTTTCATCGAAAGATTAACTTACATGACATTATTTCACTCTCCAGCATCTTACCAAGAGAAAGATCAAGAAGGATTATCGATGAATTTCATCACATCATGATCAGTAGAAATACATATTTGTTTTGTATCACAAATCTACTATATACATTTGAGAAAAAAAAGCATTTTGTTTTTAATCTCGTTTATATTTCAAGAAAATTGGAGATTTCTAATGGGAAGACAGAAAAAGATTAACTAATCCAGAGTTTTGTATTCCAGATAATTGGTCCAAATAATTGGTAGTTTTAAAATTGGCACCAAATTTGCAGCAGATTAACTAGCACTCGTAGCAAAACACTAGGAAAAGTAGCAAACAAAAAGAACATAAAATGCTGTGAATCTCCAAACTATAATCGAGATCAGTAGTGCGACTAAAAAAAGTACAAGATCAGTAGTGCAACTAAAAAAAGTAAGCGCTAATGCTAAGTTTAGTACACCCCCCTTCCTCCACCTGAAAATATTTTTAAATAAAGAAATTGACACAATGATAAATGCATATCAAGAATCCAAATAGATTAAATATAAAAACAAAAATATCAAATTCTGCACACATACAAATATAAAATAAATTGTGAAAATTAAATGAAGTAATATAGAAACTTGCACATTTTAAACTGGTATTCTTCTAGATTTGGTATTGACAAAATTACTCATTGATTTTGAAATGCTTGTTCTTTTAATTTTGTTGAGAAATCTTTACAAGTTGTATACTTGATTGAGAGATCTCAACTTAGCTAGTAAATATTAACATATTAACATGTACAAATAACACTACTGGTAGTAACATTAGAAAAAAAAAAAATAGAAATACAAGCTCTAAAAAAAACAACAAAAAAAAAAAAAACAATACAAGTTCATCACAAAGTAAAAAAAAAAAATTAAAAATTTTCTTTAGTTGAGGTTTTAAAAGCATGCACAGTTACAAACAATGAACTCCAGAAAAGAGAAATGTCGATATGCGATAAGGTGATAAAATGTGTTTATTGCTTTTAGGTGTTGCTTCAAACTATGACAAAAATTTAAATTACATATTGATTAAAAAAAATTTTTTTATTACAATGCAAAGATATAAAAAAAAAAACATGTATATATATACCAGTGAACTTTTGTTAAGACGGCACCCGTTTGAGATGGATTTGTCGTTATTAAGTACAAATGCAGATTCCCCAGTTAAGGTCTAATGATGTTGCATGTTATAAACATAGCTTAATACATTCATTCATTCGTTAAGACAGATAAAATTTATTTAATTTTTCAATTAGTAGAAGATGTTCAAAACATACTTTTGAGCAATTGACTAAAATTGAGAATGATATAAAAAAATATTGTTTACCCAGAATAAACAAATAAAGATTACTTCATTTTAAAAATACTAACATTAATGTACAACAATATTCTGTTTATGCGTTAAACATTAATATTTTTTCATACGAGGCATGTTTTTTATGTAAGTACAGTTTTGCGATTCCGCCGCCGCAGCGCTACGGTCGGCGTTCCGCGCATGCGCGCTGGTTACCTACATCTCTTGTCTACGCACTGACGCCATTACAGTCTGATTCTTCATTGTATACGTTGTTTACTGAGTGTTTAAGATGCCTCCGACAATCGTGAGTCCCGCTGATTGTGAAGTACGGGCTGTTATACGATTTCTTAGTGCTAAAGGCGTAAAACCGATCGATATTCATCGTGAGATCTGTGAAGTTTACGGACAAAACATTATGAGTGATGGAATGGTAAGGAAATGGGTGAGAGCATTTAAAGATGGCCGCACAAATGTGCATGATGAAGAGCGGAGTGGGCGTCCTTCGGTCTTTAATGAAGATTTGGTGCAGAAAGTGGAAGAAAAGGTGAGAGAAAACAGACGCTTTACAATTTCATCAATGTGCGACTGGTTTCCTCAATATTCTCGTAGTGTTTTGTATCGCATTGTGACCGAGAACTTGAATTACCGGAAATTGTGTTCACGTTGGGTTCCAAAAATGTTGACGGATTTGCACAAAACCCAACGTTTAGGCAGTGCATTGACTTTCCTTGAGCGGTACCACAATGAAGGTGAAGATTTTTTAGACCAAATTGTTACTGGTGACGAAACATGGGTGGCCTACGTCACACCAGAATCAAAACAACAATCCATGGAATGGCGACATTCATCATCACCCAAAAGAGTGAAGTTTAAGCAAACAATTTCTGCCCGGAAAATCATGTGCACAGTTTTTTGGGACAAAAAAGGAGTATTGCTAGTGGAGTTTCTGCCTCGTAATGAGACAATCAATGCAGCGTCTTATTGTGAGACATTGAACAATCTGCGTCGTGCAATCCAGAACAAAAGACGTGGCAAGTTGAGTAAGGGTATCGTTTTGCTGCATGACAATGCCCGTCCACATGTGGCTAATCGGACCAAAGATCTCATCAAATCTTTTAAATGGGAAACTCTAGATCATCCTCCATACAGCCCTGATCTGGCGCCCAGCGACTACCATTTGTTCCTGCACTTGAAGAAACACCTGGGTGGTCAGCGTCTTCAAGACGATAACGAAGTCAAAACAGTTGTGATACAGTGGTTAACAAGTCAGGCGGCAGAATTTTATGAGGAGGGTATTCAAAAACTGGTGCCACGTTATGACAAGTGCCTCAATATTCACGGAAATTATGTAGAAAAGTAGATTAAGGTACAGGCTTTCATGTAGAAATAAAATTATTGCGATATCTTTGCACGTCTTTTTTTAATTCCAAAACGGTACTTACTTAAGAAACATGCCTCGTATTTACCTCATTTTATACATATTAAAAATTTTTTTGATTAAAATTTTCTGTCCTTTATGTTTTGAGGTTGATTTTTCAATGTACAATTGAGGATAACAAATTTTCATTACCGTTTTACAATTTCATTACCATTTTATGTCAGATTTATTTTCTCCTGTTATAATGGACTCTCGCTAATATGTACGATAAATGTTTGTCCTTGACTGTCCGTCTTAATGAGAGATCACTGTATTAAATAACTTACAAAAATGCAAATTTTGATGTATTAAAAAAAATAATAATAAAATAAAGGAATTGTCTTAAGGATTCAGATTAGTCATTGTTAATGTTTTTAAATCTTTCCGATGGTATCAAGATGGAAACTCTGTGATAATATTTTCAGTCACTAAAGAACTGATGTGTGAAAATCACTCAAAAGTGTGCTAAACATAAAAAACAAATCTGAATTTTTAATAAACATCGCTAAGGTGCACCTGTGTATGCTGAGAAGTGCATGAGTACCGAATTTCATGGCTATGAAAGCTTCGATTTTCAGTAACAGACTGCACAGACACACACACAGAAACACACACATTCTTCTTTTATTATGTAAGAATATTAAACAATATCAAGTTTTGTACTTATTTGACCTAACACATAATTATTTAATAAGTCAGCTAACAGCTTACTTACCATTCAAAGGACTGTGGCCTTCCCGTCCCTCGGGATCCGCTTTTTCATTCATGTTGGGAGTTTTGTAGACACTTACCCTGGATTCCTTCACATCCAGGTCTAGGTAAAACATGGAGCTGGATGATGAAAACCTGGAGAGATTTCCAGTAAACTTTGGGGTAGTGGGTGTGACAGGCATAGCAGCACAATCCTTGTCTGATGTCAATTCTGAAAATTAACTAGTACTTCAAACAGAAGGACAAATCAGACATTTATGCAGAAAAGAAAAAAAATGATAAAACTTCTGAAAGCCATTATATATCACAACATACATTATTATCATTATCTAGTTAAAGAGGAGAAAACTGCAGATTGCTGATTTCACAGAAGCCTACTGCTACTGTACATGAATTAAAAGAAATAAATAAATTAATAGATAAAGGGTCTTGCAAAATGGAGGTGTGAAGCATGTGTCCTTTTTTTTACCTCACTAAAAACTAAATGTGGAGGGGAGATGTAGCCATCAAGATAAGAAAAGCAACAACAAAAAAAATGTTTACTATGGCCATTACCTTTAACACTTTAGTGTCCACACTCATTGTGTTATATTCACCACTTTCATGGTAATAGATAATATTTGTATGCTTTGAAAGCCCTACAAGGATATATAATTTTATTTCAGATCAGGTTCTTACTTTTTGAAATAGAGTAGTTATAACTTTGATATTTTAAAATTTTTTGAGAAGGTGCTCCTAATTTTGATATTTTAATATTTTGAACTGTTTTACCTTATTCAAAATTTCTTTAAATTTTTACTTTCATTAATAAGTCATTTGTTCAATTTTCTAATTTTAATTGTAAGTGCATCATAATTCAAATTACACATTTTCCATTCCCGCATGGCTGTTGTTGTTGTTGAGACCCAGACCGTCCGACCTACCAGAAAGGTGTAAGGCAACTGCTTGGACGGCCGGGAAGTGCCACCCAATTTAGACTGGAACCCAGTGGGGGAGGCATCCACAGGGACCGTACCCTCCTTCCTCTACCACCAACCTCTCGGAAGGACTTACGGACCCACATGTTTAACGTGATCGTACTCCGCGTGAACACGGCAGCAGTGGCTGTGACCGCCACTGTGTTCCCGCCAGTGTGTTCCTGCATGGCTGTGACTCAATTCATGTTTTCGAACAATGTCACAGAGGACTCTTCTGGCAATTGTCTAACTTTTCGTTTCTAGTTGAGAAGAGAGATTGATGAAATAAATGACCACTCTTTTTAAATCAAGAGCGCTGATTTGAAAAATAAAAAACCACCAGCAAAACAAAAGTGGATACCTTTAAATATGTATGAATCAGTAGGCACTATTTCTTTAACCCAGAGAGGCTCCATGCTTTCTTGTATTTCATTTAAACTGCTCTCCTTGTTATCAGAAGGATCGAAAGGAGTAGCCTGGAGTAAAGCAATATAGTTCTTTAGAAACACTATTATTCTTGTATATAAAAAACAGAGAAATATCAATTCATAAATGTTAAACAACATGTGATTTCATTTAACTTTTACTACTCCCTTGAAGAAAGCAGGTGACTACATTTGTTTCGAAGGCATTTTAAGTCCTCTTCAACAGGCCAAAATAACAGTATGAACTTTTAACAATCGCTAAAAATGAACTGCCTACAGTTCGTTCTTAATGATTTTTAAGAGTGCATACTGTCCTTTTGACCTGAGAAGGTGGGCTTAAAATGCCCTTGAAACAATTGCAGTCAATTATTGACCTGTGTTGGCTTTCTTCAAGAAAGTATTGAAAGTTATATATTCTCACAAGCAACAGTTTTATTAACACTTTACAACATAGTTGAAAAGTGTTCATGACATCATTCATTCTGTCTGTCCGTTAGCACGATAACTGCCGCAAAAATGACTTTATCAAAATGAAATTTTAGTATGTTGTTTAGACGGTCTGTGGGACCTATGGGACTATAAATGAATAATATCACCCAATTAGTTTTGGATTGAACCTGGGTTGAAAAAATGAAATACATTGAACTCTCTGGGATCTAATTTTTCAAACATTTTTTAAATTAAAATTCACATTTCAATCAATTTAAAATTCACAAATTGCTTCGAAAGTTTTAAGAAATATTCAAATTATCCCATAAAAGATATGAAAAAAATTTCATTTAATCAGCATTCAATTTTTCAGCAAAATATATTCAGTAGTTTTTTAAATAAAAATTAAAATTATAATTACACCCTTTATATGAAGAGATCACGTGACTGACTTCAAAATAAAATATGGCATCCATCTTGTCGAAAGCCCAGGCTGTCCGACTCGTCCGAAGACATGGAACAGCAAAATGGGCGGCCGCGACATCCATCTTGTGTCAAAATTGTGACTTTTAAAGTTCTCTTTAATTCATACTTAGTGTTGTTTCCGTTCTAAAATTGCTTTATTTTTGCTTAAATTCTGTGCATCTACATACTGAAATAATGCAATTACAATATATTTAAGTTTAAATGATCATCAAACTTTGATTATTTCTACAACGAAGCCTAATTTTCACTTATGGAGAATGTAAACACCAAAAGATGTAGAATGAGTTGTATAAGAATTGCTACATTTCTTTAACACAAAATTATTTAGCGCATGGAGTCTGCAATATAGCTGATATGAATGAAACATACATTGATTTTACACAAAGAAGACTTTTTTCGATGAAGTGTTAAGCATAGAGTTAAATTACTTGTGCCTCCATGGTTTTAAGTTTTTAAATAAAATACATTATTATCGTATTGTGATGAATGGAAAAAAGTTTATGAACGATATGCTGCTTTTATATAGAGGCGATTTATGCAACCATGTGCAACCATGCCAATTATACAACATGAGCATAATATGCCAATTTAATATGTCCTACACAAGCTTCTTTGAAATGCACTTTAAATAAGCATGCTACAAATAAATTAAAACACTTAAAGTCACAAAGAAGAAAAAGTTTCATTACCTAGAAGTAAAATTCAGAAAAATAATTGCTATTTCAAAGAGTTTTCATCCGAGTGAAGTCAAATTTTCTGAGAACACTTATAATATTGAAACAATTATATATTCCAAAACATGAAAATTAATCTTTTAAATTTAGAAATTTTTTTAAATAGCACTCAAAATAGCATTTGTCTGTAATATTGCTTGCTGGCCACCTGCTTCAGGAAGCTGTAATGAATTGATTTGACTGCCTTTTATTGTCTGCTCAGAATAGTTAAAATTTTGATGGATTTTCAGTTTTAAATGTTTATTACTTTTAAACCCATTTAAAATGTTAAAAAATTTTGCCAAGTGCACATCACAAGGATGTAAGGTAACTCTGTAAAAAATTTCACTGCTATCCAATACTTTAATGTTTTATTGCACAGGGTGCAGACAGACTAAAACACAAACAAACACCTTTTCTATTATGCAAGACTACTCATCATGTTTAAAAAAGTATTTTGTATTTTCATAAATTTTGATAAGTGTTTTTAAGTGTAATAAAGAAAATACAGTAAAAACCATGGCTTAAATCCTTTACTTAATTTGTTTCAAAGTAATGTATATGAAACATACAATTTAGGATTTATATGTAAAATAACTTGAATGACTTGGTTCTACAAAAATTGTTAAAATGTTTCAACATTAGTTTTTCTGTAGCATTGACATTAAAATCTAACAATGTACTAACTACTCTAACACAAAAAGCAAAAATCTTAGTATTAATCTCAGTGTATCTTAACATTAGTATTTGTCTTATTACCAGATACGTAAATTATGAATAAATTTTGGCAAAATATCATTTAGGTTCCATGAGCATGAAGAAATTGATTTTGAATTCACTGTTAACTCTAAAATTTAATTGGAATTTCCTCAGCAGTATTACACATTTTATATTTTGTACATTTTATGAAAAAATAGAATATAACACAAATAAAATATTTTTTTTTTATTATTTTTTCTTAAATGAGTTGCTCTTCTTTAATAGATTGCGTATAATTTCATAAAAACTTCACTGAAACATCTCACACAATAAAAAACAAATAAACAAATGTTAGATGATTATATAGGAGAGAAAAAAATGGATATATACCTCTAAAGGCTTGTACAAGATGTTTCCATCAATAAATTTCAATTGTTGAGGTATAATACATTCAATGAGTTCAGCATTTACAAAGGCCTGGCCAACATTTACAGCATCATTCCTTTAAATGAAATGAAAAAGTTGCATTCATTTTTCTACAGTGTCATAATATCAGCGTAAGAAATTTCCATTTTTTCATCTGGCAAGTAAAAAAATCTGAATATTATATGGAGGTTTTTTCTGTTAAAAAAATAAAAAGTGCTACAACATTTATGAAAATCAAAAGCTTCAATGACTTCACTTGTTGTTTTGAAACACTTCCTGATGTAATTCATCGCTCAGCTCAGTGTAATGCAATAGCAGTACAAGATATTCTATAGTTAACAGCTTAACCATGTCACAAAGCTTCATTGCATGTGCACTTAACATAGCCATTACTAATGTAAACTGGCAACACGGTAACCAGCCCTGGCTGTGGCTACAGGAAGTGTGCATGCACAATACTTTACCTGATCATATGCTATGTGTAAATTTATGTTAATTTTTTTTATACGATTACATAATTGCCAATAAATTTTATTGTAATTTTTCTACCCAGAATAAATGGTGAAAATATTATGCAATGTTATGATATTTATAAAATACTGGCGAGTGAAAAAAAAATTTGGTGAGTAAACTCTGGGCTGAAATTTCTTACCCTGATAACGTCATTAAAATTCTGTATACCAAGGCAATCACTACAGAGGGCCACAACAAACTTTAAAACACATAACATTTACACATATCACATAACACTTACACATACTTAACTTAGAACAAACACATAACACTTAGACATACTGAACAATAAAATTCAAAGCAAACCTCAAAAGACTGGGGTTATGAGCCACCAGCCAGTCTACAATGTCACACCCCAGAACAAGTTTCGTGTGATGGTCTTTGTAATCTTGCTTCCAGAGGGGTACACTTTGCACTGAAGCCATTAGTTCATTCAAGAGTTTCTTCAACTGTGGTTTTTCCTAAATCCCAGTAGAGAGCAAGAGTTAGAAAAACAAGTGCTCCGTTTAACAAAATAAGTATTTATATGAGCTTCCAAGAAATGTCTGGAAAAACCCTGCATTGCAGATCTGCTTCTTCCTTTTCACATCTCGCGTCACATGTGCCTCTACACCACGGTAAAATAGTTCCCCTCTCCTCCAATCAGGGTTGGAGATATCAGCACAGTCTCCGAACTTTTTGATCCTACCTTGTATATATATATATATATATATATATATATAATTAACTACATAATTTATTCACTCAACATCCACAAGAATGTCTCATCTATACACTATTTGAAGTATATATATATATATATATATATATATATATATATATATAAAGTTGTTGGTATTTTTTAAGTTAGGGATTAATGAGTTGCAACTTTATTACTTCCATGAAAAAAAAAACGATCTTTTACATTCCATACAGAGGTAAATCATTATTGTCAAGGTGATTTGACTGGCTTTACCATGCATGCTGCCATAAATCCCCATTGTCATGCTAATTTGATAGGCATTAATGCACATGCGGCCATAAATGAGCAAAGAGGCTGGCAAATTGAAAATTCCCAGATTTTTCCAGCATTTTTAACAAAAAGTCAATTTTCCCTGCAATTTCCCTGACACTTTAGTGCACTTTCAAATTCACTGTAAATTCTCAGTTTTCCCGATTTTCAAAGTATGCACAAACAGTTTAGAGCTTTGAACAATATTTGCTATATTTTGCACTGGCATTTAAACAATTTTTTATTAATAGGTAATTTTGTAATGGTTCTTTCACGTATCTCTGTAAACATACAGCCAGATGTGGTTGACTGGTCAAAATTTAGAATATAATCGAATTTAGTATTCAACATGAATATTAAATTTGATCTTTAAGGGTTGAAACCCAAATCCAAGTTGTTTGCTTTGCTTGAGACAGACAGTGATTGGCAACTGGAAACTAACTGATGTATGCAAATGGGAGTACTGCACTGATGACTATTAGATGTGAAAAACACTAGAACTGAAAAATTCGCCCTAGAGAGTTTTTCAACATTGAAAACAACTGTTATTTAAAAACTCAATTAAAAGTATGAAAAGTATTAGATTTGAAATTGGGTTGACTATTTAAGTAAAAATTCCATAAAAAGTAAAGAATTAGAATTTAATAAGTGACCATTTTCTAAAAGTCATTTAAATAAGCAAAAATGTATGCTACATCATTTAAAAAAGTGGCTATTTTATTAGTTCAAATAGTGAAAATGCTAATGTTTGACATTGTTGCACTTTTTATTTACATTACAAAGTAATCAAAAATTATTCTATCATTCTGCACTTTAGACTGGAAAATATATGTCAAATATATTTTAACAGTGCCGATAGTGTTACAGCATATCTTATTGAATAAGATTCTGAATACAGAAATACATTGTGATAACAATTTCAAATTAAAGGATATAATTCAATGTGAAATTTATATTTTAAAAATGCCAATTTATAAAAAATCACAATTGGGGGCGGGGTAATACAAAGCATCTTGGCATGAAATTTGAACTTGAATTATATTTCCCTTAACACTATATATCTTTCAATTCTATAGTTATGAGAAAAAGATACCTTTCATAGCTCTCAGGAAAAAGATGATATTTTTAATTATATCTTTATCTATTTTCCTATTCAAAGCCACTTTACGATTGGCATCAGTAATGCTTAAATGGCTTTTGTTTATTTTTATATTCATGAGGGAATATGTAATTTTCTAGTTTTGTACATGTGACAAAATTAGTGAATGCATAAATGATTCCAAACCTGGATGCAACCATCATTCCTGTTGCTGCCTTGAAAAGATGCTGTGCCAGTCAACACGGGCTTTAGAGTTCTGGAAAAAAAAAGAATGTGGGGGATAAAATGGCTGTTTAAAAAAGTAATATTGTACAAGTAGATAAATTATTTAATAATAGAGATTTTGAACAGTTCCCAAACCTAACCTCAGAGCTCCTCAATCTTATTTTGTGCTCACCGCTCCTTATAAAAAAATTTCAGGTGTCTTTGCTCAACTGGTAATTGAGCTACTTTGAGAGTTGTAGCGAGAATGCGAACGCATGAACATGGAAGTGCCAGGGTTTGATTCTGAGGCCAAAGCGTGGTAGGTCAATATTGTAGCATTGAGTTAAAGACGTCTCCAGCTTAAGGCATTTAATATTGCCTTATAAGCATTCACTACAGTACTTTCCCTCCCAGTGAGTTTCACAGAAACTGAACGAAATTGTAACTGGGTTGCAGATGAGGCGGCGAGCCCCAAGTTGAAATGAAGAGCTTTTTACCAGCGGCGTCATAGTGAGTCACAAGGCCCTATGATGTACGGTGAGTCGACATCAGAGAATCTCGGAAGATCAAGTAAATATGGCGGCGCTATCTCATGGAGAGCATAGAAAATACATTTATGCAATACATGTATAATACTCAGGAAGCAGAATAATTGGAAATAATTGAGTAAAGGATGCTTCGTGCATCAAGTCCGGGTCACCAATGCGAGAATGCAACACATCAACTTGGCAGTGTTGGGGTTTGGTCCAGGGGCCAAAGCATGGTAGGTCAGTATCATAGCATTGAGCTACAGATGTCTCCAGTTCAAGGCATTTAATACTGCCTTATGAGAGTTTGCTACAGAGTCATTAAATTCAAACAAGTATTGTCTGGCTGTTTTGTGAAGTCATGTGGAGATTCCAAATCTGATACTATCCAATAGCCCCATAAATCAGAGCTCTGGAGGTGGTACATTAAACCTTCAACTCAACTCCTCTCTCATTTTAATGTCAAATTCCTTTTTTTACTGTATGTTTTCAATACCAACTCCTTCCTAAATAGCAACTGTATGAATTAGTAATTTTTGTTTGATCTACTGTGTTTTTTTTATTCAGTTACCCCAAACTCTTTGTATACTCTGGAAATATTGCACCTATCATGGCTATAAAAAATAAAATTTCTAACAAAATTTTCTATACTGACAATGTAAAACCTGCCAAATATTAGCAAATTTCATGTAATTTTGGCAACACTTTGCATGGTTGTGCGCTAAACAATTTGACTGTATGATTAAAGTTCCATATAGTACTATAGATTTAGAAATGTCTATTTCTTCCATATTTAATTACAAATTATTTAACTAATATATTAACAAGCATAACACTTATTTCATTAAAATATGCTTTTGTGTTAATCTCTGTTTCACTACAACATTAATTTTTCATATGAATAGTTTTTTAATTGGTAAACATATCATGCTTTTTAAATGGTAAACATATGATGTTTTTTAATTTATTGTCTAAAAACTATTTTTAAAAAGTTAGATATTCTAAAGTAAATTTTTTTTTAAATAATTTTATTTTGGAGTCAGAGTCGGTATATTTTTACCAACTCTGACTTTGTCGTCACACCAAACGACATCCAATTTTGACTTCACAACTATGCTATAAACACACCTATAAGTTTTACAACATCAGCATCTTACTTAGCTCTGGCTATGTCTTCTTCTCTGAAACCCATCACAGAACTCTTTCGTCTTACTGCTGTTGCTGCATTGGCCTTCAGATTGGTTACTGCCCCAGAAGATGACTCCGTGCCAAAACCCATTGGATGCAATGAGTTTGTATCCTCCTCTGAACGAGCACCATAATCCAGGGATCTTACGTATGACAATACAGTTTTGCAACAATAAGAACAGACACGAAGATCATCTAAGTAAAAAAAGTCACAAAATAAGAATTTTATGCAAAATAATAATACATATAGAAGGACAATTATGAAAACAAACATCATACAGAAATAGAGACCTAGTTACATGAAACGGCTAGATACAAATAATTCAAACTGTGTAAAAGAAGTAGCTTCTAAATAAGGCAAAAAAGTCAGAAAATTAAACATGGGTTTTGAGATAAAGGACTAGCACATGAATAAAAAAAGTGTCAAACTGGGAAACCAAATCGAGGCCGGTAGTCAGGTTTTTACAGAAACCTGCAAAAGTTCAATTATTTAAAATTTACTTTGGAACCGATGTTGCCTATAATTTACAGCAGAGATTCATTTATTTAATATCAGCCTCATCACCTTTTGAAATGAATGAATTCATTAAATCCTTACTTTAAATTCCAGGCAATGTCGGGTATATTTTTTAGTATTCAAATAAACAGCTTTTACTGCACGATATTGCTAAATATATAAAGTTCTAAAGATATACTTCTACTGCAAAACAGACTTAGTGAGCATATTTATGGGTCCTAATATGTTCGTTAAAACCGAATTATACTATACTGTGTATTGCAGAGAGAGTATAAGAATGAAAAATTTATGATTAACATGAATTATCAAAATGAATGATCAATGAATTATCTAAATAACAAAAAAGGGGAATTTCATAAAATGTACAATGAAATTCTGAAACTACTTTTGTCATAATTTTTTTCTGAAAAACAAAAAGTGCAAATTTTTGTAATGAAAGTTATTTTGAGAGGGCAAAAGTTTTATCCTTCAAAAAAATAAATAAATAAAAAGAAAATATATAATTTTTTTCTTTCTGTTTTTAGAATTATTGAAAAATTTATATGTCTTTTTAAAAATTTCTGACAGTGCTGTGCAAATTTGTTAGTTGAATAATAAATAATTTACTCATCAAGAAGCACACAATTCATAAATATAGAATAATTTAAGTTAAATGGCATCTAATTCTATTATTAATGAATATTTCAGCATAAAACTGAATAAAAATTGAAATTAATACCAGTGTAGCCAATTAAATCCCCAGAAATTTCTTGACTACAACAACGTCTGCAAAAAATCTGGCCACAAACACGACAATGATGGCGGCGGCGGAAGGTGGTAAATTTATCTCCACAATCATAACACTCTTTACAATTGCTGTCAGGCATCCAGTACTGTTTGAAATCACTGTCTTTGTAGCTTTGCAAACCCTGAAATAATGAACTGGTATGTACACAATCATGTTTACAAAAACTTCACATTTTCTTGAACAATCAAGTGTTACTGATGAGTGCATCTATGCATAGTGGAGAGTAGTAATGAATGGAAAGCTTTTTGGTTTTTATTTTTGTAATATTTTTCTACTCATTTTTTTCTTTTTACTCAACATTACACAATATTTGTCATACCCACTTAGTTACATGAAACAAAAGTAAAAATTTGAATGGAAATCATTATTAATGAGTAATAATAAAAAAACTGGAGGAATACTTTTGTCCCACTCAACCCTACTCATGGGTCTTAATGGTACTTGATGGTAATGAATGGGACACTAAATGAAATTCAAGGAAAAATTGAGAAATGAACCTTTTTATTAACATAACTAGGTAGAATAGTAAAGAACGGTAAGATAATGAAAAATGGATGCTTCACAATGGGGAAAAAGAATGATTATTCTACAAAAAAGATTTTGAATGAAATGTCAAAGCTAAAACTTGAGACTCGCTATTACTTTCATCTATTTCTGGATGAAAATTTATATCATCATCTGATTTTTCTTCCTCATCACTACTAAATTTGTTTTTTTTTTATTTTTTAGTCTTCTCCTTTTAGTTGCTGGTTTCTCTGTTTTATTTTTTGTCCTATTTTGTATTGGTAATTTTTTTCTGGCATATCTGCCAGTATAATTATTTGAACTCATTTCCTACCACTCTGAATAAATTTATCTTTTCTTGGAATGGCTTTAAGGAATGGTCAAATATTTTTGGCCTAAATGGAGAAAATAATTTGGTGTCTGCACGGCTGTTATTTTAGAAGTGCTAAGAAGAATTAATTGTATAGTTTGTATAGTAGTATAGTTTTATTATCAGGATCAAATGAATTAGTTTGTGAAGTTTCAAGAATTGTCATTTCAGTTTGGATGTTTGAAGCATTTGGAATCACTAGAATAGTTGGATCAGAGTGATTCGTAGGTAAAATATGAAAAAGAAACTAAATGCACATTTTCATGGTCACAGTAAAGATGGCCCATTCATTACCATGGCATGTGTCTCATTCAGCCCCTACCATGCTTTTCAAATATAATCACATTTTTGTGGCTGATGATGCTAAAACATAATTTAAATACATTTTAATAGTAGTAAATAATTAAACAAACTTATGGCATAGTTATAATAAAATAATAATTAGTTTTTAATTCGTAACTATTTTATAAAAAATAAGAAAAACTTAAGTTTCATGCAGATTTTTGTGCATCATGCTCTACTGAGAAAATGGCTAATCACACACAACTAAAATTTTTATATGTTTGTCAGAACAACTATCATCATCTACTGACATTACCTAAAATCACTTAATGCAAATACTTTTTGATACCGCCAATGTCCCATTCATTACCACTCTCCCCTACATATTGTTTTATAACATAAAACCAGCGACAGCTCGTGAGTGACATGTAGAGGGGGGCACTCATCTATGTATTTATGCCTATGTATGTGTTAGTAATATATATATATATATAATTGAAGAATTTTTATTTTACTTGTATTATATATACCTGAGATTAATCATTAAGTGAAAATGTTCTCCATAGCAAAAATGAAAGGAAGATCGACTGAAATATATATATATATATATATATAAAGCATATGTATATACATATACGTATTTTGGGCATAGCAACGGGAGTATTAAAAATATAAACGACGGATGTATTAAGTAAAATGACATACCTCCCACATGCTCACTCGTTCATGAAATTCCTGGACACATGGAACGTATCCTTCCTAGTGAAAAACATTACATAGTTCTAATTTACATTAAAGTAAAATTGTAGGGGCTAGTTAAACTAAAAGTTATGCCCAGGGAGTTGACTAAAAAATATACATATTTTGGTGATACGTACTGATGGTTAAAGATTACTGATGGTACTGATGGCTTTTAAAGTAAAGGGTAAGTTATAATTGTGATCATTTGGATCAACGATATAGATCCTTCAAATTTTTCTTGCAAAATATGCAAAAAAAAAAAATTATAAGCTACTTAAAATTTATTATATGAATAACCCAATTCTCCATCCGTCCGCCTCTGTAAGACTGGGTGACAAATTTGGCAGGATATCGCCAACTTGAAGACTTTCACTTATGAAAACAAAAAAGTTTCTTGATGAACTTCTAGAGGAGTGGTTTGATCTAATAACACTCAAAAAATTTTAATATTGAACAAGTATTAGAAAAAACTGAAGCCATGAAAGACAGATTTCCAAATTCAGATTATCTTAGTAAGTCAGAAACTGTCATATCAGTTTCAATAGCTTCATGTGAGAGAGGATTTTCTCATATGAACCTGATAAAAAATAAATTAAACAGAATGGAAGTAGAAATTTTGTGAAATTCATTGATGATAAATTTAAATGGACATGATCTAAAGAACTTTAACCCTAATTAAGCCATTAACCACATTGGTATTTTAAAATAAAAGCTGTGAGGCATGTCAGTGGACTTAAATGAAGTATATAAAGTGTGTATAAATTATATATTTACCCACTTTGTATGATCTTATTAGTAAATAAAAAATTTTTAAAAATACATTGCACTGATATTTTTTCAGGTTCCTAAGTTTTTTAGCCTGACTCCTAACATTTCAAGAGATTTTTTAATCCCTGTTGTAATCAATAATTTATCACTAAAATTGGTGAATGTAACAACACTCATGCTTCCTATTCTGGTCCTGGGCTATTTGTTGTAAGTACTGAATAATGTTGTAATAAATAAACAACACTACAATTTTAAGTTAGCTTTAAGATATTAACTTAGGGATTTAAAATTTAAATGTAAATTACATATAATATTATGAACTAAAGATGAAAATGTGTACAGTTCTCTACATTGGATACATTTTTGGAACTATGTAAGTATTCAAGTTTTCAATGTACAACATAAAAAATCAATAAATAAAATACACTTTGTGCAAAAGATAAGGAAAACTTGAACAAATTATATAAGCACATTGTCTCATTTGTGCTTATATACGTTGCTTAAGTTTTCCTTAACATAAGTAATGATGAAACAAAAAATTACCTTTTTCTTCTTATCAACAATATTGTGCATGATTTTACTCAAAATGCCAGACATTCCTCGATTTGTATCTATCTCAGGAATAGCAATATCTTTTTCCATCTGAAATGGTGAAGACTCCTCAGATAAACTCATTGCTTTGGAAGAAATATCCACAGAAATTTTAGGAGTAGCAGCTTCTGGAAAATTATAAATTACTTTCAGTTTGGCTTGACAAGATTTTGCATGGCTTTAACATTTGCATTATTCATGTTTATATCTCTATTAGCAGTGGGATACAATGGCAGCTCATGACTTCAGGAGTGGGTGAAGCAGTAGCTTCAGTGGTTGGATTTTTTCTCTTCCTTGACAACAAACATCATCAAACTGCATCACGCTACTGGCACAAGTATTGCCAAATATTATCTAAAAATAGCCAAACGAGTCTGAAAAATTTGCCAAATAATAATAATAACCCATTCAGTAGATAACTTTAAGTGAACCAGCGTTTATCCTGTGTTATCCCACAAGCTGCCACTGCTGGGATAGAATATAAATGTTTGCATTTGGGGCAATATACCATGTCTAGCATATATCAAGTTAGTGTATAAGTACATATATTTAATCTAATTAAGGTATATTTCATTTGTGCTTTTTATGTAGTATAATCTCACTCTGCTACATCCACAAAACTGTCTTTCCAAAACTATTTTTTTTCTTTGCTTTTACTGACCTAGTTAACCCTTTTGCGATGGTTGGCAAGCCCGCGTGCCGGCTGCGAACTTGCATTCAAGGACGGACGGCACGCACTCGTGATGGAGAGAACTTTACCCTAAACGGCGAGTGGCACGTATCGGTGTTTCTATGTGAAACATTTTCATTTGAATTTATTTGTCTACTAGATGGCGTTAAATGCCCATGGAAGCAACTTAAATGTATTTTGTATATGCTTGACCTTGGCAAAAGGAGAATCCAATGAATTATTTCTCCATTTGGAGCGGTGAAACATGGTTCTGTAAAGTAAACAGACAGAGCACTTCTCGCAGCATCAACAATTTTATAATTGAGTTCCGGGTTTATAGGAATATAAGCGAGTATTTTTTTGGGGGGGGGGGGGGGGGATGGGAGGGGGGGGGGGGTAAAGAAATGTGTGGAAATGAAATGATTAGGTTATTTCTGATAAAAGTATGGCTGGTTTGAAACGTTTCCTTTCTGTGGAAGAATATACGCGTATGGTAAACGAACCAGACAGTAATGAAAGCGATGCATATAGTGAAGATTCGTGGAACAGTGTTATTTCTGATGATGAATCTGAAAATGCAATTGATTCTTCAGATTCTGAGCGTACTATTATTACAAAGCTGCCAGCTTCAGTTGCTGTTTTATCGAATGATATTTGGACATGTGATTTGAAAGATTTGAATTCTTTGCAGTTTTTTAACATACCTGGAATAAATCACAATATCATGCCGCCTAATTTAGATAAGGAACTTGATTTTTTTAGCATATTTTTTGATGATGAACTAGTAGAATTTATCGTAAAAGCAGCTAATGAGTTTGCAAAGAAAAAATGGGAAAAAAATCTCCTCTCTCCTTCCACATCCAAGACTCCACCTGTTCCAAATGTATTTACACCTGTGACAGGAAACGAATTTCGTGTGTTTCTCGCACTAGTAGTTTTGACGAGCATTGTCAGAAAACCAAATCTTAAAATGTATTTTTCAAAGAATCCAATTATCAGTACTCCTTTTTCTAATTCAGTTATGAGTTGCGATCGATTTATAGGAATATTACGTTACCTTCATTTTACTCTTGATAGTAATGCCCAAAAACTAGATAAATTGAAACCCGTGTTAGATGCATTAGTTTTAAATTTTAAATCTGTACACACTCCTAGAAGAAATGTGTGCATTGATGAATCTTTGTTTTCATGGAAAGGAAGGCTGGGATTTCTTCAATATATCCCCTCGAAAAGGTCCAGATATGGAATAAAAATATATAAATTATCAGAATCGGAATCAGGATATATATGGAATTTCCTTGTGTATACTGGAAAGGACACAGAATTATCAAGTTCTGATGGTGTATATGGAGAACATGTTGTGAAAACACTTCTAAGTGAACTTTTAGGAAAAGGATATACTCTCTATTTGGATAGATTTTTTTACCTCTCCTGTACTCGCAAAGTATTTGTTGTCTAACAATATGCATATATGTGGTACAGTTTTAAAAAATCGGAAGGACATGCCAAAGAATTTTCCATCTGTACCTCTACGCAAAGGAGAAATTGCAGCAGTGCAAAAGGATTGTGTGAATGTCATTTTATTCAAAGATAAAAAGAAGGATGTCTTAATTTTAACAACTCTTCATACTGACAAAATGCAAAACTCTGGAAAGAAAGACCGGAAAACATCCAAAGGCATTTTAAAACCAAATTGTACTTTGGAATATAACAAATATATGGGGTGGGGGTGGGGGGGTGGATATTGGAGATGCGTCTCTAACGCATTATCCAGCTTATAGAAAAACTATCAAATGGTACAGAAAATTATTTTTTGGCTTTCTAGATATTGCAATATTGAATGCTCATAGTCTTTTTGACAATAAGAAAGGGAAAAAATCCCCAATCTTGCAGTTTTGTCTTCATCTCATAGTGCAATTTATTGAAATGTTCTTTACCCCTGAACAGTCCAGTAGAAGTAGTTATCTCATCCCCTCTCCTCTCCGTCTAACTGGAAGACATTTTCCAAAATTGTGCTCTGATACAGGTAAAAAAGACCTCTGAAGAAGATGTATAGTTTGCTCACAAACTACAAAAGGCGAAAGGAAACACATAACGACTTATTATGAATGCAAATATTGCAATGTTGGTCTGTGTGTGGGTACTTGCTTTGAAATATACCATACGCAAAAGGTGTATTAATTAATGAAAATAGCTAAGCTATTTTCTTGTGTATATATGTACATAATTTCTATTAGCTATATAAATATTTTATTACTATCATTTCAATATTTTTTCTGATTAACTGATAACTATTTTAGGCTAATCCGGAGATTAGGTCACCTTGGTTAAATCGGAGAAGACGCCACGCACTTTGTGAGGTTAAATCGGAGAAGACGCCACGCACTTTGTGAGCGCTTTATGTTGCAATCTGGTAACCTCTTGTATCGGATGTTTTCGGCGGAAATTGTGTAACATCCAATAAGAATACGTTTTTGTGTTTGCTACAGTTTTTTGATGTAAAAGAACATTTCTATCAATATTTTTGGCCATTGTTGTGCGTGTTTGCTTGTTCTTTCGTTATATGATTTATTTTGGAGAAAGTGATTTTGCTACGTGCGATATGCACAGATAAAATTGTAGCATATTCTGTGTCTGGGAGCCGCAGGCGACCGTTCCTAATAAACCGGAGATCACTGGGGGCCCCGTTCCGGTGTAGAACGACCTTCAGGTCGAACCCCTGCCCTTGTACGGACCACCGATACATCCGTTCCACAATTCTCGATCTTTAGATCGAATCCCTGCCCTTACACGGACCTGTAGGTCGAACCCCTTCCTTTACATGGATCCTCAGTTAGATGGAGAAAGCGATCTTGATACGTGTGATATGCACAGATAAAATTGTAGCATAAAAATATTAAATTTTACAAAAATCTGATTTTGGAACGTTTACATGAGTATTATTAATTTTTTTATTCTGCAGTTTTATAAAGTTATTTAATTTCTTAAAATACACAAAAATCTGATTTTGTAACGTTTTTTTAAGTATTATTCACTGTTATTTAAGTTAAATTAAATTATCATTTATATTAGAAAATCTTGTTTAGAACAAACACAATAGTCTGTCTTTAGAAATAGGGTTCCTCTACCAAAACATCATTTTGGTAGGAGGAGCCTATTTCTAATGACGGTAAATGACATCACTGAGGATGGGTGGAGCCAATTTCAAAACACGGAAGAAAGCGCCAACCACAGGCCAACTTGGCCCGATTTTGTACTTAGAAAAAAATTTGCGGTGACCTGATCTCCGGATTTACCCTATTTTAATCAAGGTAAGTAATCATTTTTAATACACTAAAATTTTTAATATTTTGATAAAAGAAAATTTGTATGAAAAATATACATCAAATAGAAAATAAGAATTTCCTTTATTCCTGAAAATAGTAGAATGCTGTGCTGAACAGGTGATTTTTAGTGAATTTATTTCGAGAGTTAGGCTCAGCGCAAAAAAATAGCAGTCTTTTGGGAACAGTTCTGAAACGAAGCGCTTCGTCCTTTGGGCCACGGTAGTTTCGGAATGCAGCTGTTGCGAAAGGGTTAAAAGAGGTTCTTTTAGTTCGTCTATATCTTACAGTTCTTTTATTAAAGGCCAGCTCAAGCAAAGTCTATGGTTTTACTGGCAAATTACTAGCCATGTTAAAGGCCCAGAAAACAAAAAGAAAATATAATTTTCCCAAAATTTTAATCTCCCACATTTCTATGGATGAAGCAAAGGCCCTCTTTGGTGTAAAAGATAGGGAAGCATATAGGACAGAATTGTTTCTTACCATAAGGAAAATTGGCAATTTCAAGTTAATAAGTATTTTTACTGGTAGTCCATTAAAAGTTATTAATAACATATAGGGGGAGAATCTGAAGTGTGAAACAAAGGGCAGATGTCCTGCTTGCCTGTACATAAGAACACACCTGATCGAAAATTTGGTTGCCAATAGCTAAAAGAGTTCCTATTGATAGACAGAATCTGGAGAGAGTTTCAATCTTTAAAAAAAAAAAATTAGTTAGATTGCATTTGACCATGACTCTACTACTGATAACTGTAAACTTTATATAAAAATTATCCTGCAAGTTAATTTTGGCAGAAATGAAAAAAAAAATAAACAAGTCAAAAATGTTTCACTTTTATTGTCCAGATATTCCAACCTGCAACTAACTAATACAAAAATTAATGCGAGTCAGTAACGAAAATGATCTCCTCAAAAGTTTCACCTTTTAAAATCTCTTTTTGTGTTAAAAAACAAGTGCAAAGAAGCTTTTCACATGTATGGTAAACTGGTACATATTTCCAGGTTAAAAAAACAATTATGCAATTTAAGTGATCTCATCTCTATGACTTTCCAAGATAAATATGATGGGTAACATTTATATTACAAATAATCTGCAACAACCGGAATCATCTTAATTTCAATAAAAAAACAATGGCTAGGCCCTTGCATATCAACCCATCCCAGATGGCAATATTTGTTAAATTGGTTTCACCATAATTAAATAATTTCATTCATATTGTAGACATTACAAAATTAAAAGAAATAGAAGGTCTTAAAAGGTGAAATTTCCACTCTTATTTCGATTCTCTTCAATAATTTATTAAGTTTTTGAAGTCTGAACAATCTCAATAGTTATTCTTCATTTGAAAGGACGATATCTGTGCTATATGGATAAGTAAACTATAATATTCTTCTGGCCCTTTGATAAAACACACGAACAAGAATCTTCCGCAAGGAAATAAATACTTGGTTCGGTTGAAATGCCTACCTTTCGTTTTCCAAAATATTTGTCGAATAGAAAATGGCTCTGACTTGGAATCCGGACTCAACGGTGCAAACTCTGTGAGGGATGAAGAATTATTTAATTTTTTAGCCATAACAATGAGTTCGTTTCAATGTAAAAACCTCAAATTAAATATATATAGATATATTTATACACTAATGTGCAAGAACAACAAAATACTCTCATGTCATATGTCTTAAACTGCACTGCAGACAAATTTTAATCTCCTATTGAAAAAACAGAAATAATTGTTTTCCTCTTGATTTTTTAAACGAAATAAAGTGAATTTGTGATTCATAGTAGTGAACGATTTACGAATGGCTCTTGAGGTCCCTGTTCAAAACGCAAGCTCGGACGGACCGGTTACACCTTTGCATTAGCCAATCAAATTCTTTGCAAAGATCCATTTTTTGATATTTCATTCTATCTGATCGGTCGTCACTTCTGAACACGACCGGATTTTATTTACATATTGCAAACAGTGAACTGGCAACACTATTTTGTAAGCAGAAGCACATGTGGTATTTGAAATTTGTCCGTAGAAGTCGTAGAAGTATCTGAATGATTTCGCCGCACTTAATGCTTTAATTGTTTTTTTAATTACTATTTATTTTTGTAATTTGATATGGCGGCTGAAATTGACGAAAGTATGCCGGAGAAACCATCGCTTCGCAATGTGCAAATTGCAAAATATGGTATACCAAAAAATGGACAGTATAAGGTTAGTTGAAAATTTTTGTTATATGTATGTCCCTATGTGAATTAATAGTGTTATATAATAATGTAAAGCTCAGCCATATAAACATTAAGTATGATACATTAATTTAGTATGAGCTCTATTTCATTTTTGCATACTTATATCACTGGAACAGGTTAGATAAAAAATGTTACCGGCTGAGCTCCAATGCGCTGAAAATTTTTTTATCGCCAATGCAGGGTATTTCTGGTTAATATGGGGAGCCCACCGTACTTTTAACTTGCTCGCCAATCTGATTGCGAGCTCTAATGTTGTAATCTGGTAACCTCTTGTTCAAAACCCGGGAGAATGCGCTAACATGGCGCGATTTGTACTTGGAAAAAATACGTATGGGGGGCTATTATCAGGGTTGTTATGATTTTGCCCAATCCGAAAAAACACGGGTGGGTTTAAAAAAAAAAAAAAACAAGTGGGCAATTAAACTTAAAATTGCATTTACTGACAATTAATAATAAAAAGTTAATAAACTTTCTGTACAAAATAATATATTTCATAACATTGTTTTTAATAACACTTCTTTTTCTTTTATTATTCTTAATGAACTTTTAAATTTTTGTAACTTCACTTTTCAAAATACATTTGTAAATTTAAATATATAATTATATAATAATTAAATGCATTTTTTTAATCTTTTAGGACATATTTTTATTTTGAATGTTGTATTTTTTATGTGCATTTTTCATTATACCATGTAATTTGAAGTAAATACATTAATCATATTCATACTTCTGAGCATTTAACAGTACTGTTCTGCTCAAGTTCTGATTTAAACAATTAATTGTTCTTTGTTAGTTTTGAAAATTTGCTAAAATAAAAGTTATAAAAATAAACAGAAAAATTCCCCTGAAAAAAACCCAAATGGGCTGGGTTTTTCAAGAAATCACAGGAACGCGAGCCCCCTCTGGGAAATTTCAAGATTTTTTTCTAACTTCATATTTTACTAAACACTAGAAAATGAAATTTTTTTAAACATAAAAATAATTGAAAAAAAATCCTATCAACATAAATGTCATATTTCAGTTCATTCTTGTTCACATCTTCCTTAGCATAGAGTAATAAACTATCTTGCGTATAAACCAAGCTCCTCTTTACTCCCAGGAAACATGTTTTCGCAAATAACAAAAACACCTGGTTATCAAAACTTTTTCAACTGACCACCTAATTCAAAGAGAAACAGAATATTTACAGCCATGGGATTGGCATTTTTAAAATAAATAATTGTCTCCCTCCAGTAATAACTAAATGATAACCACGAAGGAAAGATGACTTATTTGGTCTACCTAAAGCGATCTTATCTGTAATTACTCCTCGATTCTATATACCAGTGCAGTGCAGTCTTTACTGGTGCCATCCATTCCATTTGAAGCTGCAAAACTTGCGGGTATCTATATTCCTGGTGATCGCCAGACGTTTAGCAGCCAATAGCCCCAAGTCATTTGAGACCAGAAAGCTAGAATTATAAATTATGAGAAAATGGAAAATATCGGATTCATAGGAACCTTGTGGGAACAGATCTGATATAAAGAATTTGGCTAAATCCGCCATTTTTTTTTTGTCGCCAAGACTGGCGCCAACGCGTACGGTGTTTTGAAAATTCCTAACGGACGCCATCTTGAACATTGCACGTACGAAATATAAACATATATAATTAAAAATGCATAAAAATGCCGATAATTAACAATACTTAGAAAAAATACGAAATTACTAAATTTACGAGAAACAATACTTAGAAAAAATGCATACAAATGCCGATAATTAACAATACTTAGAAAAAAGTTTGTACTTTAACTAAATTTAAGAGAAAACGATTCTTAGAAAAAAGTTTATACTTTAACTAAATTTAAGAAAAAACAATACTTAGAAAAAAGTTTGTACTTTAACAAAATTTAAGAAAAAACGATACTTAGAAAAAAGTTTGTACTTTTAACTAAATTTAAGAGAAAACGATACTTAGAAAAAAGTTTGTACTTTAAAGAAATTTAAAAGAAACGATACTTTACGTGGACAACAAAATCAAAACACAGTACCTGGTTTAATGAAATCCAAAACTTTTCAAAGAAAAACACGTGTAAATATCCAAATTGCACAAATAATTGTTTCCACACTGCGGTCATAAAAAAACTTAAATTTTCTGCTTCTACATTATTTTATCTAATAACATGTGCTATCTTTAATTCCTGTATGATATTTACGTTTTTAACACACTCAAACACGTTTTTACACACACACCAACAATAAAACAAAAATAAAATGGCCGCAGCCGACTATATCAGAAAGCTAAAAGGGGTGGGGTTGCCAGAATTTCCAGAAAAAGCAAAATGTTGCGCAAAGCAGGCGCGCCACATTTGGCCATTTGGCGCCACAATTGGTTCGTACTTTGAAAAATGAGTGGGGGCCTATTCTAAGAATCACCCCAAATCTGTACCACCTTGTGGAAAAATGGTTGCATTTTGTAGGAGGACTTAGCATATATTCAACTGGTGCGGTTGGTCTCAGATGAGTGATGTTTGTGGTTGTGGTGTTGATAGCAGTGTGATGTTTTGGTTCTTTTAATAAATGTTTCATTTTGGTTTGTGATGAAAAAAAGAAAGCAATATATCTGTGCTATTCATTAAAGTTATATTTCGATTTGTAATTAAATATAAACATACTTATTTCTCATGGATAAATTTAAATTAAAACAGCAAAAATTTCTTTTTGCGCGAGAAATCCTCAAACTGCTGAAAGACCTGCCACCTGCATATTATATTAAAGAGGCAGATTTTGTATTAAGCGCAACACTGGTAAGTGCTGGCGACTAGGAAGTCATTTAGAAAATTTTGCGATGTTTGACCTTTTTCTTATAATTCTGAAGTGCTGGTATTACTATTAGCAGAGTAGAAATTTTAGTAGAGGATGATACGCAGTAGTGAAGTGTATTTCAAGAAAGCAAGTTCGTCAAACACAAACACAATTTTTATTCTTGTGAGATCCATTGCACAATTTAAAGTTGCAAAATAACTGTAACATTCGTTGCAAAGCAAAAGTATATGCAAAATGAGCTAGCAAACTCATGAAAAAGGTTTGTAAACAGTTTATGACTAGGCACACACTCTCAGTTACACGTTCAGTTGCTATAACATTGGTAAGTAGAAAAACAGCTACTTTACCACAAATGCCGTGCACGTTAACGAAGCCACCATCATCAGGTCACACGTCATGGCATTACACTGAGTCCAAGAACCGCGAAAAATTAACTGGTCTCTTTAAAATTGAAAGAGCCAAACTCTAGAAAAACATTTTATCGCACTTTCCGAAATAACCATCGGAAACTTGACTCCTACTTAGTTTAAGCAACTTATCTGGAAAATGCTAGCGTTACCGTAACATGCTCAAACCAAGTATTTTGCTAAGCATCGGATCTATCGATCAGATCTCGTTCCATTACATCAGGTCAGGTCACATAACAGGACTGCATAAAGCTCTGGTCATAAAACAGGTCAGGACCGTCTAACTGATCAGGTCCGTCTCGCCCTTCATGGTCACTTGAATAACTGAGAATGTGTCCTATCATATATACACCGTGATGGGTACGCTCTGGAACTCAACCGTTGACGGCAGCGCCCTCACTATATGCAAAACAGGATGTGCACACGGCGAGAAGGCGATTTGCATGAATGGCATGTTCTGTTCTCGTCACGAGTTGTTCACGAGAACGGTAAAACCATTCTAAAAATGAAGACACGTTCCCGCGATAACGAGAATCGCGATGAAAACAGAACCAAGTTTCGAACAGTAAGTATATATATGTTTTAATGGCTCTGCGCATTGCATTCTATGAAATTGTACTGATAGGTGTGCTTTTTAATTAAATAATATAATTATATTAGATCTTTCATTTAAAGGGATTAGTGAAACATGGCAATGCTATAATTTTACAAAAATAGGATTTTTTCAGAAATTGCTATATACAGTTAAGTGTTATTTGATGGAAAAATCACAGTTTGGCAAAAAATGTTGCTAGTCATGTTGGTGCTCCAAGCCTTTCGTTTACATGTTTATATTTTCGTAATGAAACTTGTTTTTACATATCTTGCTCACATGATGGGATGGACATCCAAATTTATATAAGTTTGTATGTGACAAAATCTTAGGGTTTCGTTACATATCATAACAACTGTTTTTCATTTTATTGTGTTGCAACTTTTAGTTTTATTTTATCCTCAGTGGGTGTGGGGTAAGCCTGGATACTAGCTCCGAGATTGACCCAGGAAAAACGGGGCATGATCGCTCCTTTAGGCCCATCATAAACATTAAGGAAATATTAAATGCAATGGCCCCGACCCATCGGGAAATCTCTATAGAGATCCCACTGATCGTATCTAGGTCTGGTATGGGTAATCAACAATATGCTGAAGAGTATAATATGACCGATTCTTGCTAGGGGGACTACAAGCACTACCTCCATCAGTGGCAACACTGCAAGGCACTAGTAGCTCGCCCCCCTTCACTTTTAACCCCTAATTGCTCCTCGAAAGAAGAAAATGCTATGCTTAGACGATGTCATCTGGTATGTCAAAGAGGGAGTGAGTTCAGGAGTCAACTAGAGTGGGGCATACCTAAAAAGTTTAAAAATATTTATCGTACAATAAATAAAACTGCTGATTTCGTTCTTTCGACCCAGCCCATCTGGAGCCCAGTGGGGACGACATTCACAGGGACCGACCCTCTTTCCCTTGCTACCAACTGCTCGGAAGGACTTTCAAATCCACAAATTTAATGTTCTTGTACACGAAGATAGTTTAGACAAAGCCGAAAATCAAACTCTGGTCTTCCGAGTACCGTCCCTGTAACTTAACCACTCAGTTATCCCACTCCGAAACTGATACTTGTACAATAACTTACAAAACTTCCTTAAAAAAGGCATATATATGTCAGTTAGGTGACTACAGTTGCTTCGATGGCATTATTAGCCTCTTTTTTCAGACCAAAATGACAGTATGCACGCTTAACAACCACTACTGACATTCGTTGGGCAGTTCGATTTGTTAAGGGCACATACTGTTCTTTTGCCCTCAAGTAGGGCTTATAATGCCCTCGAAACAATTCTAGTCATCTTACTGAGATAAGCTTACTTTTTTCAGGAAAGTCCTGGTCTTGGTAAGTTGTTATATCTTTATCGACTTTGTAAATCTTTTGTATAACTTTATCGGATTGTGCCCTCCCCCCTAAGATTTTGAAAACTCGGCGCCTATGCTTGTTCCATTTTTTCAGTCTTGTTCCGATTTGGATCCACTGTAGTCTGATTTTTCTTTTCCATGACATTTATATTTTATTGCATGCAAATCTGTATAAGAGTATCTACAAGTGATGAATTCGAAAGTAGGTCACGAAATGAGAAACAAAGTCAGGAACTTTAAGATGGAGGTTTTCCCATTCTCTCATCTAAAAATCTGTTTCCACATGATTGTGTCTGTTTCTAATTAATGTGGGAGAAACGCATTTGCATCGACTAAAATTTTTGTGATTATTTCTTGTTATATACAAGAAAACTATTTTTCAGATGTATTATTAAAGAAATGAAGAGCTATATTGCACGTGTACCGGATACCGCGATAAACTGCATTTGTCCGCAATCTTCTTTATATTTTGTTTTATTGTGAAAATACTTTTCCACTTCTGCAATCTGTTTGCATCATTTAAAATGTTTGTAATTATTTCGTATATACTATATTATACAGAAAAACTATTTTTCAAGCATATTGTTAATGACATGAAAGGCTATTTTGCAGCAGTATCGCGATAAACGGCAGTTGCACGCGATCCTCTATATTTCATTTTATTTTGAAAGCATTTTTCCACTGTTACAATTCATTTGCATCATTTAAAACATTTGTAATTATTGTGCATATTATATAGAAAAACTATTTTCAAATGTATTATTAATGAAATAGGAGGCTATTTTGCAGCAGTATGGGGAAAATTGGTATTAGTGCTCGATTTTTCCTCATGTAATATGTTCCTATCTTTCTTCCTGGGAGGTTGGCATCATTTTATGCATTTTTTATATCAATCCCTGAAATTAATATGTTTTATACTTTTTTTTTATTACCCAGGCTGTCTAGCTTACCCAAAGAGTGTCGAAAGCCCAGACCAACCGACTCGTCCGAAGACTTGGAGTAACAGATTGGGTGGCCGGGAAAATACCCAAAGAGTGTAGATGAGTTTCAAGGATATGATTTATATTTTGTCAAAGCGACAAGAAAAATAGTAGCAACTATAAAGCAAAAACTTATTGACTTGTAAATACTGAACCCTAGCTGCCAACTCTGCATTTCTTCGTGAAGCTCTGGTATTTGCATTGACTTCTGATCTCCAGAGGATAAATATGCAAATTCCCTCCCCCCCCCCCTTTTTTTTAAAAAAAAACTTTTTAGATGAATATAGTAAACAGATTTTAAAATGAAATTCCATACTTTGACAATTTTGCCAAAGTATGGAATTTCATTGGATGGATATGGAATACCAATATATATATATATATATATATGGAATATCATTTACCAATTTTAATTGGCCACAAAAAGTGACTAAATTTTGCTCAAGATTCCCTTATAACATTTTAATTTTAAATCTGTTTAATTCTTATATTTGTATGAGAAAGATTATATGGAAAAATATATAATCTTTCTCATACAAATATAAGAATTATCTCATTTCCATATAATCTATCTGGAATATAAGAAAGATTATATGGAAATGTCACTAAAATGTCCCTTTATACATGATTATCGGTTTATCCCGTTTTATTATCATGTATTTTCCATTTTTGCAATTTGTTTTCAACTAAAACTTTTATATTAATTGCTATTTTAACTCGGGGAAATTAATTTTCAAGCATGAAATGGAGGGGTATTGGAGCAATGATTGTACAAGATGACTATAATTGAAAACTGTTAAATAGAAGTTTTTTTTTTTAATTTGTTGTTTTTTATGTCCTTTTTGCCAAGTAAAAACAAATTAGCAATTTTTTCTATTTATTTTCTCTTGGGTTTCTTTTTATACCTTTAACAAAAATGGGCATTTAAAAAATAGTTGTTATTGTTAGAGATGTAAAAATGGCAACTAGGTCTGTTTGGCACCTAGAGTCAGAACTATAGGCGTCAAATGACACCTAGTTCAAATTTTTAATTTTTAGCACTGGGTGTGATGCCCATGTAGGGGCTTCATATCATTATTTGTTGACGCTCATCAACTCCCATAACTTCGCAAACAATGTCACCAAGCTCAGCCCCCAAATCTGTATGCTTGCCAACTAAGACTATCACTTCGTGAGTTAGAAGGCTTTGTCTTCTACTTTCTTGCGCTCGCTGAACCTGCATCATGAATCTTTTCTTGCTGCATGCAATTAAGAACGATAGCTAACTGTATTAAGAAGAAACAGCAAAATTTCATAACTGTAGGTTTTGCTGCTTGTTTTTAATACGGTTTCATTATACGTGTTACGCTTTCAGTATAGCAATATTACAACAATAAAACATTTAATTGTTGTGCAATATAACAATGACATCCTGATATTCATAACAATAATGGTTGCAAAACGCTCTGTTTGTTTGTAGGAATAAACTATAAATTATATGATTATCAACATTTCACATTTTTTTAAGTACACTACCAATGTTGTAGTCATGTTTAGAAATAAAGATCTATACTTTTAAAGCTTCAATAACTTAGTCCTCGTCCATTTTGTAACGTTTCTCCCAAAAACAAATCAGAAAGAAGCTAGCAATCATCTTAATCAATTAAATCTTCGCCTGTAGAGAAGGAAAATTTTCACTTCAGAAGTGCATAAAAAAGTGAATAATTCATGATTTTAATGCTTCAATAACTTAGTCCTCGCCCAATTTGTAACGTTTCTGCCAAAAACCAATCAAAAAGAAGTTAGCAATTATCTTGACCAATTTAATCTTCACCTGTAGAGAAGGAAAATTTTCACTTCAGAAGTGCATAAAAAATTGAATAACTCATTAACTAAACTGAAATTTAATAAAAGGACTCCATCCTGTAAACATTCAAATATATAGGTACATGTCAACAAAAATTGGAGGTCCTTCTATTGTTAGTCTGTCCAGGATGCGAACTCACAGCTCAAAAACTCTTCCTTTGACATTAAATATTTCCAAATCTAACTTTTAAATAGAAAAACAGTTTATATCAGTGTATTCCCCTAATATTTCTCTACAAATGTACCAACTTTCATAATTTTATATGCTGTAAATTTTGTGGTACGTTACATAGAAACTTGAGAAACGCAAAATTTGTCAAACAGCAGTGGTGTCAGGTGTCAGTGTCAGTTACTTTTTTTTTAATATAGAGATTTATTTTACTCACTCAATTGCTTTTATTTAGATGTAGGAAAAATTTCTTTTTTAAGTATAAAATATTTGAACTCTTCAAAGAAGAGATACCTAATCTTTTGTACTATATGGTCCATACTATTTCGAAATTTCAATGAAGAAAACATTTTCAATTGGAACTGGGTGTACCTACTGATCTAGAAAATGTTTGCACTTCTAAAGATTTTAGGTAACAAATTTCCAATAATGTGTTTTTGACCCTTAAAAGGTGTAGGGCAGATGATAAAACTCTTAAAATGCCACAATAAAGAGCCATTCAAAGAGCAAGAACTCTCAATCATATTAATATATGATATAAATATCAAATATTTCATGCATACGTAACAAGCTATGTAAACAAATTTTAACTACTTTTTCCTACACCTAAATAAAAACGATTGAATAAGTAGAAAAACAAAGTAAAACTGATAAAGACACTGCAACATCACCTATTTTCTCTGAGTCAAATCAGTGACTGTGCCAGTGAATCCATACTTAGCCAAGAATCACAATCAGACAATTAGTTAAGTACACCCAGTTTCTCAAACATTTGTTTAATTAAAATATCTGGTGTTAGTCTCCCTTTGAATTTTTTATATATCCATATTCCATAGTGTTTATTTTAATGCTTTTATCACCATAATCATTAACGAAATAAACTCTTCAGATTTTGTACCCAAGTATTTTCTTATAAGGTATTTCAGTTAACAATAACATTTTTGTTTCAGTTAACAATAGCTTGGTGATGCCATTTGGCTTATCCATGGTTCTGATTCTGTGCAGTGAACACAACTTATGAAACCAAAACAAGCAGAATGTGAATAATATAAAAGGAAAAAAAGCTCTTTACTCTTCATGGTGAATAATCATGTAGGGATTTAAAGGGGTGGTCATACACCAGTCCATAGAGACTAGTTTAGTAGTAGTTTGACCATCAAAACTAGTTTATATTATTCACTTTGGATAAATCGACTTGAGTGAAACCACAGAAATTCTATTTACATGTTCTCATCCAAAGTGAATCAGCTTATTCATTTCAATATGGCAGAAAGTAGGGTGGCAAAAAATTTATCTGAATTATATGCAATTCGTGATTTCAACCGTGAAGTCAAATTCCCTCTAATTTGTTGTTGTAACTGCAGAACTATTATAATCAGGAGGCTTGACATGTGGCGGTTAAACTGGCTTTAACCATTAATTCAATTTAAATGTCACGTCCAAAACCTAAATTTGATAAGCAGATGCTTAATTATTTTATAATTAAAATACAGATGCTTAATTATTTTGTAATTTAACTAAGAGTAAATATAAAAAAAGTTTTCTTATATTACCCCCAAAACCAATTTTTATTTTCCTCGCCCCTTCATTCATTGTATGTCTACATTTTTGTTCATGTGAGTGGGCTGCATTCAGAAACGAAGAGAGCACATACTGACAAAGGACTTGTATATGCAGGCAAACTTTGGTCATTACTAAGATTCAAAATCACCTAGGTTTAAACTTTAAAATCAAAGACAACCAAAAATAGGTTTAAAAGTCCTTTAATAAAATCATTTTCACTTCGCCACAGATGAAGGGCATAGTGATGCCCGAAAGTGCTTTGGCCGTGTAATTTTTGTGCGTTGAGGAAAGGAAATTTTATTAAAAGATTTTTAAACCTATTTTTTTTTTTTTAAGTTTAATTAAAGTTGACGTGTATCCATACTATTTATTAAATCACCTATATTTGTTAAGAGAAATGCTCAAAATTAGGGATGTGCTATCGCATGTTGCATGGCAGTTTTGAACAGGAATATTGATAAGTATACTTGTTGATAATTGCCTGCAATGTGCATAATATTTGTTTTCTTTCAGTTTCAACAAATGCATTTTTCAAAAATTCTTATTTTGTTCATAAGTTATGCAAATTTCATATAAAAAGGAGGAAAGGTAAGTAACTCATTTTTATTTTTTTATTCTGTACTTTCTGAACAACGAGAAAATAGCATCAGGTTGGCATGTATTCATGTATTAAAAATAGACTGACATTGACAAAACTCAGCTTTTTTCATATTCGTACATGTTGCAATCACCATTTTACTTAACATGTACATTTAACTCAAAACAAACCCTAATATATATTTTAAGTTTCAATACATATTTAAAAGGCAATTGTTTAATATTTTCATGTTCTTAGGATCAGCTAATATTTAGCAGTTAATAACAAATGTCTGAGTTTTCTATTAAATTGTTGTTAAAAGGCTTTTAGATTTATTTTTTTAAATTTGATTATCATATCAGTACTAACATGTGTAATTTACTATTATAAATGTTTTATTGCAGGCAATACAAGATATTAGTCGAGCTCATGTGGAATCATTTAATTTTGTTTTGAGGGAAGGACTTCAATCAATGATTCAGGTATGTTAAAATTCAGTTATATCCAATCGATATTTTTAAAAGTGTGTGGAAAGTAAAAAGGAACCAAATATTCCAATAGCAGGATTCTCATTACCTCAAAAAATTGAGTTAAATTTTATCACAGGATTCCCACGGGCCTTGAGAAATCCTTAGAAAGGCCTGATGTTTTGTTGAAAGACTTTAGAAGGCCCTATTTTTTTAAATTCATCTATTTCTTTTGTCCATTTTGTATATTTGTGCAAATAATTCCGGTGTGTGCGACGAACCCATGACTCATCTTTCAGTAAGTGAATGCCACTCCATTCCTTTGCCGATCGGCCAAAGAAAAGAAAATAGAGCCATGGGATATAAATAAAAAAAAACTGTTTCAACTTTAAAATCAAAGGCAACCAAAAATAGGTTTAAAAGTCCTTTAATAAAATCTCCTTTCCTTGATGTACAAAATTACACAACCAAAGCTCGAGCATCACAATGACCTTCATCACACTGATGAAGGGCATTGTGATACCCGAGTCACTTATACATCGAGGATAGGAGATTTTATTAAAAGACTTTTAAACCTATTTTTGGTTGTCTTTGATTTTAAAGTTTAATTAGTTGACATGTATCCATACTATTTATTTCTGTGTAGTACAGAAAAATATATTTAAAGGGGTGTTTATTGAAGAATATATTTAATATACTTTGAAGAAACGTATTTAATAATACTTGCATTTTTTCTCTCTCTAATGTATATTTGTTTAATTTTTCTGTGATTGTATTGCTAAGTTCTAAGTAGCCTTATATAAAAAAAAAATGCCTTGAAAAGGCTTTTTTTTTTTTAGGTGTGGGAACACTGTATCACCTTAGTAAAAAAATTGAGTAAGAATTCAAAAAATTTTGCTTTAATAAAACAATTTTAATATACAAATATTTGCATAATGTAAAAAGTGCAATTATGTACACAACATGTAAAAACATAACAGAACGAATTTACAACCAGCAAATGCTGGAAGTCTGCTTTAACTAGGGTATAATATTTGCAGAAATCAATCAGAAATTAACCTTTAGTTGCACTTTCTATCAACTAATCTTTCTCTTGGCATTTTAGTAGAGAATAGCTCAAATAAATTTCAGGATTGATTTAAAATGCCACTTTTAAGATTTTGTAACAAGATTTTAGTGGTCTCACAGACACAAGAATTGCAATATTTTCTTCTCAGCATTTTAGTAAAGGATAGTGCAAATAAATTTCATTTATTTGAGCTAAAACGTGATTAAAAGGTATTATTTTTTACATTTGGTAACAAGATTTTAATGAAACAAATAAATTTGCCTTGTGATTACTTGGCCCAAATGAGAAGAGGGGGGGTGGGGTGAAAAGAGAGGATTGCTTCCTATCACGAGAAAGCATGATACAGTAATTTGTTTTGTGTGAAATTCTCATGGTCTGATAATGGGAACCTTGCAGAAGTATGTGGTATTCAGCTGAATATTATTTTAAATTTGATATCTAAATATGTAATTTTTTATTTCTATTTCACACCATATTTTGAAATGCCAATTCAAAAGTTACTATCAATTAGTGTTAAAAAGTTTGAAATTTTTACTTTCCATACAATATATTGCATATGTATAAGGAAAATTTTGTGACATAGTATTTAAGGAATTATTAGTATTAAGGAATAGTATTTAAAGGTATTGACAGATTCAATTTGGTCATCAGAACATAAATCGAATATATGAGTGTTTCATCTGTTTTGTTGACCGTCATAAATGATTTATTGCAGATAGTGCAAAACATTGGCCATGTTCATATGAAATTGTGCAATGTTATCAATGAAATTTTGCAGTTATGTAACTTTTGTAATACTGTGATTTGATTTTAGTACAAAAAAAAAATAATAATAAATAGATGTCGGCCTTTTTACAAAATTGAAAAAGTAAAGACAATATTTATATAAAGCAATAAGTATGTACTTAATTATTAAGTTGACAAGAAAGTAATTGTTCTTCTTTGCAGTTTAAAAAGATTATTTGCATCCCTTGTGTTTTGTGAATCTCCAACTTAAAGCAGTATTTTATAACTGAAGTTAATTAATACTAATACCTGATTTTTAAATTATTCATAATAAACTTTAGCTTGATATTTTAGAAGTTAATTTAATATAAGAGTATGATTTTTAATGTATATGTTTTATATGAACTTCAAACAGCACCTAATGTACATAAAATATACATAATACATTTGCTATAAATCCAGTTTTAAGATTTACAAGTGCTCACATTGGTTAAAAAATGTCCATATCAGTTTTTTTAATGCATTATACCATTTTGCAGACCATCTACAGTGCAGCATGTGCATAAATTATAATAAAAGTAGGTTTTAAATATTGAAACTGAACAGCCGATGATTTTTATTTTGTCTGAAAAGTATTTGCAAAATTAGCAAAAGTATCTTTATATGTGTGTGTCTTTATTCTAGTGCTTACTGTATTTCATGCTACTGGAATTAACTATTTTTCATTTTTCTCAGGCTATCCATCCTCTGGAAATGGCTCTTCCAAATGGAGATCGTCTGAAGATTCAGTTGCGGGTAATGTATTACTTTCCCTATATACATGGTATAATGTATATGGAAAGTATTGTGATGAAATCAAAAATTCCAATTTGAGTTTTTGACAGAAGATAACTGCGCCATTCAAAGTAGGGTGAACCATTCTGATACAAAACGCAAATTTTAACTGATTTTGCTCCAACCTGCGCCATTTCATGAAAATACCGGAAAACTTAATTCTTCTCCTTAATTCTCGGAACTGAAAGAAAGGATTGAATCAGAAATTTCTTAGAAGAGTGTAATCTACCATCAGTCTTCTTTCTGGATGTGATAAGAATAGTTGTATTGAATAGAAAAGAGAAAAACAAACTTCCCTTCGATTATCTATTTTGAAAGATCTATGTAGGAAGAAAGGGGGAAGCGATTCCTTCCTGGGGTATGGTAGACACAAGGGAGTCAAACATGCACAGGGTTCGTTTGTGTGCACTCTAGAAATCACGACTAAAATTCAAGATTTTTATTCAACATTTTGAAAATATCGGGGAATTTTCAACTTGGTGGGTAAACTGGAAAATAAATGA
The DNA here is from genome assembly GCA_951213105.1 of Amaurobius ferox. Classification (NCBI taxonomy): domain Eukaryota; kingdom Metazoa; phylum Arthropoda; class Arachnida; order Araneae; family Amaurobiidae; genus Amaurobius; species Amaurobius ferox. Next base: position 134,295,664 of record OX578150.1, read on the forward strand.
AAAGTACAAAACTAGCTTATAAAGAACTAAAACCAATTTTTAAACCAAGCCCAATTTTTATGACTTAAAAGTGTACGTAGCAATTTGCGAAACGTTTCAGATCACTTGATTTTTTTTATCGGTACCACTCAGTGAGTGGGAAGACGAAAGCATTTGCAGTGATTGTTTTGGGTTATCATTTTCCAATGATGTAATCAAGAAGCCCCTCATTAGAGCGGAACGCCTTTCAGCTTGAGCTTCAAATTTTCTGCATATCTTTGTTTATTGCAAAGCATAGAGCAAGCAGCAAGATCATTAACACACTGACCTCTCAAAGGGGTCAACATCAGCTGCATTTGTAATGACTCATCGTATTTTAGAAAAATCATTGAGGAGTGGTATTTTACTTTATAAGAGATGTTATTTATTTTATCTGTTGCTCTATTTTTCTTTCCCTTTTCAGCAGAACTAATTATAGAACGATGTACAGATGCTAGAAAATAAAGCGTTTTTTTTATGCATAGTATTGAGAAAATATTGTTTTCACGAAAATTTTTGATTTTAAGATTTTAATATCAACATATGTTTTAAGACCTCCTGAACATGTTTTGACTATTTTTGGAGTGATGTTCATCTGTGGTCGATCTCCTGTGTACATGATAGCTGCTACAAATAATTATGAATTTTCATGAAATTTTATGTTCGGCTTTGCTAATGAAAAATCTAGAACTAAATAGAATTTCTTTTTAATTTGAGTGAAAACTTTGAAATTTTTATTTTCTTAACATGACAGTGTATGACAAATTTAACATAATCATGCATAAAAGGGGTTATTTATAGCTCAATTTGCAATTTAATAGTTTCAGTAATTGTAGTGAAAAATAGCCACCCTACAATTTTTGTATTTGTGACGTTATATGTCCCAAGTTGTACCCCCCCCCCCCCCCCCCCAAGAAACATTATCAAACTTGGTATCAATCGAAATATTTTTCCAAGCCCTTTAAAATGAAGGGTAACATGCTATAATTTGGATCATTTGGAACGATGATACAGATTTTTCAAAATTTTCTTATAAAATTTAAAAGTGAAAAAATCCAAATTCTATAATTCGGAAAATTCCTGACTAGTTCTTATTTTCAAAGTTATACTGTATATATAAACAAAATTGTACATTTCAAGTTATTTTGAATGGGTTCACCACATTATTTTTTTTTAATTGGCGTGAAAATAGCAATATGCAGTAGGGGAGAGTGTGGCAAAACCGGGTAGGCGGATCAAACCGGTTACCCTTGTATCCTATCGATAGAAGCTGTCGCCTGGTGCATGACATCTTGTTATGGGCCATTTTCAAAGAGTTTGCTTTTGTTTACGAATCCGAGAGGTTAAGTGTCTCAGAGTTATTCCGGTTTAAAGACTAATTGTAATTAAATAAAATGAGTTGCTGATATCGTCTTTTATTATATCTGTACATATTATATTTCTATAATGTCTAAAATACAGAAAATCATTTGAAAACCTCTTTTTTGTAATTTATGTTATAACTACACGGTTTTGCCCCACCCTCTGAAAAAATGTTACATTTTGGAAACTGTTAAAAAATCATGTTTGTAGTCATAATATTTAATTTTTTTTATAACAAAGGGTATTTATCTACAGAGGGGAACCATTTCAAGACAGCTGTACCGTTGTTTGTAGAATTTCGTGTTCTGGAGCTTCTTAATCTCTTAAAAACCATTAGCATCCCGGTTCTGCCCAACTCTCCCCTACCTAGAATTTTGATACAGACAATGGGGAAAATTCATGGAATTTCACGCTGTATTAACGGAAGTTTACTGAATTTTTTAATATTTTAAGTTCTAATCGTAATATTTATTTGCTTTAGCTTGATTAACTTATAAAATTTCCGTTTCGATTTAATGGGAAATTTCTCTTTTATTTTTTATCGCGCTATATTTATTTTTAATTTTATGATTTTATTTTTTTCTTGCATTATTTCATCTTTTAGCACAATATAAAAGACCAGTATCCCCTTGGGAAAAAATAGCGCATATTTTAAATGTTTTGCATTTCTTTGGATTTTCCCTTAAGTTATTTTAGATCTTTTTAAAAATTATTTATTGTAAGTTTTTAATTTTGTAGATCTTTCCTAAAATTATTTATTTTGAATATATTTTTTCTAAATATTAATTATTTCTCTAAAATTATTTATTTCATTTTGTTAGATCTTTTTTAAAAATTTTAATGCAATAAAATATTTTTAGATCTTAGGTTATCTATTTTAATTTTTTAAAATATGTTTTAAAATTCATTGCAATTTTTTTTAAAATTTTTTTCTAATTATTTAATGTAATAAAATTTATTTAGATCAGTAAAATTATTTTTTCAATTATTTTTTTATATCTTTTCAAAAATTACCTATTGTAATTTTAAAATGCTTTACAGATCTTCACATCTTCACTAAAATTATTTATTGCAGTTTTTTTATATTAAAGAATATGTATTGAAAATAGATTTTTAATAAAAAATAAGCATTTTTTATTAATGTAATTTTTATGTTTATTAAAAGTTAATTGAAAATTCTAAATGTTTGTACTTAAATTCTGTTAATTAGATTTTTAAAACTTCATTATCTTGGATTTACTTGTTAATATATACGACAAACTGTTGAAATAAAAAAAATGCCTTGCACCGAAACTGCTACAATATCAAAAAAATCTCTTGCTACAAACTGCTACATTTTCAAAATATTGCCTGCTACAAACTGCTCCAATTTCAGAAATTTGCTGCTCCAAAAGAGTTTTTTGTAATCACATCAGTGATCCTTAAATTAAACCCAAATTGAATGTTTTTTAGGTGCATGTTGTCTGCATGTGTATCCATTAGTGTGTATGTTTGCAATATCTCACAAATGAATGGAGTGTTTAACACAAAATTTGGTGCAATTATTACAATCAATGAATACTGGAACCCTATAATTTTAAATGTGATCAAATGTTTGGAAGATCCCCTAATTTTTGAATGAATTTTTGCTACAATCATTAAAAATCAGGACCTTCAATAATGTTAAATAAAAAAAATCATTTTGTGCATAATTTTTTATTACAAAACAAATGACACATATTTTTTAGAATACTATACTAATGGTTGTTCTTAAGATATTGCACATGTTTAAAATTAATTTATAAAAAAAACTTTACACAATAGAAAAAAGTAAGTACCATTAAATAGGTTGATATTCCATATCAATATTATGGAACAAATTTACTAACATCATTTTGTTGATCTAGCTTGTTATAGTATAAGAGAAAATGAATAGAACTCAAACCATTGATTAATAGCATATAACATATAAGAAAAGTCCTCCCCGTCTGCTTTCTAAACGTAATGCTTAGTAACAAATTTGGGGATAAACTTTAAGTATTATTAATGGGAAAATTTAAAAAATGTTGCCAAATTGAAAATGCAAAATGGACAAAAGTTATGTTTAATATTAATATATAACTAGAACACTGAACATTCAGCTAATCTGAATATTTGTTCTGTATGGTATACCTCAAGGAGTTTTTTTTTTTAATTTGGATCAACTTAAATCTTTTAATTTGAAGTAACTTTTTCTCTATTGTATTGTTTCAAACTTTGTAAAGGCTCTGGATGCAAAATATGGAATTCAATCTGAAATTTTACCAATTTATCTTTATTTTTTATAACCGAACAAAACAATGTGGGTATTTTCGTTTGTTGTTAAATGTGTTAACAGCACTAGTACTAGATTACTTATTTTTTTGTATATTCCCATGATGTTTTCTTTTAACTGTGCTTTTATGTATCGGGTTACTTTTGATGCTTGTTTGCTGAAAAACATAAAATCAAGATTTTGTTATATTTAATATTAATAATGTGTCTGTATTTTACTTTGATCTAAATTTTTTCATGTATCTTTACAATTACACTTTTTAAATTACTAAATATGTTATCTTAAAATAATTACAGAGCTGCACAATTGGAAAGCCATGTATAAAAAAGGATACTGTCGCCCGAACACACAAAGTGTATCCAGTTGAGGTAATTGCACTACTATGAATAAATTGTTCATATATATGTATATATATACACACACACACAGTGTTGTAAAAAAATATATGCACTCATAAAAAAAATTGAGCTTACCCATGAAACTCAGCATGCAAATGATCAAACTGGCTGTGCCGATGATGTTATAGGGCTCATACAACTCATATAAGAACAACGCATTGTGCAGCATTTAAAATAATCAGGGATCTCACTCACAGGCAATTGGAATTGGATTTTCTGATACTACAAGTTGTGTACAAAAATGCCTTTGAGACGTACTCAGCGGCACTATGAACGATTGTTGGATTGAAAGAAATTTTGCATCATAGGCCTAACGGCAGACTGCGACTCTTTTAATAGGCATTTGTGGTTCTTCAGACTTCTGCCTCTATGTATTGTATCTGTAATCTGTAGCGTTCACAGCGAGATGGGCAAGCAATTTTGTTTGGATTGGATTAGAACATGTATATACAAATAGTTTTAGTCTAAAATAAAATTTAGAATAATAATTTACTGAATATATGCTCAGAACCCTTTCCAAAATTCAAGTTATTGTTGAAAAAACAGGGAAGAAACCTTAACCAGCTTTTGTCCTGTAAAGACCATTGTGCTGTATCAATAGTTATATTTAAAAGTAAATACTAGGTAAGTTTCACAAAAATAAAACAAATCTTTAACCATTATTTCTAAGAATACAAACTTGTAATTGTAACAAAAGAAAATTATTGTTCCCCCCCCCCCCCCCCATTTTTTGTTTCCCTCAGGCAAGGAACTGTGGAGCAACAAATTTACAGATCTGACCAGCCACTTGGAAGAACTCAAAAGAGAGAAATCCAATTTCATTTCTCAGCACAAGTAAATAGCTGTGAAACAACTGTTTAAAATAGAAACAATAATATTTGATACATGGAATAGTTTCCCTGAAACATATGATGCGATAAAAAAAACTAGCATTTACTGTTCTCACAATCTTTAGCTCTACATATTCATGCGAACAAACATTCTCTTCCATGAATCAAATAAAAAATAAGCTAAGAAGAAACTTAATAGATGATAATTTACAATCATGCCTAAAATTGAAAACAAGTAGCTATTTGCCAGAGATAACAAAGTTTTTAAAAGCGATGCAAAGTCACCATTCTAAATAAAAAATCATGTACTTATCACATTTTTGTTTTTGCCCTACAAATCCATATATACATACGTGGGCATACCCAGCATCTTGACCATGGGGATCTAAATTAGGGGTACTTAAAAATAAAAATATATGTTTGATAGTTCTTAGTTCTTGAAGGAATGAAAAATGTTACTGTATTGCAAAACTTTATTTAAATAATATGAAAATTTTAATTTGATAATGGCATTCTGGATTGCGACTGCAGTCCAGAATGTGTGTATGTGTTTATTTCACACACCTATATACAGCCGAAAGCCGGAAATCCAGAACACTCTGAACTTTGAATTTTCAGAATTATGAATCATGTTTTTTTAAACAGGAAAAATACTTTTTATTGAAATCATAAACAAAAAATGTGAAAATGTAAATAAACATCATGTCCTTACAGAAATATAATGGGAATTCATTTAGAGAATTTGAAAACACATAGGTATTGAAAATTTTCTGGACCATTATCAATAATCGTATTGTTTTTTTTCTGGAAATTATCAAAAATTGCAACAATTAATTGGAATCGTTCAATTTTTAGGCATCCGGATTTATGGCCTTGCACTGTATACAATATATTATGCATGTAGAATAATTCATAGAGGGGGGCCGGACCCCCTCCATGAATATGCCCTTGTCCTCAAAGGATATATACATGCTGAGTTTGTACTGTAGCTATTTTCTTATGGGTGCATATATTTTTTGCAACAGAATTATATATATAATATTTTGTGAATATTTTGTTCTTTCAGTTCATAATTATTATATCACTTTCTCTAATTTTATTGTCTCATTAACTATGTAAATTGTTTTTCAGTATTTTTTAGTGTAGCGACAAATGGTCTTCTACAAAATCTCATTGACCTGTTGCATTTTCTGAAGCATGTTATTTAGTCAGTTCAGAGGTTAAAATTCAATTTCTCCTCACCAACAATTTTAAATGGAGGGGATTACAAATACTATAAATCTTGAAATGTAAGCCCCAAATTAGCAATAAGTTTTCATAAATTTAAAATTTATAGAATATTAAATTTATGACACTGATAAACAGAAAGGACATTTTGTGCCATTTACTTTATCCTTATTATTTGTTTGCATAATTTGGGATAGTATTTATATACATGCATTAGGACAAAAATGTATTGTTAGATTATATCTAATGTCTTACTTACAGTAGACAAATTGAGTTGTCTGCCAAAGAGCTTCATGTGCAAAACAAAGTCATGGTGAAATGGTTTATTTAAGGATGATTTGCAAATGGAATTTATTTGACTTTGATACCAATTGTCAAAAACTGGCTAATTAAGAAAGATATTTAAACTGTGAGGTGGCCAAATTTTATCAAGTGGGAAGCTCCATCTTAAAAATTTTTGCAGATTTTCAGTGGGAATCCTTCATAAACATGCAATATGGTATTTGTATATGTAATTATGCTTTCTGCAGTTAGTTTAATTAGTTTTTTCTCTCTCTCTCTCTCTCTCTTTTCTTTCTTTTTTTTTCTTTAAAGTACAAGAAAGCACTAATACAGAGTTAAAAGAAATAGTTAAACCTTGATTACTCAATGAGAATAGCATGATGAAGTGCCACTAAATCTAACAGATCTACTACTTTTGACTTAAATTATGTGTTGTTATTTACTATTTTAATTACAATAAAATAGTAAAATAAAAGTTATAAAATACTTTATAACTTTTATTTTACTATTTTTTATTTATTTTTTATTTTATTTTTCATAATATTGATCTAACTATGAAGAAAAACAACCGAACTCAAAGGGGTTCCAGTGTTTTCATGGTCCTTGAAAATTGCTTAATTTTTATTTTAGTTATCAAGGCTCTTAAAAGTACTTAAAATAACAAGTTCCTAAAAAATCCTTGATTTTTTTTTTTTTTTTATCTTCCATTCTGACTCAAAACTATTTTCTATTGTGATTTGATGGAACTCAAAACTATTTTCTATTAGCCATCCGATTTTGACTGAAAATTTGGCAATTTATGTATATTTGACAGTACTACTTATATGCCTTTGCTAAATTGAATCTTTAAATACCCAAAAATCTGAATAAAATTAGTTCTGAAAGCGGTCCCTGAAAAGTGCTTGGATTTTTTTATGAAAGAGTGAGAACCCTGGGTGCAAAGCAAACCATCTTTGAATGCAATGACACCTTAACTTTGATGTTATGGTTCCAACACAAAATGTACTTACATTGGTGATATATAATTCTGGAGTATGACTCACTGTAATAAATATTATTTTAAAGTAATTTTGCAAGCTAATGTTTTGAGGTTTTCATATATGTTTATTCCTTTCCTTTAGTGTCGGATACGTGGTGTCACATATAAAGCAGATTGTGTTATTTCAGTAGCTTGGAGCTTAAACGGCGTTGTGCAAGAAATTGTTGAAAAGACTGTTGGACAAATACCAATTATGGTGAAGGTATTGTAAAATATTTGATTTTACCTAATTTTTGTTTATGCAATTTTGAATACTATCTACGGGGTGGCTATAAGAACCTGTAGATAGTTCTCAATTATCAGAAAATATCAATATTCTGGAAAAGGAAATATTCTGAAATCAGGGAATTCTGTAAAAAGAAAACTGTGAAATCAGATAAACTGGAATTAAAACTCTTCCAACTTACGACAATACCCATGTGTAGTATTCCTTGTTCGTGTTTCATATGGTGGAGGACAGTCTTTTGGACACCTCTATAAAAAGAAGTTAGTTTTAAAACAACAAAGTTTTTCAGTGATCCATCTCATTTTAATTGTTTCGAAAGTTAAGATATTTCATAGGATATGAAAAGCAGATTAAAAAAATACTATATGAATACTTGACCGGATTTTACAAAACACTGCTAAATTTTATAACTTATCTAGAATTTTAATGCTTGAAAGATTAATATTCTTAATAATACTGTTCTTAAAAAAACACTTGCATAAATACTATACTTTGATTATTATACTTTTCAATGCTGAAAGTAATTAATTTTAATTATTTATTCTTAATTATTACTTTCAATTTTACTAATTGACTTTTTTATGCTTGCTAAACTGATATTCAGTAAAAGTAGATAGTGATACATATCAGGGAATTTTTTTATTTGAGATCCTGTAGCCACCCTGTATCTAGCTGATGGTTGAAAAAATATCATTCTTTGTTATTCAACCACCACATACATTAAAATCACATACATTAAAAATTTACCACAAAAATTAAAGGTATTATTATTTCTATAAACTCATTTGCAATAATTTTTTTTAATTTTGTGTGTGATTAAATGCAAGAGTATTTTCAGTTTCACATCATCTATGTGCAAAATTCTTAATGCTCACTAAAAGAGAATTTACTGGTAGTTAAAGTATATCAATTAAGTTGAATAGCTAGGTCAAACTAATTAGTAGTGCAATTTTTGATTAATTATAAATTTTCAATTCAGAAATAATATTTTGAAATTAAGTTAATATGTAGTATCACATTTCCTAAGGAGGAGTTAGATTCTCAAAGCAGTTTGTAAATGATTTTGTTAAATTTATCTCAAAATTTATGTATAGAGATTTATCTGAAAATTTGTGTCATTTTCCCATTTGGCTGTTTTCTGTAATAAGGTTGCTTCAGAAGTATCCAGGCTTTATACCAAAATCATTTCCTTGTATCACTAAATTGGCCATTTTTGTAACAGTTAACTTCATGATTGGAAGATTGTCAAAAAAAATACCACTTGATCATTGGGTGATAATTTGCTGCTTAGCATAATTGGAATCAGATTTATATTATAATCGGTTCAGTAGACATGCTATCCATGTAGAAATTGTAGGAGTTGCAGCAAAAGAACAGAAGTGATACATGCACCCCTGCATAATCTAAATTATTTTATCATTAATCGAATTTATTTTATTTGAAACTAGAATAAATGCCTACCATTGCTTAGAATTTTAAATTCAAACCTCTGAATAAGTGCTTGCTACATAAATAATATACACAATACCAACCAATTAAATAGAAAACATCTATATCTACAACCATAGAAAAGCAGAAAGTAAAAGAAATATGTGGAAAGACTGAGCATTACACATTTTTACATGAGTGCATATTTTTCTTTTTACCAGTATAATAGTCGATGCAAAAAGAATTGTTGAAAAGAGAAAATAGCTTTTAGCCAGAAAAATAAAATAAAAATTTTAAATGCTATTTTCAAAAGTTTATACCCAATTTAAGTTACTTTTTTATTGAATGCATATAATGTATTAAAGGAGGCTGTGTGTGTAGTCTGTACCACAAAAACCAAGCGTCATACGATCATGAAATTTGGTGCTTAAAGACTCGTAAAGGTACTCCTTGGCATTATTTTTTTTTAATGTTTTTTTGGATGATATTCACCCAAATTGATTTATTAGTAGCCTAAACTATTATCAGTGTGTCGATCTTGACACCATCACAAAGATAGGAAAATTCTCCTTCAAACAAACTTTGAACGGAGTCCATATGATAAACAGACACATTTTAGTGAATTTTTAAAAAATATATACTTTTCCTGCATTTTACACCTTTTCGAATTTTATGTTTCAATGTACTAAAATTGACATGCTATCCAATGTTCCTTTTTTCTAAATATGTCAGACTAGTCCAAAAAAACAAAAACAAATTTCATAAACTGATCTGTTGATCAATTATAAATTATTTATCCAAAGTATGTCTTGGATATTTTAAATGGAAGTAGCAGGCAGCAGACCCCACCAGAACTGTTTCACTCCTGTGTATGGAGGCGGGGGTCTTTTTGAAGCATAGATCTAGAATGCTGTGAAAAGGGCAAGTATGTTATCTGCTTAGAGATTTATTTGGATTGCAATCTGTAACTAAAATAAAAAATATTGATATGCCCAGCGCCTTGACAAAGCTGTATTACATATCTAAGCAGCTGTCTAAGGTGTGATTGGATGCTTATTTAGGGTGAGCATCTGCCGTGTGTTTTGTAACTTTCTAAGAATTTAATGAATTTAATTAATCCCTACTTTAAATCCCGGGCACACAGTGTACAATTTCTAGTGATCAAATAATTGTAAAAAATCAAAATGTTAGTTCTGAAATTCAGAAACTTTAAATTTTGCAGTTTAAACCACAGATCCTGTCATGATAGTCAGGTTTGTTAATCAATCTTTGTATCTCTTTCATTCGAAAAATCATCTACTGAAATAAAATAATTTTGAAATGGCAAAACTTCAGTCGAATTTTGCCTGTTAAATTCATAACTTTTAAACTAATATGAAGTTTTAAAAAATCTTGGCACTACATAACATTCTGAGAGTTCAGCTACCCTTGTACCAAATTTCATGGTTCTTGGTGGCTTTGAATTTACTACGAGCGCAGACATATTTTATTATTATGTAGGATGAAGGTAACCAAAGAATGAACAGGCTGAGAATCAAAATCATTGCAAAGGTAACACGATATAGTCAAATATTAATTAATATCTAATAATGTCCTAAAATTAAAGAAAAAAGAGATGTAAATTTCTGGATGTTAAAATTAAAAATTGCAAAAACCTGCAAAAAAAAAAAAAGAAATTATAAAATAAGCTGCCATTAAACTTTACACAGTTGTAATTAATTTTTAAATAAATATATATATATATATATATATATATATATATATATATTTTTTTTAAACTAAGCAATTGGATGACTAGGAAACGATTTGATTGATGTGTTAGATGTCATAACTGGCAAATGAGTGGTGTCCAAACTTAACACTGATTTTAAGGTAACACGATATGGTCGAATATGACATAATGTTGAATAATGTCCTAAAATTAAAGAAAGAAAAGATGTAAATTTTTTAATGTTAAAAATTAAAATTGCAAAAACCTGTAAAAAAAACAGAAATTATAAAATAAGCATCAATTAAACTTTACACAGTTGTAATTTTTAAATATTTCATCTTTATTTATTTATTTTTTTCCTGTTCTTAAATTGATAAACTAAGCAATTGGATGACTAGGAAAAGATTTGATTGATGCGTTAGATGTTATCACTGACGAAACGGGTGGTGTCCAAACTTGACAGTGATTTTGCTGCAATAAATTGTGAATTAAACGAAGTTTATTATTGTTTTAATATTGCAGCTCAATTTAACGAGTTTTAATGCATGGAGGTCTGAGGATGCATTGTGTACTCATGCCACATACTGGCCCAATGTTTTAAAAAATCTAAATAACTTTTATATATATGTCTGTAGTATTTGACTTTAATTGTGCAGAGTGTGCATGTCTGTGGTATTTGACTTTAATGAGAGCTCTGAATGTCACTTAACTTTTTGTTTTTTCTTGTCTAGTCTGAGGCATGCAATTTGAATAAATTGAGTCCAAAGGAACTTGTTGCAGTGCGTGAAGAAGAAAATGTAAGTGAACCTGCACCCATTATTCTCATTTCATCTTAATTTGTGTTCATATTTATCGTAAGTCTGCTAAGTGTAAAATGTTTGCAAGATTTAAACATTTTTTCTTGCAACACTGTTTGCAGATTTCATTTGATTTTTGCTAATAGTAAGTGCTGCATCAGGGTTCATCCTAGGCATTTCTCATGGGGCAGCCCGCCCCCCTGCCCTCAGATATTAAAAAACCCACCCCGATACTACAATTTTGCACCCTGAGATCAAAAAATGCCGCCCTGAGGCCCCCAGTGGCATCATTTTCCTCAACAATAACATTAGTTTGCTATTTATTTTTCCTCCAGGAAGCACATACAACTTCATAATGAGAGATTGATTGATGTCTTTGAAAAAAAAAATTGCATGATACTTGAAAGTCCTTGAAAACTGCTTGAATTTTCTTCAAGGGAAAGTGTACTCACCCTGTATCTTCAAGTGCCAGTGCTTAGTTCCTGTGCTCCGTGTGCCTATTTCTACATGAGTTGGGTTTCTCCAGTTTTTCAGTAAATCTTTATTTTTTCTACTCCAAGTGAGACAAGAGCCACTGAGTAAACCAGCGTTTACAAGTTTTGTGCCTGATTTCTGGTACTGTCATCTATCTGTTTCACAAAGTTTTACTCAATCTACACAAATATAAAATCATGGTTTTCGATTTATTAGATTTCGTAAAGGATTCATTTCATTCTTTTTATTTTTGTTCTATTTGCACCCATTTTTAACACTTTACAACATAGTTGAAAAGTGTTTACGACTTTGTTCATTCTGTCTGTCTGTCTATCTGTCTGTCCGTTAGCACGATAGCTGCCGTAAAAATGACTTTATCAAAATGAAATTTTAGTATGTTTTTCAGACGGTCTGTAGGACCTATGGGAATATAAATAAATAATATCACCCAATTAGTTTTTTATTGAGCCCAGGTTGAAAAAATGAAATACATTGAACCCTATGGGACTTAATTTTTCAAACATTTTTTAAGCAAATTTAAAATTCACAAATTGCTTCGAAATTTTTAGAAAATATTCACATTATCCCATAAAATATATAAAAAAAAATTCAGTAAACTATATTAAGTAGTTTTTTAATTAAAAATTATTTAATATAGGGAAAGAAACAAATTCAATTAAATTCTGACTTTTGGGATATCCTCCAGAAAGAAAAAAGATATATATTATATAATAAATATCTTTCCAAGAGTTTAATCATTTTGTATATGAGAGAGGCTTCACATTTTAAAATAAATTTGGTAGATAACAATTTTTCCAATTTTTTTAAATTTTATATAACTCTTCGTGATATACTTATTTGATGGCATTTTTAATGCACTTTCCTATGTCCTAGAGAGTTAAAATTTGGTACACAGCTTAAATTTGTTGAACGTTTTATTCTACAAAAATTTGGTGGATCTTTAAATATAGATCATACATTTTTTTCGAAATGGCCTGCAAATAATCCCTGTTCACTTCTATAAATCATTGTTGTAATATTGTTAAAAATTCTGATGTGGGCAGCAGATGTCTTTCCCTGCAGACTCATATTCACGTTCTCTTTATTTCTTCAATAATAATTTGAGTTTATCTGCATAAAATAACAGCCATGAGTATTTTAAATGACATTGAATTTGCACGTTAAACTTAAATTCTCATTTGATAGCTGGACTTATTGTCAAAGGTGGCATAGCGAAAACGCGAAAAAACTAGAATATCTCATAAATGGCTAGTCCTAGAGTAATGGGGTTAGTCTTATTCTTTTTGTTGTCAAAAATCATGTATAAAATAGGAATTTAATTGATATAATTGAGCACACGTAGTCTTTTATTTTTATATTTAACGATTTTTGCGGGCCATTTCGCAAAAATAGCCCATTCCTTTTTCCCGAATCGTACTAGAATACCCTACAAATGATTTATATACCAAATCTTGTTAAATTTGGTATATAAATCACTTGTCGGTTATTGAAATATTATACACCAAATTTTGTTAAATTTGTTCCATTAGATTTTAGTTAGAGTGGATAAAGGCAATTTCTGCCGGTCATTTCGCAAAGAAAGCAGATTCTTTTATTACGAATCGTACTATAATTTAATGAACATCAGAATTTCCCACAAAAACATACCTACCAAATTTTATGAAATTCGGTCCATTAGTTTTTCAATTAGAGTGGATCCTCACAGACACACAGAAACATACACAGATACACCCTTACACACACAGACGTCTCCCTAAAAATAGTTTTTTCGTGTTCTAGAAGTCCCAAAATGTGTAGATCCTTCAAAAATTCGAGTTCCGATCTTCGGCACGATTCCAATACTTTGAATACATACACACACACACATATTATCTGTGTATCTAAATTCCGTGCCTATGTCAGACCTGCCAACTGTTACGATTTAATCGTATTTAGTACGATAAATCACGAGCAGTACGATAATACGATTTTGCCACCAAAGGTACGATTTAAAAAACAAATACGTTTCTCCCTATTTTTTCCCTTTTTCAGACCGAAGTAGGGAATTTCGAGAGGCTTTAGATTTCTAACAAATTCCCCTGTCTTTGGTTTTCCAATGGAAATAAACAAAAATACATCGGCAACTAATAGACCAATCCAGTCTCCTTTTCTGTTCCGGACTCATTCGGCTTTCCCATTTTTTCTCGTCATATTTAAAGTTACTGATTGGTCGGCGCTGGAATGTAGACGCGTATTTGCAGTATTGCCAGTTTCGTGATTTTCCCGCTCAATTGAGCTAGTTTTGGCTGGAGGAAAAATTTTCTGAATGCCGTGCGGGTTGCAAATTTTGGGCTACTTTCAGCTTTTGCTTAGCTCAATGGTATTTTCGCCCAACTGAGCTGGTTTCTGCGACATTGAGTAAAAACCGGCAACATTTAACATTGGGACTAGTTTTTGTCAATTTTTGTGCGGGAGTTTTGGCGAAGAACTGGCAATACGGGTAGCTAGCTATTCCCGTTATCTGCAAAAAACTCATGCGAGGAGGGAGCACGTGATGTTTTGTCTTTAAACACAGTAACAAACATTCTAAAGTCATGTTAGGCATTTTAACCTTGCCTCATAGCAATACCCAGTGATATAATTGCTGCGCCAAACTGCGCCATTCTGATACAAAAAGCAAATTTTAACTGATTTTGCGCCAACACTGCGCCATTTCATGAAAATACCGGAAAACGTAATTCTTCTCCGTAATTCTCGGAACGGAGAAAAAGGATTGAATCAGAAATTTCTCACAACAGTGTAATCTACCAACAAAATTAGAGGATTAGATTTCTTTCTTTTCAGACATCTCAAGTTTTTATCAACTGTGTGGTTGTTCGGACTAAGATACTACTGCCTACAACCTGCTCTCCCGGTGTCTGGAGTCGGCCAGTACTTGACCATGTTACCTGAATGTGATAGGGACCGTTGTAATGAATAGAAAAAAGAAAAACTCACCTTCGATTATTTATTTTGAAAGATCTATGTAGGAAAAAAGGAGCCAGTGCTTCCTTTCTGGAGTGTGGTAGACACAGGGGAGCCAAACATGCACAGAGTTCTTTCGTGTGCACTCTGGTAACTGGGAATTTAAAAGTGGACTAAAATGTCAGAGAAAATCTGTTTTTTATTCAACATTCTGTAGAATGGGAATTTTCAACTTAGGTGAACCGAAAAATAAATAAAAAGTACAAAACTAGTTTATAAAGAACCAAAACAAATTTTAAGCTAAACCCAATTTTTATAACTTAAAAGTTTTCGTAGAAATTGGTGGAACGTTTCAATCACTTTATTTTTTATCCGTAGGACGACTCATAGTGAGCGGGAAGACGAAAGAAAGCATTTGCAGTGATTGTTTGGTTTATCATTTTCCAATGATGTAATCAAGAAGCACCTCATTAGAGCGGAGCGTCTTCCAGCTTGAAATTTGCGGCGTATTTTGCTCTTTTGTTTATTGCAAAGCTCGGAGCGCAACAAGGTCATTAACACATTGAACTCTCAAAGGGGTCGACATGAGCTGCATTCTAATGACTCATCGAATTTTAGAAAAATCATTGAGGAGTGGTATTTTATTTTATAACAGATGTTATTTATTTTATCTGCTGCTCTATTTTTCGTTTTTTATTTATAAGTTTTCCCTTTTCAGCAGAACTGATTATATAACGACGACGTACGGAATAATTATATAACGGATGCTAGAAAATAAATAAAACGTCTGTTTTTTTTTGTTTTTTTTTTCATGCGTAGAATTGAGAAAATATTGTTTTCACGAAAATTTTCGATTTCGAGATTTTGATGTCAACATATGTTTTAAGACCTCCTGAACACGTTTGGATTATTTTTGGAGTGATGTTCATCTGTGGTCTATCGCCCGTATACATGATAGCTGCTACAAATAATAATGGATTTTCACAAAACTTTATATTCGGATTTGTTAACGAAAAATCTAGAACTAAATAGAATTTTTTTTTTTTTTGAACGAAAACTTCAAAATTTTTATTTTCTTAACATGGCAGAATAGGACAAAATTTAACATAACCATGCATAAAAGAGGTTATGCATGGCTCAATTGATTGCGATTTAATAGTTTCAGTAATTGTAGTGAAAAATAGCCGTAATACAATCTTTGTGTTCGTGACGCTATATGTCCCTTTGGGGGGGGGGGGGCACAAGGGAACATTATCAAACTTGGTATCAATCAAAATATGTTTTCAAACCCTTCAAAATGAAGGGTAACATGCTATAATTTGGATCATTTCGAAGAATGATAGATTTTTTTAAATTTTCTTATGAAATTTGAAAATAGAAAAAAACCAAATTCAATAATTCGGAAAATTCCAGAATCGGTAAAGTCCGGACTGGCCTTTCCAAGTTGTACTGTATATGTAACCAAAATTGTATAAAACATTTCAAGTTATTTTGAATGGCTTTTTTACACTGTTATATATTCACGGTATCAATTAAATCTAAAGTTATTTTTTAAAATTGGCATTAAAAATAGTAGTATGCAGTACCTAGAATTTTGATACAGACAGCAAGGAAAACTCGTGGAATTTCACGCCGTATTAACGGAAGTTTACTGAATTTTTTAATATTTTATTAAAGTTTTGAGGAAATATTTATATACTTCTTTAGCTTGATTAACTTATAAAATTTCCGTTTCGATTTAATGGGGGATTTCTCTTATTATTTTTTTAAAAAAGGCAAAGTCAGCCACATATGTTGGTTTAAATAAAAGTTAGATTTATTAATGTTGTTGTAATGTGCGAAAATTGTGTCCTTACCTTTCTTTTTAATAAAAATCAAAAATCCATGATGTGCATTATAGTTTTCTAATTGTTTTATATTGATGCATTTTACTAAAGAATGAATATTTTTATTTAATTTTAAATGTTTAATTTAAAAATTAACAACATAAAAATGTTTGCTGTGGATTGTAATAATTTAATTGGTTTCTCAATAGAATTTTGATGTAGGGGAAAAAAATCCCTACAGCTGATTATCAAGAATTTACATAGCTGATAATATACCGCACGTACATTATCGCGTGCGTTGTGTTACGCTTTTTGTCTCTGAGAGGTTGGCAGGTCTGCTATGTAATTACAATAGTTGTGATTTTAAATGATCCCTAAACTTTTATTATTTCTTCAACGAAGCCTAATTTTAACTTATGCAGAATGCAAATATCTCAAGCGATTGTAAGGTGAGTTACATAAGAATTGCTGAATTTTTTTCACACAAAATTATTTAGCTCTGGATTCTGGAATACAAATTATATGAATGAAATATTCATTGATTTTGCATAGAGAATCAGATGATTTATAATTCGATACAGTTTTAAATATTTAAGTATAATAAATTACTGTAGTGCTGTGATAATGTAAAAGATATCACCACTGAATGTATCACATTTTAGAAATTTTTAAATGAAATTGCAATTCAGTTGGAAGGTGTTTCATAATCAATGCTTATGCATGATTGATCTTTCTTGTTTAACCTTGCAATGTTTGATTTGTCTTGTTATGGCTTGTCTTGTCATTTTGGTACATTTCTGTTGTGTTTTGGGGCACCCCAACTTGTGTGATAGTTCTTAGTTTTGTATTGGCTGGGCTGTCGTCTTTTATTCATTTTGGCTTTATTCTTTTTTTTTTATTCTCTCTGGGTGGATTCTCAATCCTCCATTGCTTTGATTACTTATTGGTTGGGCTCTGAATTCAATGTCCTTTCTATTTCATCTATTTGTTTCCCATTTTTACTTTGAATTTGCTAATTTGTTTTAGCATTGACAAAGAATCTGTTTATTTCCAAATAACTTTATTAATTTGTGCATGAATATGTTTCTTATATTTTCCTTAATGTACCAATATCCCACTTTTTAAAAAAAAAAGTTAATTTAGTGTTTATTTTGTTCCTTAACAGGAGTTTGGTGGTTACTTCATTATCAATGGACTGGAGAAGGTTATCAGACTGTTAATCATGCAAAGAAGAAATTATGTAAGTAAAATAATGTTGTCTAAATAATGATCAGATCTAAGCAATACTGGATTTTATTTCAACAATCTTGCGATATTCCCTTAGTTTATATCATTGCTAATGAGATGGGAAATATTTCAGAATGCTATGAAAAGACAAAGAATCCCTGAGAAAGGATTGATGTTTTTATTTTAACAGATGACCCTTCTGCGAAATTCATAAAAGCTATTTGGTTTTATTTCAACAACTAGAAAATGTACTCTTTATTTACATTGTCAATAATGTATGAGAGGCAATACTAAATATGGGGCAAGTCAGTGAAAGGACATAGTCATCCTTTCCAGACATTTCTGAAGAGCGAAAGTGGATTGATTACCATTTTTTTTTATAGTTAATTTTCTTATTAAAAAAGTTATTAATTCCCATTAAAAAATTCTTTTTTAGTAGTTTATTGGTTTCCTCCCTATTAAAAAATTATTTCTTCAACAAATATTCCTAAAAGCTATTTGGTTTTATTTTAACGACTTCCAGACATTTCTAAAGAGCAAAAGTTGATTGATTACCATTTTTTAATAGTCAACTTTCTGTGAATACTAATAATTTTATTAGGGTTTTATTTCAATGTTCTTTTTATTTTTCCATTTGTTTACATCGTTAATGTCAGAATAGTGATTGGTAATTTGGGGAAATTCAATAAACGAGAAAGGAATCCCTGAAATTATTGAAGATCAAGAAAATCTCGCACACTGATATCTTTTATGGAACATTGTTTTAAAGTATCCAGGATTCTCATGCTCTAGCTGGAACATTGATTTTGGCTTTGGGATACTCACTTTTTTTCTCACTCATTTCATTGGTTACACATAGCTGCAAACTCTCCCAATTTTCAATCAGCTGTCCTTATTTTCATCCTTTCAAGGCAGAGATAACGCAAATGGAAGTTATGTCACTTGCTTCGGTTCTTTTCCTGGTGTCAATTTTCTGCTACTGCGATATATGAATGGATTGCAAGTCACGTGACTTGTTTCGGTTCTTTTTGTGTATCAATTTTCTGCTACCTTGAACATTCTTTGCCACGAAGGAGGATTGGAAAGAGTAACTAATAACTGTTTGCTGTTTACGTTTGCCACTGCTTTGTAACGTACTGTTACCCAGCTCTGTTGAATGGTTTGGAAAAACTAGTGTGTTTATAAGACTGCCATGAGCTGCAGATAGCCATGAGCTGCAGATATATCTTTCTCATCCATGCACCCCAATGTCGGCCAATTTTATGTAGAAGGGAAATGTCTGAATTTCCACAACTGTGGAAATTGTGCTGCTTGAGTTTGTTGTGTATGACATCTGGGAAAGGAATCTTTGGACTGTGTTTCGTTCTTCATACTGACGGAGCCACCTCTGAAGAGCGGTGAACTCTGAACTCCCAATGAAGGGAGGAGAAAAACCCATTTGAAAGAGAGGGAGTTCAATTTTAGAATCCGAAGGCATGAGTTGTACATCCTTCTACAGCTCACGAACCAAATGCATATGCATAAAATTGCATATGCATTTTAATCTTCAAATTTATAAATAATGTAAATATTTCTTTTATACATTTTAAAATAAAGATTTCTTTTATACATTTTAAAATAAAAGTTTTATTTTAAAATTTTATCTGCTGTTATCTTAAGTGCTCCCTCGGCCCTAGAATGCTATTAAATTACAGCATGCTACAATTACTCCAGAGTTGTAATGTCTGATAAGAAGTGCTATCAGTTTTTTAAGGACTCATTCTTAAAAAAATTCCAAGTTTATTTTGAAATTGGCTAAAGGTAGGGAATATGCTTTTTGCTCTATCTATGTAACAGACTTCAAAATTTCACACAGTGAAAGAGGGAATATTATTACCCATGCCAAAACTAAAAGACATGTGGAAAAAAAAAATTTGATTTGTAGAAATGCAAACATCAAACACTGTATCTTTTCTATTGAAAATAATAGTGTGATGCCTCCTAAATATTATAATCATCAGATATTTGAGTTTCATTTGTTGAAAATTTGTGCTTATTATGTTTAGATTAAGTATTCAGTTAGGAGTATACATTGTCTGGAAATTTCTCAAAGAAAAATTTTTCATATTTTTGTACAAAAATCATGCAGTTTTTCATATTTGTTGGTTAGCAGCTATGGCAGGGTTTACCAGCACTTGATGTGCCATAGCCCTTAAATCTAGAAATCCATGATTCTACAAACTATATCCTCTAGACACAAGTTGCCTTCAAAGGAAATGCTGTTGGTAAAGTTAAAACTAGAGGTGAGACACTTCTTGATTTCGAATATTTACCCGGATTTCAAATTTTTGAATACTTTGAATAGTTCCAATTGTATTTCAAATTGTTAATAAGTATTTACATTTATTAAATATTATTATTAGTAAATAAATGAATAAAAGTAAAATGTGTAATAAAGCCACTTTAATTTAAATGAAACACTTTATTTTAAACTTTAATTATTTTACAATAGTCATTTTTTAGGTATTCTTATCTCTGATAATTAAATAATTGTAACTGTTTCTCACCTGCAGATTTTAAGCAAAATAAATATATTCAGGTTCTAGTCTACTTGTTTTTTCATCGCAAATTAAACTAGAGGTGCTAATGAGCCACTCTTTTTAAAAAGAACTGTTGGTGGCACCATTATTAAATGCTTCAAAAATAATTCCTTCGAGTAAGGATACATACTGTTCTTTTCCAATAGTATGAAATGTTTTCATTGGGTGAAAGCAAATTTTCTTCTAGGTATTTTAGAATTTCTTCTAGACAGGTGCATATGGGTGCTTGAAAATCTGAAAAATACTTGTATTTTAGATTACCATTTTCAAGGCCTTGAAAGTACTTGAAAATTCCCATTTTCTTGGTTAAGTCCTTAAAAGTGCTTGAAAAAAGGCAGGGTTGAAAGTGTTCTGCAGATTTGCAGCATTGTGCTTTCCCTGGAAATTTTCCTAGTGGTTATGCTCTTTCTGAAAATGTCCTAAGAAACTTTTATTTTTTCCTAAAAATTTCCTCAATGGCTTCAACATTAAACAATAACATTAGTTTGCTATGAATTTTCCTTCCAAAAATGCATACAATTTCATAATCAGGGGTTAATTGATGTTCTTGAAAAAATTGCACAGTACTTGAAAATTTTTTAAGGGAAAGCATACTCACCCTGATCCTGACTTTTTATTCCAAAACCTGCTGTTCATCATGACATGATATTTGAGCTATTCAAATTTCTTCTAGTGATGTTACATTCAAGGTCTCGAACCTCTAATATAGCATCGCTAGATAATTCATGGATAGTATTCATCCATCTCTAGTTAAAATTATATTGCACAAACATATCATCTCTAGCTGTAACCACTTTTATGATCTTTATTATGAGAATTTAATGAATACATTAAGAAGAAAAGTTCACACATATCACTACTACTTTTTTACATATGAGATTAGGCCGTAAGATGCCATTTTAAAAAAAAGATGGTGGGAAGCCATTTGTTATATCATAGTGCAAATTTGTATTGCTGGGTATGGGCAAGACAGGTTTTTTAAGCTCTGAAAGCAGCAAGACTCGTGAAAGATGTTCTCAATGATCCCTGCATGCTTGACTTACAGGATGCATACAGGTGTTTGAAAATTGGGAAAGTACTTGAATTTTAGATTAACATTTTCAAGGTCTTGAAAGTACTTGAAAGTTCCCATTTTCTTGATTTTAAGTGCTTGAAAAAGGAAGGATTGGAAGTGTTTTGCAGATTCACAGCATTGGGGGGGGGTTTCTGAGAAGTACTACTTTCTCTGGAAATTTCCCTAGCAGTTACACCGTCGCTGAAATTTTCCTAAACAACATTGATTTTGCCCAAAAATTTCCTCAACGGCTTCAACATTAAACAATAATGTTAGTTTGCTATGATTTTTCCTCCCAGAAACACATACAACTTCATAATATGGAAGAAATATTGTCCTTGAAAAGTAATTGCATGGTACTTGAAAGTGCTTGAAATTTTTTTAAGGAAAGTGGACTCTGGACTTAAAGTTGTTCAAATGCAATAAATAGTCAATATTCCACCTACTTATTGGCAATAATTTAATGATTTTATTTACAAAATCGTTTTACTACAAAATAATAATTCATTTTACAGTTTTCCTATATTAGTATATTTATTGCTTTTCTGCCCAGCTTTTTTTTTTTTTTTTTTTTTTTTCCATCTTTTGGGTGGAAATAAACCTTTCCCTTGTATTGCAGTTAATCACACCAGAAAGTTTCTTGTTTTAGCTATTTATTTTATTACAGAAATGAAGTAAATGTAAAATGATTGGGTTTTATTTATATATTTATTTTTTTAAGCCCATTGCCATGCAGAGAGGCAGCTGGAAGAAGAGAGGTGATTTATTCACAGAGTATGGCGTCTCCATTCGGTGTGTTAGACCTGATCAGTCTGGAAGTGTGAGTATGGAACATAATCATTTACTTTGTATTCTTTTTTAGTTTTACAGCAGTTAATAAATTGTGGCTTTTTTTTTTTACCTTGGAATTTGAATTTGTACATTTAAAAATATTTTGAATGTAGCTAAAATATAAATGTATATGGGTATGTAAATATATATCTGAGGGGAAGTCAGTCCTTTTCTTTCTGGCAGAAAATTAACTTAGTGCAGCATATTCTGGCATGTTTTTTGTTCTAACATCAGTTGAGAATTTGCTCTGATGAGTGAAGGTTGCACTTTTTGTTCATCATGACAAAGAAGGCTGTTTCTTGCCTTTGAAACCTGTTAACACTATTATTTTTGCACTGTATACTACTCTTAATAAAGTTATTTTAGTTTTACCAATTTTAAAATATGTGCAGATTATAATTAAATAATATAAAATATAACTGCTTCATAAAACCAGAAATAAATATTCTTTTTATTGCTTGTGATTTCTAAAATGTTAATTTCTCTCATCAGTTTTGAAGCTTATGTATAGAGCACCCCATATTAAACTGCTACTATATCTCTCTACATTAAAAAGAAGTGACTGCCCCCACCGTTTGACAGATTTCGCATTTCTCAAGTTTCTCTGTCATGCACCTCAAAATTTATAGCATATAAAAATATGAAAGTTGGTACATTTGTAGAGAAACATTTGGAGAATACACTGATATAAACCATTTTTTAATTTAAACTTTAGTTTAGGAAATATTTAATCTCAAAGGAAGAGTTTTTGAGCTGCGTGTCCATGTCCTGGACAGACTAGCAGTAGAAAGACCTCCAATTTTTGTTGACATGTACCTACATAGTTAAATTTTTGCAGGATGGTGTTCTTGTTTTAAATTTCGATTTAATAAATGAGTTATTCAAATTTTTATTCACTTCTGAAGTGAAAATTTCTGAAAATTTTCTCTTCTGGACGAAGTTTTAATGGGTCGGGATGACTGCTAGCTTCTTTCTGATTATCTAGTCTTCTAAAAAAAAAAAAACTGTCCCCTAATCTTCTAAAGAAAAAAACTAACTGTCCCCCTAGTCTTCTATTAAAAAAACAGTAATGAATCAATAGTGGTAGATTTATAAAGTTTAGTTGTTTATAGGCTTAGCTAGTACCATGGTTAGAAATAGGAGCAGAAAGTCAGGCATTGTGGCACCTAACCATTTTTTCTCAATTGCCAAAATGTTCTACTTGGGTGCAATTTTGAAATTGTTTATTATTTTTCCACTACAATGCTCACAAAAAAATAAATAACCTTTTATTAGTGGACCTACCTTGGACTCACTATGCAGGTGCATGCATTTCATAAATTTACATTAGTTAGATTGTTAGAATGAAGAATAAACAGTCGATCAGTCAGAATTTACACTATATAAGCAGAAAAAATGTGTCAAAAATGGTGACTAGGTTTAAAATCTCGCTCGTCAAAACAAAATTTATAGGAGCAATGTATAACTTGTATAACTACAGACTGATAATTTCAAACCTTGATTAGTGCTCTGAAAGGTAGGAGTTGTACTAAGCCTTTATATTATTTTAAGAGGATACTCCCATAACCACTTGTTTCATTTTCCCCATATTAACCTATATAAAATATTGGGTCAATATTACCTCTAGCTTTTAGTTTTTAGGATTTTTTTCAGGTTGTTTTTTTGCCTAGCATTAATTCTGAAAAGAAGATTTATGCTTTCTTTTCTTTTTTTTTTAATCAAATTAGAAGTATTTTTTATATGTATCAAAAGTAATGCATTCATTTTACAAAAGTATTAGAAATACTTCTAATTATATAATTGGATTTTCAAAAATGCACAAACATTCCTATTCTCAACATCTGTGTTCAGCAAAAAGTATTTGGAATTTCTTTAAAAACTTAATAAACTGGTGGGGGTTAGGGACTACTTTCCATATGTTAACAAAAAGGAAAGTGAAACAGGTGGCTGGTGAATTTAGTATTATCTATTTCAAATTATCTACCAACTTGGAGAATTTAGCCAGAATTTATCATGTTTTTGATTTTGTAATTTTATTCTACTTGTTTTTGGCTCACGTATATGCCTGAGATGGTGTGAACCATTGATTTAATTTTACTCTTTTATGACATTCTTTTATTTCTTTTCAACAATGAAGAATATGGTTCTGCATTATTTGTCTGATGGAACATTGAAGCTTATGTTCACCTACAAGAAAGACTTGTATTTTGTTCCTGTGATGCTCATGCTTAAAGCATTAGTGAATGAACCAGACTTCTACATCTACCAGCAGTCGATCAAATCTAAAGAAAAGGACACATTTTACCAAAGGTATAGATACTTTCTTTTGGCTGTTTATTGTTTTTTCTTTTGTGCATTGCATATTACAGGTGCATATGGGTGCTTAAAAGTTAAGAAAGTACTTGAATTTTAGATTAATATTCTCAAGGTTTTTAAAGTACTTGAAAATTCCCATTTTCTTGGTTAAATGCTTGAAAGTGTTCTGCAGATTCACAGCATTATGTTTTTTCTGAGAAGTTCTGCTTTCTCTGGAAATTTCCCTAGCAGTTATGCTGTTTCTGAAATTTTCCTAAGCAACATTGTTTTTTCCCCAAAATTTCCTCAATGGCTTCAACATTAAACAATAATGCTAGTTTGCTATGATTTTCCCTCCCAGAACCGCATACAACTTCATAATATGGAAGAAATGGTGTCCTTGAAAAATAATTGTATGGAACTTAAAATCCATGAAATTTTTAAGGAAAGTGTATGCACCCTGATATTAGTGTGGTTCAAAAAATGAAAACTTTAGAAAGACCCACAATATGATAAAAAGTTATATTTTTACACCTAACTCATGTGCAAAATTTGACCCCAATAGATTCATACTATGCTTTACTATAAAGGCCATAATGGTGTTGGGAGGTTTATGGGTAGGCAGCATTATATCACATGCCTAATTTTTTATATAACTGCTTTTACATTGGATGCAATTGGTCAATTTTGATAAAGCTTGCGTCTTTGTATGCATTAAGTGTAAAGAATTGTAAACTTCCTTCAGCTAACACTTAAACCTATTTTAATGCCATTAAAATTTAAAGAAAAAATTGCTATTCAGTGAAAATTGTTTGTATGTAGCTTTTGGCCTGTTTCAGATCCAGTTTATTATGAAATGATCCAGATCTCACAAGAATGTGACTGTATGTCAAGTGTCCCTAGACATTTTTACAAGGATGCAGCACCCTGCCCATTTTTTCTGCCTCCGGCCAGATTTCTGAGTGCCATACATTTTTGGGGATGAAAATTCTATGTGGATCTGCATTTTATGTTTTTTCCCCAAACATTTCCCTAGCGGTTCAAATTTTTCTGAATTTTTTTTTAAAAGTTACATTACTTTTCATGAAACATTTTTCTTGTTCAGAGTTCAGATAAATGTATTATAAAATTCAGTAGTTGCAATTACGATTATTTAAAGTCTCAGAGAGGAGAGGATATAATTTAGGTTTTTATAGATTGTAAAAAAAATATATATATGTTAAAGTAGTGGAGCTGTTTATAAAATCTAATAACAGAAGTTCAAAAATGTTTTCATTGATGGAGAGGGGTGTGTGTGTCTAGAACCATCATAGCATTGTTATTATTGATACACCTTAAGTCTTTAAATAGTGCTTGAATTTTTAACACTTTACAACATAATTGAAAAGTGTTTATGATGTTGTTCACTCTGTCTGTCCGTTCGCATGATGACTTCCATAAAAATGACTTTATCAAAATGAAAATTTAATATGTTATTCAAATGGTCTGTGGGACCTATGGGAATGTAAATGAATAACATCACCCAATTAGTTTTGGATTGAACCCGGGTTGAAAAGGTGAAATACATTGAACCCTATGGGACCTCATTTTTCAAACATTTTTTGTGCGAAGTTAAAATTCACAAATTGCTTCGAAAATTTTAGGAAATATTCAAAAGTATCACATACGATGAAGTTTTGAGTTTTCAAGTAAAATAAATTATTGTAGTTCTGTGATAATTAAAAAAATGTCGCCGCTGAATGTATCACATTTTAGAGATGTTTAAATAAAATTGTAGTTAGGAAGTGTTTCATAATCAATGCTTTATACATGATTGATCTTTCTTGTTTTTAAGATTGTATGAACCATGCTTGGGATGCTTCAATTAATTGAGTATATCATTTATGATTTTAAGTCTATATATATGATGATTTATGATTTTAAGTCTATATATAAAAGTGCTGTTCCTACGTTTCATTTTCCACTAGTTGCATCAAGAATATGCTCCGCAGTATAAGTTCGGATGGTATCCATTTCCAGGATCAAGCACTTAATTATCTGGGAGAGAAGTTCAGTGTCCGCTTAGGCCTTCCTCCGTGGTACACACATGCAGATGTTGCTAAATTTCTAATAAAGTAAGTGTTGCTTTAGATTCATGTATCTTAGATAATAAAGATGCCAGTGTGTGTGTGTGTTGTAGCATGAAATTTAACACATTATATTGTTGTAGCATGAAATTTAACACACATAGCTGCATTGTACGATCATGAAATTATGATCAAAGATGCTTCTTAACATACACAGGTTTACCTCGGCATTATTTTTCAAGATTTTGATTATTTTTTTTATTTTATGTTTTACTCTAATTTAGGCCGATATTCCCGCAAATTGATTTCTTAGCGACCTAAAATATTATTACAGTTTCCATCTTGACACCATTGAAAAGATTAAAAAATTCTCTTTTATACAAGTTTTGAACAAAGTCCATATGTTAAATAGACAAATTTGAATGAATTTAAATATATATATATATATATATATATATATATATATATATATATATATATATATATATATATATATATATATATATACTGTTTGTGCATGAAATGGCTATGATTTTTGTATTACGATATGCAAAAATTGGCATGCCATCCAACATTCATTTTTATTCTTAGCAGCTCCTAAATATATCACAGACTGCTCCATAACAAAAAAAATAATTTCATGAATCCATCTGTTCATTAATAGTAAATTCTTTAAACTATGGGGCTCGAAACATGTACTTAGCTCGAAATATGCACTTGAGTTCAGGTCTTGAAACTCTGATACTTAAAGCTTTGAAACTGAACTCGTGGCGATTGCAGGACATTAAATCCATTGCCACAGACATGCACATTAACTGCGTTGGCTGGTCAAGCCGGAAACTATGTAGTCCCACAGTAAAAGCGGTACCACAAAGCCATCGATGTCTTCAATTTTTATAATTTTCATAGCTAGTCTACATGAATTTGCAGACCCTTCGACTTTTGACTACTAATACCATCTGTTAGTGTTATACTGTGTTTTTCTATGGTATTGTTATAAGTATTGTGCTGAAATTTGGTGAAAATTTGCTAAAATAGCAATAAATTTCAGGTTTAAAAGATTTCCCCCCCCCCCCCCCCCCCCAAGTATTTTTATTTATTTGTGTTGTGAGAATGATTCTGTTGGTAGATTTTAACATAGAATGTAGTCTTTGCAAGTGACAGATTATTTGTTTTGTGATTTGGGGGATAGGAAGTAGACACCTGTTGCACCAATGTGGAAAAAGTATTAATTTTGTTTTTTTACATAACTACCAGGGTGCATAATGTGTGCTTGAAAATTGGGAATGTGCTTGAATTTTAGTTTAACATTTTCACGGCTGTGAAAGTACTTGAAAATTCCCATTTTCTTGGTTAAGTCCTTGAAAGTGCTTGAAAAAGGCATGGTTGAATGTGTTCTGCAGATTCACAGCATTGTGTTTTTTCTGAGAAGTTCTGCTTTCTCTGAAAATTTCCCTAGCAGTTACTCTGTCGCTGAAATTTTCCTAAACAGCATTGTTTTTTCCCAAAAATTTCCTCAATGTTAGTTTGCCATGATTTTTTCCTCTCAGAAACACATACAACTTTATGATAAATATAAAAGAAATGATGTCCTTGAAAAATAATTGCATG
The DNA here is from genome assembly GCA_951213105.1 of Amaurobius ferox. NCBI lineage: Eukaryota > Metazoa > Arthropoda > Arachnida > Araneae > Amaurobiidae > Amaurobius > Amaurobius ferox. Next base: position 134,324,202 of record OX578150.1, read on the forward strand.
ATACTTGAAAGTGCTTGAAATTTTTTTAAAGAGAGTGTACTCACCCTGATCCACCCTGCTTTAACCCCTGGGCAACATTGGGTACATTTTCTAGTTAGTTTGTTTGAAAATAATTGCCTTAAAATTTTGCTTAGTTCTCAGTGATTTGCATTTGCACTTCAAACAGCTTGTAACGTACTTTTACATACTTCAGCAGAGTGCAATTTGTGTCAGAAATAGACTTGAAATCAGGGCTAATGGGCTTTCTGGAAATCCATTGAAAACACCTCCTGGATTTAAGGGCTCTTAAAAACACCTTATTTTATTCATTTTAGACTTAGACTCCCAGGAAAATTACTAGTAATTTCATTACCACCTTTTATTTCTAAATATGATGCAAGAATCTGAAATTTTAACAGTTTTTCATGAAAATCATGGGTTTTAACAATCTTTCGAAATAAATGACTAATTTAATGTTCTTTTGTAAAGATCGTAAACTTAAATATTCTTTTACAAAAATCTTGAATATTATCATTAATAAAATTGCAAATTAAAATTATAAAATAACTTTTGTTTAACCATGATAGCAAATTTTAATTTCTTTCATATTTAATTTCTTTTATAAATGATCTGAAAAAAAAAATGGCATAATTGTTTTATTGCGAAGAAATTTGTAACCTTCATTTAAATTTTTTTTTTGCATTCTTTTTTATTTTTAGGCACTCTATATGTGTTCATCTTGAAGATTACAAAGAGAAGTTTGATTTGCTTGTGTGAGTTATTCTGTTTTATTTCATTTATAGTATTAACATTTTATACTTACATTCAATACAGTGATTACTCTTCTTCAGTATTAATTCTGTAAAATGTTGTGTTTTTTTTTTCTTTTTTTCAAATCTTAAACATGGTGATTATGAAAACTTAAAGGAGGAAATAGATATTTATAGTAAAGAAAAAAATCTTAACATTCCATGTAACTTATTTTTTTACTATATTTTTGTCTTTGTGAGAGAACCTAAGTAAGAACATGCCAATGCTAGTCATGTGTTGGGCTACTAAATTTCAGCCGGGCAAATATTTCAAAGTGAAAAAATACCAAGCGTGTCCTCTGAGTGTTTTCTTAGAAGACTGCAAATCACAGGGCAGGGACTTGAAAGGAAAGGAGAGAATTGAAAAAAATCCAGCCATGATCAAAAAACCGGCAAAAGACATAAAAAGGGAGTTTGGGAAAAGGCAGAAGAAGAATCTTAATTACTTACTGTTGGTCAGTGGCCTTTCAACTTCAACTAGTTGCACATGAATGTTCTGCTTATTTTTGCTTTGAAAAACTTATTTTAAAGCAAACTCTGAGACTGTTTCAAATGGCTTTATTAACTTGGAGGATTCTGGAGATTATTGAAATGGATATTCAAAGACAATCAACTATAAATGGTTTTTTCAGCAGACGTAAATGATACATATTTCTTCTGGTATTTATGCAATGTAAATTCTGTACTTGATTCCACCCTATAAATTGTTTATGTACACTTTTTTTTTTTTTTTTTTAATCATATATACCTCATATATGAATATATTGTGTTTTTAAATTTCAATGCCCATGATGTAACACCAACTCATAGCAGAAAACAGTGTATCAGGGGTTGATTATATAAATGATACATTTTCTCATTGTGTTGTTATGTGTATTTCATAAATGAAGTTTATAACATAGACTTTTTGGGGAAGCAAAAATTGCCAGATAGAAAGTTTCTTATATTTAAAATAAATATTTATTTGCTATATTTTCAATGCAAACATTAAGTAATGGTGAGTATATTTGCAATTGAAAAACTACGCGAACTACATCCTGAGACACAAGAGAAGAAGCCAAAAATTTCTTAACCAACAGCCTTCAACAACTTTCAGAAAATAATACATTAAAGGTTGTCATTTAAGGAATTATTTGTTGTATTGTATGTATGTCATTTTCATGAGGTTCTTTGGTGGCAAATATAGACCCAGGCATGAATAAGTCTGCAGAACGTATGAACATATCTTGAATGCGATACATGCAGAGTGGTAGAGACTGTATCTCAGGCCTTGAAATAACTTGAAAATTCCCATTTTCTTGGTTAAGTCCTTAAAAGTGCTTGAAAAGGGCAGGGTTGAAAGTGTTCTGCAGATTCACAGCATTGTGTTTTTTCTGAGGTTCTGCTTTTTCTGGACATTTCCCTAATAATTACGCTGTCGCTGAAATTTTCCTAAACAACATTGTTTTTGCCCAAAAATTTCCTCAACGGCTTTACATTAAACAATATTGTTAGTTTACTATGATTTTTCCTCTCAGAAACGCATACAACTTCATAATATGGAAGAAATTATGTCCTTGAAAAATAATTGCATGGTACTTGAAAGTCCTTGAAAAGTGCTCGAAATTTTTTAAGGAAAATGTACTCACCCTGGTGTCTGAAAACAAACATTGCATTTTATAAAACTGTTTGCACAGCTATCTGTTAAGTCAGTAATACAATGGATTAACATCACCCACTTATATTCATAGGTTATGTTTCAAACAGACAGCATTATTTTTTAGAGTTTAGGAATGAACCAGGCAAGTTTATTCCAGTATGTTTTAATGTGTGTAGCATGGAAAGCAGAATATAATATTTTATGTATATTTTATAAACAAAACTGTATATACAAGGTGCATACATGTGTTTGAAAATCATGAAAGTGCATTTTAGCTGACCATTTTCGGGACCTTAAAAGTACTTGAAAATTCTCATATGTTTGTTCAAGTCCTTGAAAGTGCTTGAAAAAGGCAGTGATGAAAATGTCCCGCAGATCCGTGGTATTTCTGCTATTTCTGAAAATTTTCTAAATGGCTTTAACAATAAACAATAGCATTTGTTTGCTATTTATTTTTCCTCCCAGAAATGTATACATCTTCATGACGAGGGACTGATTGATGTCCTTGAAAAAAAAAATTACATGGTACTTGAAAGTTTTAAAAAGTGTTTGAAATATTTTTTAAGGGAAAGTGTACTCAAACTGTATATAATAAAGTTCTTTCTCTTGCAGTTTCATGATTAAGAAATTGTTTGCTGTGAAAAAGAATGAATGTGCCCTGGAGTCTCCTGATAATCCCATGAATCAAGAGGTCTTGTTACCTGGACACTTGTACCTTATAATCTTGAAAGTAAGTGTCGGTATGCCTTCTGTTTTCTCATTTAGAATAATGTAATCAGAAACATGCCAAAAATGATAATGTTCTTGTACAGAGTTGACTGTAAATAGTTTTAGAATGTTTTTAATATACTCACTGTTAAGCCTTTATCAGCAACACTTTGCCTTGGCTGCCCTCATTGTCAAAGAAAAATATATAAAAATATAGTATGGATACATGTCAACTAATTAAACTTTAAAATCAAAGTCAACCAAAAATAGGTTTAAAAGTCCTTTAACAAAAATGGACTTTTAAACCTATTTTTGGTTGCCATTGATTTTAAAGAAAAATATATATTTTACTATTTTGAATTTACAATGTCTTAGTGGATTTTAACCTTTTTTTAGTTCATTAAACCTTTGACCAATTGCATTCCTATTTTCTCAAAAGCACACTGGACAGAGAAAGGCACCAACACCACCATGCAACATGCGCACTACCCAGGACACAAAGGAGATATCAAATCAACACTCTGTCGAGGAAAAATATAAATTAAAAGTAGAAAAAATAGTCTGAAAACCATTGAAATAGTACCAATATGGTAGTTTGTAGTAGCGAAATTAATATTGGCCTTTTTTTTCTCACAATTCAATATTTTGTAAGTAGTTAGTATATGTTTTGATATAAATCATCTTCTGAAATATCTCATTCCTAGTTTTGTCACATTTTACAATCAAGGAGATTTTCAAATAAGTTTATTACACGCTACACTAAACATCCACACACATTCAATAAGCGCAGTCTAGCAGCTGCAGAGCATATTATACATAGCATATACCCTAGAGACAGATTATGACCCGAGTGTAAGCAATACAAGTTATTTGAACAGAGCAATAAGACACCCAAGCAGGGATGCAACAGGAAAGAGCCCTCACTCGCCTAGTCCTACTTCTTACCAGATAAACGCCTTTTGTCAGCTGCAGACAATGTCTGAGACACACTGGCACCCTTTTTAAGGTCTTTTATACTTTGTTTACTCCTGTGAGTTGGCAACTGATTGAAGGCGATTCCATCATTTTCCATTATCCAATCTGACAGATTTGGCAGGTGGGATGGGGTGGTCAATAATTAAACGACAATATACCACACAACACTTCCTAGCATAGAACCCATTCATCAAGTGTTTGACTTCAAGATTTCAGACACCTATTAGCAGTAACTTTTTAGTAATAAAATAAAATGGGATTATCTTTGATTTCTAAGTTTTCATCAACATTTTATAATAGTTTGGAGCCTGAGCCCAAATTACACTTAGTACTGTAGAGCCCGAGCCTGATTCAGACTCGTGTTGCATCCATCTCATCTGTAGTCACCACCACTATCTGGTGACGTCAATAAAATATAATTTTGTTCTGTTTTTTCGATGTTTGAAATGTGATAGAATGTTTTCTAATAAATTTAAATTTCAAACTGAGAAAATGGTCAATCTTTTTACGTCATGTCACTAAATATCGGTGACTTTACATAGTTGATGCAAATAAAACTATACATACTTTTATCTGTTTTCAGGCTATATTTGAAATGTAATATATTTTATAATTAATTAATATATATTTTTATAATATTATTTTCATATTCCTTTATAATTACAATGTCATATTATAATAATATATTGATAAAGATACAATTTTTTCTGGTCTTTTGATATACTTGTTTATTTATTTCTTTTATTATGAAATTTTAATAAATGTTCATTATTTTTCTGTTTTTTTTTTGTTTTTGTTTTCAAAGATTTATTTAAAATAATCAAAATATTTGTAAAGCAATGTTCATTAGTGCATTGGCCTGCTTTCTTTTTATTAAACATTTTTGGAAAATTATTCAAACTAGTTGTTTATTAATTTTTCAGGAAAAGCTTCACTCCTGGCTTGGTTCTGTCAGGTTTGCTGCGGAGCGTCGTTTGAAAGCCAAAACGGCACAAGCCAATGCAGGTATTTGTGCAGTTTTTTAACAATACAAATGGACTCCCAAATTCTTTTGACTCTTTAGAAGCTTCTCTAGCATGTTAATGTCTTTAATGTCTTTCTTTAGCATGTGTTTTAGGAGAAAAAAACTCCTTCAAACGTATTTAGAATATAACCATTTAAATTTATATAGCTAGGACATCTGAAATCTTGCATTTTTCTTATGTCTGCCTGTTGTCCTGAAAAAGAAAATTTTTCAGAAAAAGCCCAAAAATACATTTTTCTATTCGCTGCATCAGCAGGTATGGCTTCATTTTTAAATTCATTTGCAGCGTTATCCTTACAACGAACTGTATAAATTGCCAATACAACATGCTCATTCTGCACTGCAGGATGATTATTTAATTCGCAGAATGAGTTTAAAATAAGTTTAATCAGCATCGGATCTGATCATTTTATCATTGAATCTGCATGTCACTACAGGGCTTAACTGGCTATAAGATCATGTAGCGATTGCTTATATTCAGTTCATTTGTTTTTTGAAAGTTATTGCTAAAGAAGTGACTATTAGTTGCAGGCACTGTAGCTACTTTGTGTATTAAGTGCTAATGAAGAAAATAAGATTTAAAAATATCTTAATGCATATTCATTCACACTTCACTTAAACTCTTGTAAAATTGTTTCGATAAAAGTCTTTTTAGGGAAAAGGTAGATCAGTAAATTAATCTGTGCCCTTTTCATTTGCTTTAGGTAAAAATTATCATTTAGTTAACCTGGTTATTTGTATTCCTGTGATAATTCATTTGATATTGGTTACTATTTATATTATATAATTTACTTTGAACAACATTTATAAAAGATACTATTTCCAATGCTTGGTAGCAAAATTTCAGAATGAATTTGTGACCCATAGACATGGAAATGTTAAGTCCCCCCCCCCGTCCCTGCCAATATTTGCATAAATTATGCTCTATATCATGTAAATACATTTATTTGACTTCTAAATATGCACCCCTCTAAGCAAAAAAGAGATATAAAGATACATTTTGTTGCCAGGTGGCTAGAGAAATTTGTCGGGTGGCCTTCCCTACAAAAATGGTCTAGGGAAATGACAGGTTGGCTTCAATTTGGTTGGCAGGTTGATGGCACTGTGTTCATGGCTGCAAGTTTTCTGTCCACAGAACCGATTTCAATCTTTAAAATAATCAACTTATTACATTCTATCTGCAATCCATGAATTTGGTTTGCATTGTATATTTAAATCATAAAAATGCCTGTTATGTTTTAAAGGAAATTTTGTCAAAGGAAATATATCAGTAAAGGGAGCATGTGCAGTTTTCATCCGATCCCATTTAGCAATGATCTCTGCCTATAAAACATCAAATTACACTACCTATTCAATTTTTTAAAAAATCAACAGAGTTTTAAAAACTACTTTTCCCAGCTGACTTTCCTTTCTTGATTGTAATATTTCCTTTATCATATATTTTATGTGCTCCGTTAAGGTGTCTTCTAAGAAAGCATTCCTCATATTTTTATTTTCTGTTAATTTGATTGTAAGCTTGTGTCTTCTTTTATTCTCCATCAGGAGCCTTGAAATTCTGCTTTGGCAGAAGTATGGATGTGTCAAGAGCTGTAGAATATGTACTTTGTACTGGAAATTTTCTTCCGAAGCATGAGACCACTTTGATGCAGTTTTCAGGGCTGAGTATAGTTGCTGACAAACTAAACTTCTGGCGTTATTTGTCCCATTTTCGCTCTGTCCACAGGGGTGCATACTTTGCTCAAATGCGAACTACCACTGTTAGGAAGTTGCTGCCAGAGGCATGGGGTAAGTAGATGAATAATATCACAATCCTCATAAAATGTAACGTCGTCATCAAATGCAATGTACTTGATTGATAATGAAGGATTTTTTTGGGGGGGGGGGGGGGGCATTACTTTGTGAAAATGGACCTAAAAGATAACTATTTTGTATCAACACAACTTTTTAATAAAGGATAAACAATGTATTATCATAGCTTTCTATTTCTAAGACCAATTGCCCCTCCCAGGAGGAACAGGACAGTTAGGGAGTTAATTTGACATTTTATATAATTTCATATTAAATGTCTGATTCAAAATTTGGATTTAACATAAAAATTTTGTCAAATGATATTTTTTATAATTTTATTTTGAGTTCTTCCTAGAATACATGTAGCATTTTTTTTTAATTGCTATTAGAATCTATACTTTAAACCAGTGGTCTTCAAACTTCTAACGCCTTTAGAACCCTACGCTTAAAAAATTTTTTTTTGGAGCCCTAGTACAAAAAATATGCCCCGTAAGCATAGTGATGTAACAGAAAATCTCGGTGCCCCCTCTCCCTCCGCAAAAAAGGTTTGAGGCTACATTTACAAAAATTAACTGCCTAAGACTGCAAATTAATTTTGACCATTATAATCATAAAACCAAATACTAAATACAAAAATAAATTATTAAAAACATGTTATTCATATTTTTTATTGAATACAGCTGAGATGAATTTGCTGGCTCTAAAAAACCGCCACTGCAGTGAAACATACAAGAATATTTTAAACATACAAGCAGTTTTTAAAAAAAAAATTAAATTTAATTAACTAATTTTTGAATAACAAAAAATTTAATAAAAGTTTTATAAAATCTTATAACATAACAAAAATCTAAAATTTTATTAAAAAAGTCACGGAACCCCTGAAAACGTTTAGCGGAACCCAGTTTGAATATCACTGCTATAAACAAAGGTAACAATCTTTATATGCACTCAAACAAATTATTTGCATGATTTTGAATATTTGATTTTCGATTTGTAAACACCTCCGGGGAAAATTTAGAAATGTCTTTTCACCTATATAGAATTTCTGATACATGTATAACATGTTAAACCTGTAACTTTCTGACTGCTATATTCCAAAATTTTGATTCGAGATTTCGTCCCTCTCAAAGTCTGACTCTGCCAATTTGATTGTGTTTTTCAAAAGTGAAGATGTAATTCGAAACCCAATCTAAATGTTTGATCCCAGATTGTGCCAAAATCCTGGGATTTGGAGATTTACTCCAGTTATTTTAATTTATGAAATAATATTTTCTTGCCTTTGCAATGTTGTCAAAACTAGTATAGATGGCATTGTGATTAATTTAATGGAGCCACACATAACACATTTGGTTTAATTTTGTTGCTAAGCAACATATAATTTTTGGGGACAAAAAGGCGTTGGCACATTGTATGGGAAATTTAATTTTATGGTTTTTAATAATGTCTCAACAACCCCTGGGCTTATAAAAAAACTCTCAACTCCTAGAAAAATGATCATATCAAATTAAAAAAAAATCCATCAAAAAATGTGGATTTGTATGCAAAACAGTAATAATAAAGAGGATAACGGCAGCTAAAGCAAATTTTAAAGCCTTGTAGTCATGGAGAAAGTATCAGGTAAGGACTCAATTGAAAATTCACTAGACCCCCCATAATTTTTATGAGTTGCCCCGATAGTATACAAATGAAAATGTCAGATCGGCATGAATGAAGCTGCAGGTTCTGGGAGATGGTGCAACGTGCAAGATGCTTCTGATCAAACTATTCCCTGTTCAGTTTTTGTTGCCACAATTGGTTTTGAAACATCCTACATGATGTGTGATGTGGGGAAAAGGATTCATTGTTAAGGATGTATTTAAAGCTAGTGGATCATTGTATTTTCTATCAAAAACATTTTATCCCAGATCCAGATTTTCATGACAAATCATTGTAATTTTTCTCATGCTTTTCTTGGTGTTTCCATTTTAAGGAGATTGTCTCCTTCAGGATAAAAGTTGAGATGTCCCAATCCTAATTAGCCTTATTCTGTACTTCTTTTCTCCACCAATTAAATTTTCCATTAGTTGAATTTTTTACTTTTTAAAAATGTTTCTTTATTTTTTAGGTTTTTTGTGTCCTGTCCATACTCCCGATGGTGCACCTTGTGGTTTATTAAACCATATGGCCTCCACATGTGAGGTGAGTTTTAATCTCCATTTGTTTTAGAAATTTAACATCTTAAAATGGAAATGTACCAAAATAGCCCAGTGGTTAAGATAAAAGGGTTACACACTGTAAACCTGTGTTCAATCTTCTTGGTAATTAGAGGTGTCTGTTAAAATAGGTACCACTGGGGTTTTCTTATGGTTTCATATTAATACATTTTCCTTAAAAATTAATTTTTGTTTAAATTTCTAGAGGTGGCAGGAAAAAGCACATAAATCAAAAATTCCAATTTTTATATATATATATATATATATATATATATATATAACATATTTGATTTAAGAAATTTATGATCTTTGTTGTGGAAAAAGCACATAAATCAGCTAGACTATGTTAAAAAAAGAAAAACTTTATTAAATTTTGTACGGATAGCGGTGGAGTAAAAAATATAAATTAAGAAAAGTTATTATTTATGTAGCTCATAAATGTATAACAAACTTCATAAACATCATATTTATATTCTGAAAACAAAGAATAAAATTAAAAAAAGTTCTCTTGAAAGCATCAAAATTTTCTTCCCTCGATATTTCAAAATCCTTCTTTTTGACTTATGTGCTTTTTCCTGCCAGCTCTAGATTTAATTCTAAATGTTGAATTTAATAATTATTAATGACATAAAAGTGCTTGCTGATTGTATTTAATTAGTTTCTCAAATATTGATGTAGGCTTAAAAATCCCTACATTGTGATCATCGGGAATTTATATAGCTGAAATTAGCTTTTAAGATGATCACACATTGTGTTATGTTTCTTGCTTCTGAGAGGTTGGCAGGTCTGCCAAATGTGTTTAAGGTAACTTTTGGTATGAGTTCTTTTGGAAAGTAGAGTGGGCTTCAACCTAAACTTTTGTATTTATGTTAGTATTTTATTTCCATTTCAGATTGTAAACGTACAACCGAATGTTAGAAATTTGCTGAACACCTTCTGTAGGTACGGCATGCTGCCGTATGATGATCCCCTCTCCCGCGGTTACACAGTGATGGTCGACGGTAAACTTGTGGGTTGGCTCCCTGATATGAAAGCACACGCTTTTACATTACATATCAGAAAAATGAAGTCACTTGGCAAAGAAAATGTAAATAACCTTTTACTTTACCAGTATACGTAAGATATCATATTGTTAAAGTGTGTTTCAAATTAGCTTGAGACTGGTTAAAATATGTTTTTCTTTTTACTCAGCTTAAATATTTGTCTAAGATAACATGTTTTATGATCAATATTTTAAGATTTTCTTTCTTATTAAAAATAAGAATTAATTCTGGAATGTTGATCCATTGTAATTGTATTTAGTACACAAATGTTTTAACTGAATAGCTGTTTCATATCTCCACTTCAGATGAGGCTCCCAAATTTCACAGTTTGGAATTGTAACCCATTTTTATTCAGAGGAATAATTATTTTCTATATTCTTTAAAATAAAATCCTGAAATTCTGATAGTTAAAAAAGCAATTTCAACTTACGGGACCTCTAGAAAATGTTAGCAAGGATCCTACCATTACTTTTAGAAAATATGGTAATGTCATGGTCCCCCTAAGAAGTAGTCCACTTCCGGGCATATAAATCCATCCCTGCATTAGAAAATGCAATTTGTATTTTATTTTTATTTTTTAATTTGTATATTTTATGTTAGGAAAAAAAGTAATTAATACAAGGTATAAAACAGAATGTAGTTTATTGAAAATTTCCTAATGAGCCACTCCTAAACCTTGTAGATTTGCTCCTAAATAGCATTTTTTCTGCCCCCAGAGGTCTACCCCAAATCCTTAAATGGTAGTTAACGTATCTGAGCTCAGGATGAACTAACTCAAGTTCAAAACAATTAAAATGTGCCACAAAAGACAATAACATGCCAAATTTCATATTACTAAGATTAATAGAACTTGATTAGTCTTAGCACCTCAAAGATTTGTATCATAATGGCAAACAAACACCAGATCGAGACAAGTAAGATTGAAAAAAAAAGGAAAATATAAATAATTTGGTAATTAATGTGTATAGGTATGTTTCTGCTATTTTATTTATTTATTTTTTTTTTAAGAATCGGAATGAACATCTGCTGATTTAAGTTTTTATTACTTTTCAGCCTATTTTTAATAGAAAGGTATTAATCAGCAAGATATATAGAATTATAAATCTTTTATTTTAATTCACCAATTTGTTAGAAATGCTACCCCAAAAATTGCTTCAAAACAGTTTGTGTGTGTGTGAGATATCATTTTATTGCGTAAAAATATATCGACAAAAGTAGTTGAATTTTAAATTACAATTTTAAAGGCCTTGAATATTCCCATTTTCTTGGTTAAGTCCTTGAAAGTACTTGAAAAAGGCAGAGATAAAAATGTTCTGTGGATCCATGGCATTATGTTTTTTCTAATGTTTTGCTTTCTTTGAAAATTTCTCTAGCAGTTCTGCTGTTCATTTCCTAAACAATATCTCCCCCCCCCCCCCCCCCCCCCCCCCCCAATTTTTTTTTTTTACTTAACAGTAGCACTAGTTTGCTATTTAATTTTTCCTCCCTGAAACACATACAACTTCATAATGAAGGGTTGATTGATGTCCTTGAAAAAAAATTACATAATCCTTGAAAGTTCTTGAATTTTTTTTTTTTTTTTTTTTTTTTTTTTTTTTTTTTTTTTGAGAATGTGTACTTATCCTTGAGTGCTTAAGTGCATTTGTTATCTTTAAACATATTTAGATTATTTTATTAAAAATAATTAAATGCATATATTTGTGGATAATCATATTTAATGTGAATGAATTACATTTTTTTTATAACATAAACACAAAAATAATGCTCATCTTCATTTTCCTGCCTGTCATGAAATGTACTAATTTTATATATATATATTTATAATTTAGATTCCTAAAACTCTTGAGATTTGTCTTATCCCTAAGACAGATCGTGCCACCCAATATCCTGGTTTGTTTATCTTCACCAACCCAGCACGTATGATGCGGCCTGTAAAGAGCCTCTTATCTGGTGTCAATGAATTCATTGGCACCATGGAGCAAGTTTATTTACACATAGCTATCAACCAGGAGGATGTGCATGATGGTGTAAGTAAAACAATTTAATTTACAGTGATGAATGTCAGGGTGCATACGGGTGCTTAAAAATCAGGAAAGGGCTTGTTCCACAAAGTTGCGGCTTTTTTTTTCCAAGAAGTTCTGCTGCTATATTTATTAGATTGTATCAGTTATGGCTATGGGGCAATAAAGATTAATGGAATTGATATTTTTTAATTTATTTTTTATTTTGGAATTGAAGATTTTTTTAATTACTGTATTTATGATTGTCTAATGAATTGTTGCAATGGAATAAAATAGTATGGGAATATCTTTTGCTACTATCTAAACATCTTCATTTTGTAACAGTTGTCTAATATCTGATATTCTTGTACTTTCCTTAGTTTTTTAGAGAAATTTAATTCAATCTTTAAAGAAATTTTGAAAATAACAATATCATTTAGAATAATATTAGAAGTTGCACTTATTTTAAATAATGAGTATTGCTGAGTATATCAGTATCATTATATTTGAGTAGTGACGGCTAAACTGTTTGGCATATCAAGAGGGAAAAAAATTAAGACAACTATGAAAAATAAATTTTATTCATGTTCTTTTTAATGTTATTTTTTGAAATTGATATTCAACATTTTCTTCTAGGAAACATTTCACTTAGAACTGGCGGCTACAGACATGCTGAGTATTATTGGGAACCAAATTCCATTTTCAGATCATAACCAGAGTCCTAGAAACTTGTATGAATGTCAGGTAATGTTCCCGTTTGACATGTCTTATATTTTTGATTCTATTGTGGAACATCTTTAAAACTTGAAAAATGACTTAAAAATGAACCAATCAAATGCCTTTGTCTTCCCATATTTCATAGTCCCTTCTTAATAGCCTCTGGTTTTAATCATTGTTGGAGATTTACCCACCAAAATAATATAATTATTATTTATTATGCATTTCATCAACTAAAATTTGATGAAATGTTATATTGTCATCTTAAATGCGCATGTTTGTAAAATTTCAAGAAAATTCGTTCGGTCGGATTTGACCCGAACAAAGAAATCAACCTAAAAAGAACTGTGAAAAAAATATATAACTAAAAAATAAAATTATTCTCATGATTGGTACACCTCAGAGATACCAAAGGATTTAAATTCAGCTTAAAACCTTGAGGGTGAAAACCACAGATTGTTTTCACTATAAGTAAATGCACTATAAGTTTCACTATAAGCTGTCTAAGTAAATTTTTATTTTGGAAATTTGATTTAATCTCTCTTTTACTATCAAACTTGCTAAATTACCAGATTCTGAATTCAGATTTATTTCACTACAAAAAATGACAGCGTACTATGAAATGTTATGATTCAAACTCTGGATGTGTCAAAAGTTCAGAGGCATAGCTACATGCCTGGAAAAAAAAGTGTGACATTGACACACCTCTTTCCATGTACACACATATAGGAAGTTTGTAGTCTAATGAAAGTCTTAAAAGAAAATTGCAAAAATAAATTCAATAAAGTGTTAAAAGTTCCTTCTATCCATGCTTTTATTATTTATTCTCTTTATTTACATTTTTCGTTAATAAATTGTTACATTAATGTTCGTATATTTTGTTCTGTGTTTATTTAGGGATTGTAGTATTAATCAATTAATCGGTTTTTTCTTTTCACTGAAGCAAATATGAGCAAACACCACACATTCCACAGGCAGTTTAGGTATATTTTTCAAAATTCTTTGTAATTAAAAACTGAACTGTTTTTAATAATTTTTGCTTTCCCTGCAATACATGGTCATGTATAGGGAGAGTATTGAAATCATGCCGAAAATCGCAACTCGAGTTTTTGACAGATCTACACGTTTCGAGACCTCTAGAACATGAAAAACTATTTTTAGCGTGATGTGTGTGGGTCTGTCTGTCCATCTGTCTGTGCAGATATTGTATCCACTCTAACTAAAAAACTAATTGACCGAATTTCATAAAATTTGGTAGGTAAGTCACTTGTGGGTGAAACCAGTGCTGGTTAGTTTTGGGTACAATTCAGGATAAAAGAACCCACCATTTTTAGATGTTAGAATGTTTTTCGAATTTCTAAACAGATACTTGAAGTGTTCTGTAACTTTGGCGATGTGAAGAACATGCTTGAACACACACTTTGCAGTAAAGTTTCATTGACTTGTGCATTTAGGGGACCACCAAGATATTGAAAAAGGGGGGAAATATATTTGATCACCCTGTATCATAAAAAGCTGGAAATGATTTGTAACTTTCAAAAATAGTTAACTAGCTTAGTTCAATGTGTATAAGCATTTTCTTAAAACAAAAACGTATATTCATGAAAATATGAACATTTCTTTATTTTTATTTTTTTAATGTTTTTTGCTTACAATATCCATAAGTTTCAATCAAATTTCACGAAACTTACAGAACATTTGTCAACGTCCAAGAAAAACATTATACTTCGATTGAAATTTAAAGCATTGAATATATGATGAGATGTCAGCATTTAAAGAAATTAAGTTTTTACTGTGCAGGTGCGAAACATGGCAATAGTTTTCTTTCATGATTTTGTAGTGAATACTGTAGGGCAACTTCTATAAAAAAAATCCACTGGAATATCGTGAAAATTCATGAAAATATCGACGATATCGGACTAGTTCATTTTCAGAACAGGGTTGTCTGATGAATTTGTTAAATGTCAATTTGTGTAAAGCCCCTTATCATCCAGGTACTTTCAAAGAGTCAAGAGAAAAACTGATCACTATATCGTTGATATCTTCACAATATCGTCACAATATGTGAATTTTCACAATATTCCAGTGGATTTTTTATAGAAGTTACCCTATAGTATTCACTACAAAATCATGAAAGAAAATTATTGCTATGTTTCGAGCCTACGCAGTAAAAACTTAGTTTCTTCAAATGCTTATATCTCATCATATATATTCAATGCTTTAATTTTCAATTGAAGTATAATGTTTTTCTTGGACGTTGACAAATGTTCTAACATTTATATCTTCATGAATATACGTTTTTGTTTTACGAAAATGCTTATACACATTGAATAAAGCTAGTTAACTATTTTGTGAAAGTTACAAATCATCTCCAACTTTTTATGATACAGAATGATCAAATATATTTTTCCCCCTTTCAATATCATGGTGGTCCCCTAAATGACAATGTCATCGAAACTTTACTAGAAAGTGTGCGTTCAAGCATGTTTTTCACATCGCCAAAGTTACAGAACAGTTTACCAAGTATCTGTTTAGAAATTCAAAAAACATTCTAACATCCAAAGAGTCTGGATACTTTTGATCATATAAATAGTGTGTATGTATATATATATATATATATATATATATATAAATGAGGAATTTTAATTTACTTGTATTATATATACCAGAGATTAATCATTTATTCAGAATGGTCTGTATAGCAAAAGTGAAAATAAGATGGTCTGAAGTGTAAATTTGAAATCGAAAATGATTATTTGACAAACTTGATAAATTGATAAATAGAACATTATAAATAAAATAGGTTTAAAATACCCCTCTTTCCCTGTTCCATAGATGAGTTAAGCAATTGAAAAAGAATTACATGTGGTAAAGATTGGTGAATATAATCCCTTAGATTAAATTTTTAGTGTTATAAATCATATATGTAATACAAGTACTTAAGGTGCTAATCCTCTTGTTATCTGCATAAACATGCATGGTGTAAATGGATGAACAGTGTATAAGATGAAAAGTTGCAAACAGAAATTTTTTTTGCATGTTGAGCTAGGCCTTTCTGGTTCCCAAAACTTATTTTAACAAGAAAGATCAATCATGCTTAAAGCATTGATTATGAAACACTTTCCAACTTCAATGCAATTTTATTTAAAAAAGTCGAAAATGCAATACATTCCTCGGTAATATTTTAAAACTTATCACAATACTACATTGATTTATTATATTTGAAAACTTAAACCTTCATTGAAAAAAATGAACTTCATTCAAAAGACAGCATTGAAATATAAATTGCGTGGTTTAAATATCTCTAAAATGCAATACATTCCACGGTAATATTTTTAAATCTATCATAATACTACGATAATTTATTATATTTGAAAACTTCATCGAAAACAACTGAAATTAATTCAAATGACGTCATAGAAAAAATAACACGCCTGGATCTCTCTATGAAAGCAGGATTTCATTCATAACTTTCTCCATTTCATTCATCACAATACTATAATAATTTGTTTTATTTAAAAATTAAGACCATGGAACTACAATTCATAAACTTTATGCTTAAAACTTCATCGAAAAATATCGTCCTTCTGTTTATAAAATCAATTAATATTTCATTCATATCAGCCATGCAGACTCCATGGACTGAATTATTTTGTGTTAAAGAAATACAGTAATTCTAATACAACTCATTCTACATATTTTGCTGTTTACATTTTACATAGGTGAAAAATAGGCTTAATTGTAGAAATAATCAAATTTGAATGAGAATTTAAACTCAAATATATTGTCATTGTGTTGTTTTAGTATGTAGATGCACAGAATTTAAGCAGAAATAAAGTAGTTTTAGGATGGATACAACACTCAATATGAATTAAAAAGAACTTTAAAAAATCACGAATTTGAAACAAGATGGATGCCATATATCATTTTGAAGGGGGTCATGTGATCGTTTCATATCATGGTCACGTGATCGTTTCATATAAGATGTGTAATTATTATTTTAATTTTTATTTAAAAAACTACTGAATATATTTAGCTGAATTTTTTTTTATATATTTTATGGAACAATTTGACTATTACCTAAAATTTTCGAAGCAATTTGTGAATTTTAAATCCGCTTAAAAAATGTTAGAAAAATTAGGTCCCATAGGGCTCAATGTATTTCATTTTTTCAACCCGGGTTCAATCCAAAACTAATTGTGTGATATTATTCATTTATATTCCCATAGGTCCTACAGACCGTCTGAACAACATACTAAAATTTCATTTTGATTAAGTCATTTTTACGGCAGTTATCGTGCTAACGGACAGACAGACAGACAGACAGAATGAACAAAGTCATAAACACTTTTCAACTTTGTTGTAAAGTGTTAAAAATGAATAAATTGAAAAGAATGAAAAGCATTTCTGAAACCATGTACTTTATCAAGGGCCATACCTGGTTCATTAATGATTTCTACGTTTCTATATGCATTACTCTAAATTGTATTACAGAAATTATGCATATACAAGATAATATACAGTAATTATATATTCTGAGTGGGAAAATGTATCAAATTTGATTCTGTAATAGACTGCCTTTTTAAACACAACTAATGTCCAAACTTTGCTAAATTATTATTTTTGTGATAAAACATTCTAATACAGGTACTGTTTAATTATTTTCATATTTGCAAACAAAAGAAAGTAAAGTTAAAAAGGTATGACATTTGAAGAATGAATATGTTAAGAAAAAATTAAGAAAAGAGGTCCATTGCTCCAGTTCCTGTGAGAGAAATGCAGTACAGAATGCCCAGTTCTGAAAGTGTTAATAATGTTATACATATTATACTATGAAAAAAATAATTGATACACATTATTTCAACTAATTTGTTGACTCACATTCAAGTTTGGGAACATATTTCCAAAGAAAATCCGTCAAAATTATCATTTGATGCAGACCCTTGTTATCAATCTTTTTCTAATCATGTTTTACAACATTAAAATGTATTTGCCAATCCTATTTGTAGGCAAGGCACTCATATTTATTTGTTGTGATTGTTTTCCAGATGGGTAAGCAAACCATGGGAACTCCCTGCCACTCTCTTCCATACAGAGCTGACAACAAGCTGTATCGCATCCTAACACCACAGTCTCCAATTGTTCGCCCCACAATGCACGACCACTATCATATGGATGACTATCCGCTAGGCACCAATGCTATTGTGGCTGTCATGTCTTACACGGTGAGTTGACTCGACTTTCTTGTAGAATTTTTCTTTATTTAAAATTTTATCTGGAGAGAATGTTTGATAAAAATATTTTTGTCGTTTAAAAAAAAAAAAAAAAAAATCAACTTCAACAACTAGGACTTGATTAAGCCAATGTGGGGCCCTGTGCCTGTTGTTAATTGGGGGGGCCCCCCATACACTCACGGCATACCAAGTACATTAGAAACACATCACTAAGCAAATTTGAAAGTTTAGCAACACTGTCCTGAAGGCACTTTTGTACATGTAGAACTTTTTATTAAAAATAAAACTTTAAAAGATGTATAATATTTAAAACTATTAACATATTTTCAAAATTTAAAATAAAAACTAACATTATCGCTTTATATTATTCAAATAATTATTTCTGATAAAAATGTTTTAACACATGCAACATTCAGGGGCCCCTAAAATTTGGGGGGGCCCAGAGCGATGGCCCCAAAGGCCCATACATTAATCAGGCCCTGTCAACAATAACTTCATATGATTTAAAATTGTGAACAACAAATCCATAGTAATTGTCAACTGCGACTAATCCAGTGGAATATCTTACACATTTCAGGGCTACGACATGGAGGATGCGATCATTTTAAACAAGTCTTCTGTGGAAAGAGGATTCAAGCATGGCAACATCTACAAGACGCAGGTTGTGAATTTGCGTATCCTTGCTGGAGATAAGGGCATGCAGAAGACGTTTGTTTTTGGAAGGAAAGGAGATGTTCCTAAACTCTCTGAATTTGTAGATGAAGATGGGCTCCCTTATATTGGAACAAGATTGAATTATGAGGACCCTCTATGCAGGTTCATAATTTTCTTTATATGTAGTTTGCAAAAAAGTGATTTTTACTTTTCTTATATATTTAATTTATAAGGAAAGTATTGTGATGGGGTCAAAAATTTGAATTCGAGTTTACGATGAGAAAGCACATTTCAAGCATCTCTGAACACAAATCAGGCGTTTTTGAGGTTATGTCTCTGTGTGTGTGTGTGTGTCAGTGAGTCTGTGGATACAATATCTTACGAACAAATTAAGCGATTCAAACAAAATGTACAAAAATCGCAATCGGTGAATACTGGAAGCCTATTGTTTTTATATGCAATCAAATGTTCAGAACCCACAATTTCGAAATGACATTTTGAAAAAATCATCAAAAAATTAAAACATTCAATAAAATTACTAATTTGATAAAAATGTTATCAGACTGATAAAAATGTCACCAAATGTGATAAAGATGACGCCAAATGGAATGGAATGCAATGTTTTGCAAATTTTTAATTCCATCATATGATGGGCATTCCTTTTATTATATAAGAAATGCACTTCTAAATATCACCACATTGACGAACATATTGTCAATGTGGAGCCAAAAAATGATTTTAAAAATGCCTAATTGATGAATTTATTATTAAAAATTTTAAAAATATAGTCTATATTGCTTATTGAGGATGACATCATTATTGATAATTGTTATTTTAGAGTTGTGTAAAAAATAAGTTTATTGAATATGAAATAGTTTTACATGTTTTCATCCAGAAAAGCACCCAACGTACAATTTAACGTTATAAATACTGTACCGTAGATTTTTCATCACTTTTTTAGAGTTGTGTAAAAAATAAGCTTATTGGATATGAAATAGTTTTACATGTTGTCATCCAGAAAAGCACCCAACGTACAATTTAACGTTATAAATACTGTACCGTAGATTTTTCATCACTTTTTTAGAGTTGTGTAAAAAATAAGTTTATTGGATATGAAATAGTTTTACATGTTGTCATCCAGAAAAGTACCCAACGTACAATTTAACGTTACAAATACTGTACCGTAGATTTTTCATCACTTTTTCACTGTTAAAGAAGTAAATTCATTGCATTATATAAGGAAAGTCATGTGCTGCCCACACCAGATTTTTTAGTTTTGCATGCATTGTTTAAAGATAGAATTGTTTTTTCAAAAACTTTTTAATTTGAAATTTTGATGGATAAACATTCTTCAAAG
Source organism: Amaurobius ferox (assembly GCA_951213105.1). NCBI lineage: Eukaryota > Metazoa > Arthropoda > Arachnida > Araneae > Amaurobiidae > Amaurobius > Amaurobius ferox. The sequence continues at coordinate 134,344,321 of OX578150.1, forward strand.
CCCCTTAGTCTTTAGGCAATGAATTACTAAGTGTCAAATACTTACCAATTAAAAGCTATTGATATGAAAAATTAATTTAAAATCCATAAAAATCATCTATTAATCCACTTTAATAAAATATGGATTAACATAGAAATATATTTTGATGAAATGAAAATTATTTTTATCTGAAATTAAATATGGATAAAAATAGATGCTTCTGAATTTATAATACTATATGGAATTCCAATCATGCAACCAATCTGTTTAGCACATAAAACAAAATTTTCCCAGAATTACACAAAATTTGCTGGCAATGATTGCGATACATATGCCTTTTCTGATATATACTAATGCCTTTTTTAGGCAATGGCTTGTAAAAACTAAAGATCCCCTAAAAACTACTAATTATAGTTAACGAGCACCTAACCTGTAGCACCATGGAAGTTGCAAGGGGCTTTTCACTCAATTACCGGTGGTTGAGTTGCCAGATTCAACACCTAGTGTGAATATTTGGTGACGTTAAAGAAATTTTCCACTCGCACAGTATTTGGAAGTTCTAATTTCTGAAGTACAATTGATTATATACATACCAAATATATTAGAATTATATTTACATTACTTTATTTAAATGTTATTAATAAATGCATTTAAAGACAAAGTTTTCTTCTTTAATGCTTGATAATCTAGTAATTGAAAATAAAGCCTTTTAAATGAACATAATTCTGGGTATTGTTCCAATTTTCCTTTGGTACAAAAAAATAGAAAATTCAGTTTTCATTTCACATAATAGCAAAATATATATGACACATTTATTGACCTTCAATAAATCCAGATTGTCCAATAAAGTATCCCCATTATCCTTCCGTAATACTATAAAAAAACTAAAGATAAATTATATAATCACAATATTCATGACTTTTAAGATCTAAATAAAATTTTAGGGAAATTAATAAATTGAATATTTGTTATTATTTTTCGTATTGTGTTAAATGTGTTGTGTGTTTTGAAATGATTCCAATCATATTACGAGATTTAAGATTTTTGTGATTGTTCCAATGGATCTAATATGAGGAGAGATAGAGAGATAAACATTTAGAGCAAAATACTGTTCTCATCTTAAAGTACAGATGTAATGATCAACTTTCTCTTGGCATACTTGGAATGCCAACTCTATAATGTCACTTACTTTTAGTGTCAAATTAAATTTTTATCATATAAGAATACAAATATAAACTTATGTACATATAAAATTACGAAAAGGTATAAAATTAACAAATTAATTAGCTTATAATTTCGATTCAGGGATTCAAAGAATTTGTGTTAACCACATATATTTATTTTATCACTCTCATAAAAGTTAATGAATACACAGATTTAAAAATATTTAAAATTATTATTTCTTCCTCTTTTTTGCAACCTTTTATTTAACTTTATCTGTTTGTCATTCAAATCTTTGAGGCCTTAGTAATAAGGTTCCATTCATCATAGTAACGTGAAATTTGGTATGTCATTGCCTATTAATGATTTAGGAAAATGAAAAGACAACCATTTTGGCAGGAATATAAATCATTGCTATATATATTATCAAGTTATTTTTTTAATGTTTTGTTATTAACACTATTCTAAACTGATAAAATTGAATTAATTCATAAAAAAAATTTTCACATAAGTTTAAAACATAATGCACTTAAATGGTACAGTATTTTAATGTTTTATTTATAAGAAATATATAATGTAATGTTACATAAATATTAAGCATCATAAGTAAACAATATATTTGCAACAGAAGAGTCTCCTGCTTTTTCTGTTTGGAAAGTTGGCACATCGGTTAGAATCTGAAGATATACACAAAAAATTTTTAAAAACTACAGAATCATGCTAATATTATGTTTTTGGATGGGACAAGAAAAGTATCACATATTAAGGAATATAAATTTTGATGTATTTTAAAAAAATAAATAAATAAATAGTAAGGACTTTATGAATTCGGTTCAAAGATTGATGGAAACTGTGATAACATTTTCGGTCACTAAAGAACCATTTTGTGTGAAAATGCTAAAATATAAAATAACTAGAAAAGTAATTTGAATTAAAAAAAAATAAATGCCGAAATGAACCTGTTGTTGAGGAGACCCAGACCGTCCGACCTACCAAAGAGGTGTAAGGTAACTGTTTGGATGGCCGGGAAAAGCCGGAACCCAGTGGGGGAGGCATCTACAGGGATCGTACCCTCCTTTCCCTACCACCAATCTCTCAGAAGAACTTATGGACCCACATGTTTAACGTGATTGTACTCTGCTTGAAGACGGCAGCAGTTTTAGCAGCAGAGAGAATCGAACTCGGGCCTGCCGAGTGCAATTTCCATGCGCTAACCACTGTGTTAAGCAGCAGAAAAGGCTAAATTATTGGTAAAAATATTTGGCTTGTAAAAATATTTTTTGGTAAGTTTTGGGGATCTACTGACCTTTGGCCAGTAACCAAAATTCTTAATCTGTTGCTTTAGCCCATCATAGAAATGTATTTTTTTTTTTAGAATAACTTAGTACCTGAGCAGCTATAACATCCAAATATAGTATATTGTAGTTTTTGTGGCAACCTCATTTTCAGAGCATCTAGCGTGATTTGTCCAAAATTTATAATAAACATTCATCACAATTTATTTAATTGAACTTAATAGAAACTTTCCTATCCTATGTGGACTGAAAATGGTAGGATGTTTGCTCGAAGGTCCTGAAGCAGAATTTTCCATGTTCGGAAAATAAATACAGAATATCATAAATCAAATGACAGCATGCTAAACTAGATGATAGACTTTATATTTGGCTTTAAAGGAACTTCGCCAATAGAATTTATATATGCCAAATCTACAGAAAAAATATTTTTTTTTTATTCGAAATGTTTTTATTATGGCTGGGTATATTTTAATTTGAGATGAAATATTCTCAGAGTGAATACAGGTACTTGAAAATTTGGAAAGTACTTGAATTTTAGATTATCATTTTCAAGTGCTTGAAAAAAGCAGGGTTGAAAGTGTTCTGCAGATTCACAGCATTGTGTTTTTTCTGAGAAGTTCTGCTTTCTCTGAAAATTTCTCTAGCAGTTACACTGTCGCTGAAATTTTTCTAAACAACATTGTTTTTTCCCAAAAATTTCCTTAACGGCTTCAACATTAAACAATAATGTTAGTTTGCTATGATTTTTCCTCCAAGAAACACTTACAACTTAAATAAAATAGAAATAGCAATAAAATAGAAGAAATTATGTCCTTGGAAAATAATTGAATGGTACTTGAAACTTCTTGAAACATGCTTGAAATTTTTTAAGGAAAGTGTACTCACCAAAATAATACACTACATGACAGTGAAAATGAGGCACCAAGAAGGAGTGGGCAGAAATTGATAAAAATCGGTAAACACTGAGCGACAGCAATGAACAATAAGTTATGTTTATTGCAACATGATAGACCTATACACTGAGCAATAATACTGTCTGATCAGTAGGTTGTAGGACTACCGCAGGCGGCAATACAGATAGCAACACATATAGTCAATGACACATATAGGTACAGAGTCAATGAGCATGAAGATGGTGTTCTGAGCGATGGCTGCCCATTCCCTGTCAAGCATTTGCCAGAGTTCGTCTTCTAAATGTGGCAGTAACAGCGCACACAAGCAACGTCCACTCACTTCTCAGATGTGTTCGATTGGCGTCCTTGAAAAATAATTGCATGGAAGTCTATTTTATTTACTGTTTGTATTTGTTTCGCAGTTGAAATTAAAAATAATAATAATTCTGCTTTTTAAAAATATTTTGAATGTGTAATTTGGTGTCTAAGCACAACATTACTAAAAATTTTGTTTTATATTTTCTGTTTTAAATGAAACTGTCTATTATAAATCATTGTGATGTTCTAAAATACTGTCTTTCAGTTACATTGACACCACTACAGAGGAAACTGTTTGTATCAAATACAAATCTTATGACGTAGCTTATGTTGAGAATGTCAAGCTTTTAGGAAATGATACTGGACTCGATACCAATCAGCAAATATCAATCTTGCTCAGAGTTCCTGTAAGTTACTTTCTGTTCTATTGCAATTGTATTTGTAATTTATAGAATTGAATTCATGTGTGGAAGATTGGAGTATATTGGTTTTTAAATTTTTCTCTAAAATACATAGCATATGTATAGAGAAAGCATTTTAAGAGCTTTCAATGAATTTCTGGTTTTGGCATCCTATAACATAAACTAACCATTTTTACTATGGCATTTGTGTCGTTAAGATCTTGAAAGTACTTGAAAATTCCCATTTTCCTGGTTAAGTCCTTGAAAGTGCTTGAAAAGAGCAGGGTTGAAAGTGTTTTGCAGATTCACAGCATTCTGTTTTTTCTCAGAAGTTCTGCTTTCTCTGGAAATTTCCCTTGCAGTTATGCTGTCTCTGAAATTTTCCTATACAGCATTGTTTTTCTCATAAATTTTCTCAACGGCTTATTTAAAAAAAAATGTTAGTTTGCTGTGATTTTTCCTCCCAGAAATGCATACAACTTCATAATATAAAAAAATGACGTCCTTGAAAAATAATTGCATGGTACTTGAGAGTCCTTGAAAAGTGCTTGAAATTTTTTTAAAGAAAGTGTACTCACCCTGTCTTGCTCATGTACGTGTTTCAATTAAATGACTTTACTAATGCATAAATTTTGTTATTGTATTGTTTTTGAATGAATTAAAATTCTTGTAAAATTTCATATGTTTTCTGTTGCATTACCGGGTTTATTGTGGTGTCTTTTCAAAAAGACTTAGTCAAAGTGTTTATTTTAATATAAATATTGTTTAATCTGTAGATAATTGGACTTATTTTGTTTCAATCCTAAATGTATTTTAAATGGAGCTGACTTTTATAAACTCATTCAAATAGCAGCCATCCCATGTTTCATTTTATTTGAAATTGTTGTCTTTTGTTTTTATTATGATAAATTTCAATAGATTGTATTATTTTTAAATAGCGTAATCCAGCTGTTGGAGACAAGTTTGCTAGCCGCCATGGCCAGAAAGGTATTTGCAGCTTGATGCTACCCATGGAAGACATGCCTTTTACTGAAGGCGGCATGACGCCCGACATCCTTTTCAATCCTCATGGTTTTCCATCTCGTATGACTATTGGTAGGATCCTGTACTAGATTTACATTGAAAATTTACTTTTATCCTGTTTGAAATTGACCTCAATGTTGCAGCATTACTTTTGTGTTGGCTTTCTTTCAGGGTTTGTGCAGTTCTCAAAATAAGAACCCCTTGATTTTGCATGATGATCATAATTAAAAAAAATATTTAAATATAATATCTGATATTTAAAAATGTACATTTAATATTTAAAAATGTAAATTTAATATTTAAAAAAATAAATAAATAAAAACCCTTAATACTTCTTAATTTTACTACCAAATCCTTAAAAAAAAATTTCGCAATAGCATTTTAGCAATCAGACATTCCAAATATACATTAACCAAATATACAATCACATGACTGACCTTTCTGGAAGTGTAAACTTGCTGATTAATGTTACTCTCACTTAATGTTACTTGCTTGCTATTATAGTTGATCATGCATTGTGCAGAAAGAACTGAACATGTTTATTTAGTTTCCATATTCTGAGCATATTTATCCACACCCTTGTTCTGAAGGAGAATGTCAGCAAAGGAAATTCTTTTTTCATGTGATGTCATCCAGAAGAAACTTCATTAACTTTGTAATTCACCAGCTTTGCATGCCTTTTTGATTAATGATTATTTTTGCTCTTATTGGTGATTATTTTTTATCTTATTGATTTTGTAGCAAATGCTATTAGATCTAGCTTTCAAATATTGTATAGTCAATACATAACATACTTGCATAAATTACGTATAGTAGAGTGCACATTTCTTCTAACATGGTTCGTACGTTTGTAAAAATCCTTGAAAAATAGTTCAGTTTGAAGTGCTTGAAAGTTCTTAAGTTTGTTAAAAAGGAAAAAATAGTCCTTGAATTTTTTTGAAAAGTCACAATTCAACCCATATTCCCTGTACACTTATCTCCCGATTTACACGGCACTTGTTTTGCACGATTTCGCTTTTACATGGTTTATAAATTAACAGATTTCAAAAAATTGATAAAAATGTATATTCCGCTCCATATACGCCTATACAAATATTTGATGACATTTTTACCAATAAAATGTTCACCATAAATCACCAATAGAGCATGAATATTCTCAGATCACTGAGTTGGCCCATACTATAGGAGGAGAAGGTTTTGAAGATTTAGCTCAGGCAGATATTGAAGAAATAATGGCTGATGAAGAATTGAATGAAGATGATTTAATTAACATGATTCGTGAAACAAACAAACATGATGAAGACAATGATTCTGATGAAGAGCAATCTGAACCAGTTGCGTTCACAGCAAGAAGAATCATAAGCGTAGGACTTGATTTGGGAAGAAAATTGGGCAACCATTTCTTACAATATGACACAAATGGTGATCGAGCTCTCCGATTCCAGCAAGAACTTCGTAAATGCTTAAATCAATATGAAGAGGTCTATAAAGATATAGCAAAAAAACCTACGCAATTGTTAATTACCGATTTCATGACAAAGTCTTGTCAACCTGAGATCTTGCCTAATTCGTCAAACATTAAACCAGAATCGCATCAAGAAAGCTCAAGTGATGAAAGTGACATCATACCTGTCAGAAAGAAGAGACTGATAGTACATGAAAGGGATGACAGTGATTAAACTTATAATTAATTTTTAAGGATCTTTTTGTTTTTTTGTTCTTTGTTCCTAATGTAAAATAAATTAAATATGTTACATTACTACATTCATATGTTTGTTGTTTTATAAACTAAGTATAATTTTAAGTTTTCTAAGATGTCTTACTTTTGTTTTACTTAAATAAATGACTGAATCATGCACATTTTGGGGTTATTTTCATTTTACACGATTTTACTTGGCAAAATCCAAGATTTCAATTTACACGGTTTTATGCAGAACGTATTTTCCATGTAAATCGGGGCACAGGTGTATTCTACATAGGATTCTCGCTGTCAATCATCATTGCGCTAAATTGGGATAAAATGTTTCATTTGGTGAGTAAACAATCTATCTAATTCATCAAATTGTGAGTAGCCTAATTATGGATAGTGTTTTTCAATCTCCCCCCGCACTAAATGTTTTTGCAATTTTTTTTTTAAATGCCCGAAATAAACTTTTTGACCATGATTGTGAAGATTACTATCAAAATATTAGCAATTGCAAATGCTTTTCTTCTTTGCAAGTTTCTTTTCCTCCCAAATCTGCACTTCATTAGCGAATTAAAAGTAGAAGAGAAAAAGAGAAAAACATCCCGCTTAACCTTTCCTCCAGAAAAAGCAAAGTAGACATAAAGACTGGTAAATTGTTGAATAGCGCTTTCTGCCTTATAAATTACTACACATTTCTTTTTCAAAGTTCACATTTTTCTCAATTGTTTTTTGTTGGTGTCAATGGTGTCATTTTGGGATAAAAAAATTCTGAAAAATTGAACTCTAAGAATTTTAGCTATAAAGACAATATTTACAAATTTAGTTATTGAGACCAGGATTCCCTTATGTTCCTCATTTGTGTGGATGATGTTTTCATCTATTGATCAAAATAAATCTTTTTAAATATTTGCCTGATATCCTTTAAACATTAATACAGGGTGCATATGGGTGCTTAAAAATTGGGAAAGTACTTGAATTTTTGATTAACATTTTCAAGGCCTTGAAAGTACTTGAAAATTCCCATTTTCTTGGTTAAGTGCTTGAAAAGGGCAGGGTTGAATGTGTTCTGTAGATTCACTGCATTGTGTTTTTTCTGAGAAGTTCTGCTTTCCCAGGAAATTTTCCTAGCGGTTATACTGTTTCTGAAAATTTTCTAAACATAGTTTTTTTTTTTTTTTTTGTTTGTTTTTTTCCCCCAATGACTTCCTCAATGGCTTCAATAAGTGTGATTTACTTGCCTCTAAACTGCCGAAGAAACATGCATTGCTGAGCGTTCATAACCATGTTTTTCCATCCTCCAATTATTGCACAATAGACAGACTAAACTTGCTTAATTTCAGATTTGGGTTAATTTAAAAGAAATATTTTACTTAACCAAATTTTGTGAGAGTTAACTATAATGGAAGAGCAGGATAATTCCTATAGTTAAAAGCCATTGGAAAGGGTTTTATCATCAACAAGATTGGAGTTGAGAGTATGAATGAGATTTCTTACATGTCACATATTAAATGTTATTACATTAATTCTGTAGATTATGATGTACATGATATAAATGTAAAAATATATATGCTTACATATGTGTTAAATGCAAGACAAGTACAGAAATATGTAAAACAGAAGCAGATATTCATTCCCCCCCCCCTCCCCTCGAAAAATAAAAATAAAAAGATTGATTATTCAGAAAGAGAGATATTGTAAAAAAGAAAATGTTTGTAAATAGATATCCATTTACTGACAAAATTTGCTGACGAACTAGCACTAAACACTGGGGAACATAACGATATCACTGTCACTATAGTCAAATAGTTTGCCATAAACTGCCAAAGAAAATCAGAAAATTATTAAGAATAAGTTCACTATTACAAGCTGTTGTGATAGAGTTGATGTTGGGGGGGGGGGGGGGTCTATAACCATTGTTGTTATTATTACTATACATTAAATATTCCTTGAATAATTTTTTTTTTCAAGAAGACTGTATGAACGGTGTACGGTTAGTTGCCTAAAGACTTAGCAGGTAGTTACGTTTTTAAATTAACATATATTTTAAATGAAGAACTTCAACTTACAAAATTAGAAAGCTAATAGATCTTTAAACTTAGTAGCCAATGCCATAATCATCAAAACATTTTATCTCACAAACATCATGCAAGATGACCCTGCAGGCATTCTCAAATGGCTTAAAGCTAAATCATTTCATTAACATCAAGTAGCAGGAATAGAACATGTGATAGAATGATCTCTATTCAAAATTTATATACTCTCCAGTTAGTGATCACATAATGGAATGAGCAAATTTGAGTTACACTACCTAGCTTTAGCCAGAATTTGCATAATGATTGTACTATTAATACATGAAAGGAAAACAATTATATCACCTATAATTTTCCCCATCTGAAACATTTAATCAGCGATCCGATCACTTTGTTTTTGTTTACATTTTCCAACAATTATATCCAAAACATGCGACTTCTTCGAGGCTAAAAGTTTATTACAAGTCAATCTTATAATATTGTATATAAGTGAAGATCTGTTATAACTTTTGTACAATGATATTGTATATAAGTTACAACAACTAAATATTATTCTCTTTCTTAAGTTTTATCAAGTTTATTTTGATCATGTCACATTATGCTCTTTTCTCAAGCGTTTCTCTCATAATAAATCAATACTTTTAATGTATTAGGTATGATGATTGAGACAATGGCTGGTAAGGTTTCAGCTCACCAGGGAGTTCTTCACGATGCCGCTCCTTTCCAGTTTTCTGAATCAAATCCAGCCATCGAATACTTTATGGAGTGCTTGAAAAATGGTATGTTGAAAATTATTTATTAAGCATTGATTAACTCCAGCAGCTTTTTGCTGGCACAGACTATATCATAACAAGAAAGATCAATCATGCATGAAGCATTGATTATGAAACACTTTCCAGCTGCAATGCAATTTTACTTGAACATCTCTAAAATGCGATGCATTCAGTGGTGATATTTTTAAAATTATCGCAATACTATAATAATTTATTATATTTGAAAACTTCATCGAAAAAATATGAACTTTATTCAAATGATGTCATTGAAATATAAATCGCCTGGCTCTCTATGTAAAAGCAGTGAATATTTCATTCATACACTTTTATACCATTCCTTTCATTCAGCGGTGATATTTTTAAAATTATCACAATACTACAATAATTTATTTTACTTAAAAACTTAAAACCATGAAGGTAAAAGTACTTTTTTACTCCATGCTTAAAACTTCATTGAAAAAGGCAGTTCTATAAAATCATCTGCTTCTCTATGTTAAATCAATAAATATTTCATCCACATCACCTTTATTCTAGACTCCAGAGCTAAATAATTTTGCATTAAAAAAATCAGCAATTCTTATTCAACTCAACTTACAGCTTGATGTGTTTACATTCTGCATACTGTAAAATTATGCTTTGTTGTAGAAATAATCAAGGTTTGATGATCATTAAAAATATTGCAATTTCATTGGATCAGAATATAGATGCACAGAAATTACTCAAAAATAAAGCTGTTTTAGGATGGCTGCAACACTAAATATAAAATAAAAATAACTTTGAATATCACAATTTTGACACTGGGAAAAAAGATGGATGCCCTATTTTATTTTGAAGTGGGTCACGTGATCTCTTCATATAATATGGATGTAATTATTAGTTTAATTTTTATTTTAAAACTACCAAACCTATTTTGCTGAAATTTGTTTTATATATTTTATGGGATAATTTGAATATTTTCTAAAACTTTCAAAGCAATTTGTAAATTTTAAATTTGCTTAAAAAATTAGCTCCCATAGGATTTATTGTATTTTATTTTTTTAACCCGGGTTCAATCCAAAGCTAATTGGACCATATTATTCATTTACATTTCCATATGTCCCACGGACTGTCAACTATATTGTAAAATGTTAATAACTGACTATTATCAGGGAATTTTTAATTTATCAGAGTTTAGGTAAAAACCAAAGAACTAACCAACGAGTTTCTAAATTGCAATTGTTATGAAAAATGAATAAATGCATTATTTCACTTTTTTTTTTATTCAGTCTTGGAAAGTGCTTGAAAAAGACAGGGATGGAAATGTTCCATAGATGTGGTGTGTGTGTTTACTGGGAAGTTCTGCTTTTCCCAAAAATTTCTTTGATGACATCATTTTCCCTCAAAATACACTATGTCCGAAAGTTAAGCAGCAAAGTGAAATAAGTGGATAAATAAAAAAGTATTTATTTAAATTGCATTGAAACCTTCACAGATCATGGGGTATAGCAAAAAAGACTAGCTTGGGGAAATGCAAAGAAAATTATCAATAAATAATTAAATAATATATTTTTAATATTTTACAGTTTGATAGTTTTGATATTTTATGCAATGATTGTGGAACAGAAACTACTAATTAATGCATTTGCTATTTATGAAGAAGTAAGTCAAATTGTAGAAAAGAAAAAAAGAATCTGGGTTAGAGTCAGTCTTTATACTGATTTTACATCCCTGCTGCTTAATTTTGCTTCTTTTAAAATTAAAATAAAAATCTGAAATATGAGTTATTTTTGTAAACTTTTTCTTTTCCATTCTTCCAGCTGGATACGACCACTATGGAACTGAGAAAATGTACAGCGGAGTTAGTGGAGAAGAACTTGAAGCAAACATTTTTATTGGCACTGTCTATTATCAGAGACTAAGACACATGGTAGCCGATAAATATCAGGTATTTCCTTTTTTTATTCTAGAATGTAGTTTAGTGCAACAAATTTTTCAGGTATTATATGTACATTAAAATAATGCAATTGAACTAGAAATGAATGGAAAGTAAAACATGCCTATGATAGTGTTATTTGTCTTTTTTCAATAAACAATATTATTATAACATGTATATGTTATATTAATTTTGTCATATATTATTACAAGAAGTTATTTGTGCCAAATAGGCTCCTGCTTGGAGTGACATAATCCAAAAATGTTTGATTACATTTTTCAGGGTGCATTCAGGTGCTTGAAAATCTGGAAAGTACTTGAATTTTAGCTGACCATTTTCAAGGCCTTGAAAGTACTTGAAAATTTTCATATGTTTGGTTAAATCATTGAAAGTGCTTGAAAAGGGCTACGATGAAAATGTTCCACAGATCCGTGGCATTTTTTTTTTTTTTTTCTCTTCCAAGAAATTCTGCTTTCCCTGGAAATTTCCCTAGTGGTTCTGCTATTTCGGAAAATTTTCTAACTGGCTTTAACAATAAACAATAACATTTATTTGCTATTTATTTTTCCTCCCAGAAACGTATATATCTTCATGATGAGGGGCTATTGACATCTTTGAAAAAAAAAATTACATGGTACTTGAAAGTCCTTGAATTTTCTTTTTTAAGGGAAAGTGTATTTGCCCTGATTTTTAGTAGAAAATGTGATCCATGTTACAATAGGGTGCATATAGTTCTTAAATGAAATGTTTTAAATTAATTTGTAAAGCATTGCAAGGTATTTTCATCTCTTCTGTAATCTTTTTTAATCCCAAGTTGGCAGAGCATTGGTCTTGAGATTTAGAAGTCAGGATATAAATCTGAGCTTGCACACGATTTAATACTGGTGCCTAAGCGATGTTGTGGTCCTAGCATATTAAATGGCAGATGTTATAAATATGAAAAAAATGGAAAAATGTGAATTTATTGAGACCAAGCACTAACATTAAATGAATAAAAGTAAATGTGGGGCTTTCTCTTAAGTCTCATTTGGCAGCTCACTAGACTTTCAAAATTATTAAAATATTCTATTAAATTGGCAGCATTTAGAACATATATTCATAATATATATTAGAATATATTTATATATTTTCTGGTATTCTCAAAGGCAATTAAATAAGGAAATTTTAATTTTGTATATTATGGTTTTTTTTGGGGTGGAGGGGTTATATTAGTTTTTTATTAACTAGAATGAATTACTTGGCATTGTCTAGATTCTAAACAAGCACTCACTACTTAAATATTATACCACTCAGTTTTTAAATCATCAAAAAGGACACAGAAGTGTGCCTATTCGGGTCGAAAACCTGTGTAACAAATTTCATAGTCGTAAGACGCTTACATTTTCCACTACAGACTGCACACATACATATACACACAGACAGACAGACATTTTCCTTTATTATGTAAGATTATGATTTTGGGTGATATTTAACCTGTGCCAATAATATATAATAAAGTGTGTTCTTGCAAATTGGACTATTGCAATTGATTAAACTTTAATATTAACTTTAAAGCCCTTATTAAACATATAACCAAGAATATTAGAATCTATAAAGATTAAATTATTTTTAGAGAACTGTTTATGATAGATATTTAAGGTAGATTTTGTCAGTTCTAAGTATCATTCTTTATGTTAACACCAAGATTGAAAATTTAGGATAATTGGGGGGATTCATTACAATTGAATTAAAAAATAGAATTTTTACTTCAACATTGCATAAGAGATAGAAATTGTAATCTGGCTATAATTAAAATAGGAAGAAACACATAGCACAATATTCTAAACCATGTAAAATTCCAAATCATTTGATGTTATAGAACCTCCACTATTCCTTGCAGACTTCTGTCAGTGGCGGATAAGTTTTTTTTTCTCACTATAGAAAAATATATATTTTGTCAACCCCTGGATCTAAACACTCAAAACATGTATACGGTTACCACAGTAAAGATTTATCATACCAAATTTGAAAAACAATCTGTTACTGGACTTGTTTCTGGAGAAAACATATACAGTATATTTGTGTAATATTAAGGGGCTACTTCCCCCTTACACAAATTGCTGGTCTTCAGGCATACAAACTTCTTTCATGAAACCATTGGTGTATGGTTACAGCTAATATCAACCTTTCAGAACCAGAGTTGGGTCAATGTGGCAGTTCTCTGTCACCATGTGGTTAACTACAAATAACAGTCACCAACAGCAGTTATCACACTTGGCAATCAGTTGGCACATTATATGCTGAATCTGTTCTTAGAAATGCATTCCACAGCCTATGGATTACAGGACTCACATTCATGTATCTGGCCGCATCTGTTGAACTCTGACCCGTCTCCAGGCATTCATAGCATGCCATCGCAACTTTTCTGATAAATGTTGTCTTGAACTCCTTCACAATGGATATCTCCAATTTTTCCAATTGCAAGTTTAAATATGAAATCCTAGCACCTTATGAAATCCTGTTTTTATACCAGTGCCTACTGATATCATACGATTTCAGTGCCACTAATTTACATATGATAATGATATTCTAAACCGGCAATGACTTTTGTCATACTTATGAATTTGATGCAATTCCAACCATTTTTGTTACAGTTATCTCAATGTCACTGTTCTTGCTTAATTTATAGAAACCAGTGTATATATATGTATATACAGGGTGTCCCAAAAACATTGACCTCAGCTTTTATTCCTTAAATATTAATCATAGACATATAAATTACAAAGTTGTGTAAAAAAAGGTACAGAATTTTATGAAATCGATAAAAATTTTCAGGGGATTAAATTTGAAGAAATACAAAATTTAAATTTTTATACGGCCCCCCATACAAAAACATTTCCAATGAGTAAAATGTGCCCCATACACTAATAAGGTGATGTACAAAATTTCAACATTTTATTATAAAAAGTCCCAGAGACATGAAAAGAAAAAAATGCTGACTTAAACCACTTTTTGATGCATCACAGAGGAAAAAAGTCATGTCGCTAGATCGCGTTTCAGGGGTCATACACAAATTACGACAGAAAACAATGATTATATAAATAAATAATAATTTTGCTATTTATTGATATAAAAGTATCTACACTATGTAGAAATAATAACTTTACACAAAGATTACAAAGCTATGGCCCCCCATACAAAAAAAAAAAAAAACTTTGTTCAAAATGTTTTCCATCCATGCCAAAGATCCATTAAAGATAAGAGGCAGATATTATTTGCCTATGATGCATTTCTGCATTGCGTCATTTGCACTCTTGCTGTAAACATTTATATTTTAATGTGTGATTAATCCCTCACCCACTTTGTTCAAACATATCTCTGGGACTCTTTATGATATAATGCTGAAATTTTGTACATCACCTTATTAGTGTATGGGACCCATTTTACTCATAGGAAATGTTTTATACGGGGTCCGTATAAAAATTCAAATTTTGTATTTCTTAAAATTTAATTCCCTTGAAAATTTTAATCGATTTCATAAAATTCTGTACCTTTTTTACGCAACTTTGTAATTTATTATATATGTCTAAGATCAATATTTAAGGAATAAAAGCCGAGGTCAATGTTTTTGGGACACCCTGTATATAATAACATATAAATTTACATATTTACAATATATTAGCAATTCAAGATCTACCCGGGACAAATTACCTATACACATGTAATCCGAATCATTAATTACCAAACTGAATTTCAACTTAAACCAAAGATAAAAAAAACCAAAAAAAAAACCTAATAGCAACACATGACTTTTCCTACAGACTCCAATTCATTTTCTCTTTATTTCTTTAATATTTCATTCAATTGAGTTTCATTGTACGAAGTTAAACCCTCACCAACTCTGTTTAAACATATCTCTGAGACTTTTTATGATAAAATGCTGAAATTTTGTACATCACCTTATTAGTGTATGGGGCATATTTTACTCATTGGAAGTGTTTTTGTACAGGGACCGTATAAAAATTTAAATTTTGTATTTCTTCAAATTTAATCCCCTGAAAATTTTTATCGATTTCATAAAATTCTGTACCTTCTTTAATGCAACTTTGTAATTTATTATATATGTCTAAGATCAATATTTAAGGAATAAAAGCCAAGGTCAATGTTTTGGGGACACCCTGTATATATATATATATATATATATATATATATATATACATTAGAGATCCCTTACAGAGAGCTTGGATGTAATGAAGTATTGGTTATTATGATTTTTTTCTGTCACTTTGGAGCTGCATTACAATCATATATAAGCATTTCAATTTAGATACAAACCCAGACCATCAACAGTTTCATAACTCTCCACATGAACAGTAAATTTTTCCGATCATCCATTGACTTTCCACATTTACTACTGTTTAAATAAGAATAACCCATTCCTCCATCCATAATGTTTGACGAAATTTCGGCGTTGAAATTGGCGGAATATCGCCAACTTTGCAAGATTTTTTTTAATGTTGCCAAATTGACGAAAATATCGCCAAATTCTTAAAAATGTTGCCAAAAAGGAATATACGAATCTACTATAAGGGAAAATACATTGGGTAATAGCTTTGTATTTGGATGCCATTAGTCATTTAACTACTATAAGAATAACCTATTTCTCCATCCATAATGCTTGGTGAAATTTTGGTGTTGAAATTAGTGGAGTATCGCCAACTTGGGGAAATTTTTTTTTAATATTGCCAAATTCATACCTGCCAACTTTTGCGCATTATGCGTAAAATTTACGCATTTTAACTGCTTTTTATGCATATATTGCTATATTTTACGCATTTATCTGAATTTTTTAACATTACTAGGAAATCAATCTCTGGCAAAATTCTCCGGCTTTTTTTTTTGTTTGAAATTTATCGATTAACCAGACATGGTATAATTCCTTGGAAACACTGATTTTCCGCTTTTTTAGCACTGATATATATCTACCATACCATTCCCTGGCTCGTAGCAAATCCATAATAAAATGCAACGTAATGCCAATCAAATTAACGGAGATTTACTGCTGCGTGTAATGTAAATTAAGATCTTGATCGCTTATTTTATGAAAGTAATAAATATACTTCTTTAAAGGTTGTCTAATTCAGCATAAATCGCTAAAATGTTATTTTGTTCATTAATTTTACATAAACACTGCGATTATGCAATTCAGTTTGTTCTCATGAATCGCCTAGTGTACAATAGTATCTTTTTCCATCCATCTCAATCTTCTAAATATTGCACTTTTTGATTGACTAAACTAGTTTATTTTCATATTCTAATTAATTATTACGGTTAATTTCTTAATTATTTTCACATAAAGAATGCGATTCCGCAATTCAGTTACATCGTGTGAATTGCCGAGTGTATGTTACAATCTTTCCATCCATCTCTATCATTTAAATGTTGCATATTAGATCGACTAAATGAGCTTATTTTCATATTCTGATTAATTACTGCGGTTAATTTCTTAATTATTTTCGTATAAACAGTGTGATTGCGCAATTCAGTTACTTTGTGTGAATTGCTGAGAGTATGTTAGTATCTTTTTCCATCCATCTCCATCATTTAAATGTTGCATATTAGATCGACTAAACTAGCTTATTTTAATATTATGGCTAATTATTAAGGTTAATTTTTAATTATATTTGCATAATACAAATTTTTCTATTTTGAAAAATGGGTATGAACTCTGTGAAGGGACATTTTCCAAAAAGTAGTATTAAAGCAATGATTTAGGCAAATAAAAAGGAAACTATTTTGGCGGGAATATGATTCAGTGCTATATTTTTTTTATTATTATTAAAGATCAATATTTGTTACTCTCTTTAGTGAAAACCTGTGTTTTGCCAAACATAAATATTTGTTTTCATTATAAAGTAATTCTCACCGGATAAAATCTTTACATATTTTTTGATTTATAATTTATTATCCTAAAATTTTATAAAATTGGTGTCCGGAATTTTCATATTCTACCAGTACTATGCCTGATATTTAATACAGTATTTTTTTAATGTAGATACTTGTACATAGTTAAATTCATTAGAAATGTCGTTTGCACATGTAGTTTAAGAAAAATCATTATAAATGTCATTCATGCAAAATTTTACACATTCCAATTTTCCCAGGTTAGCAAGTATGCAAATTGACAAATGTGTCACCAAATTGATAAAAATGAAGCTAAATAAAAGGCAATGCTTCACAAATTTTTAATTCTGTTATATAACAGGCATACCTTCTGTTGCTTATAGTGAACAATTAGGTGCCTGAATACCAGATATTTTAAAGTTTTTTGTATAGGAGAGGTAAAGGAAAAAATTATGTTCATGGAACTGCTTGGAGTAAAAGCAAAATCCCAGGAGTAACAACTGGTTTGGTAACAAAAATGTAACCCTAAGTACATTAAGATAACCTAAACAAATGTAGTTTGTCTGGGAATTTTTAGATGATGCCTTACATGATATTCATCCACAAATAGCGAAACACTGTTAGAAACATCCTGGGGTTTTAGGAGAAATCATTTCTGATCCTGTGTATAAAGATGTATCAATGTGGAATAGGTTACGAGTGAAAGGAGTTTTGCCAGGAGATCTTGCCTTTGACAATTATGCCACAAGCAATGATTGTGTTGCAACAGAAACACAATACACTGATAATGCCACTATTGCTACAGTTGCTGATAATATGTCTGATGAATCTCAATCCGAAGAAACTGAAATTGATGTAAAAAGTGGGAAGATAACATAAAAAGCCTCCAAAATTTGTTTTGCTATTTTTCAAAGCCCATAACATTAACGTACAACCTCGATTTGGATGTAATAGGAAAAGTGTTATGCAAATATGTTGTACATTCAAATGTTGGAAAGAGAGTTACATATTTTTTTTTAATGTAAATAACATCATTTCAACCTTATTATAATGATTATTTTGTTCATTCTTATTGTTTATCTCATATCTAAACAACTTTTTATCAGTTATAACAAATTTCTTTTCCTGTGCTTTGCAATGTTACTATATACAGATTGTGTGTGAACAGTTTTGATATGATTAATATCTCTCTCAGGTCAGAACAACAGGTCCCGTGGATCCTTATACAAGACAACCCGTGAAAGGACGTAAAAGAGAAGGCGGTATCAGGTTTGGAGAAATGGAACGCGACTCACTAATTGCTCACGGAGCATCCTTGCTTCTTTATGATCGCCTCTTCAGATGCTCAGATGCTAGTGAGGTAAGTGCTTATTTCAGTTTTACTGTCTTGACAGAACCTTTTGAATTTGCATTATGAAACAACACTAACTTTTATTTCTTAGGTTTTATAGATAAATTATACTGAGAATAAAGAAATAGATTTCCCAAATGAATTTGCATAACAAATACATTAGGCTTTTTTTTTCTTAAGAATTCCTATTTAACAATTACTTTTACAACATATTCCTGTAGTGTGATTATTGGGGGAAAAAACTGGAATTAATCATCTCCTTTTTTGTTTTCAAAGGGATCCAAATGATCTTAATTATTTCAGAAAAATCCCTAGAATGGTTGCCACTTAGTGCCTTGTTTGCTCTGTGGAAGATAAAACCCTGGAACACTTCTGATTCTTTTGCACTGGAGGGAACTTTTTAAGAACTGATTTAACAGAAATATCTGTTCCTCTGTTTATTTTACCTGTCTTGTCTGATGTACATTTTATGTGTATTGCTTTTTTAGTCTATAGAAGACATTGTGAAATTGGTCGCTAATGCGCCGGAATCACATATCAAACTGTATTGTATTTTACAACACATTCAAGGTTTTGAATAAAATACCCCCATTCAATTTCTTTAAATCTAGACACAGGTTGATCACACCGGCCATCCAAATAGCTGCTCGAGTAGTCAGGATGAGTCGGACGGTCTGGGTTTTCAACAGGTTGATCACAGACATGGAAAATCATTTTGCATTACAAGACCCATCACTCATCTCCTTTAAATATACTTCTGAACAAGTGGCTGGAGAGAGAGTTTTCATTAACAGGTGACCTGACCTCGATAAACATCTTTGGAGGGGGAATGTTTCAGGGAATATCAAAATTAATTTTTTGTGACCACCCTATATTTCCTGTATTACCTTATAATTAAAAAAAAAATGGTTTTTAATAGGACAAAACTAATTGTGAATATGTTTAAATAATATAAAATTCTCCATATTGACTTTGCTCCAAAATTAGGAAAATAGAATGCAACTGTAAATATACACTTGCTAGATGTTTTGGTTGTCTAAAAGAATCCTTTCCCTGCATTGTTTGTGTCCCTTAATATGAAATTTTAAATCCTTAGTTTGGTCAAGACAGGCCATACTGGCAGAAAATACAGCAGACTTCCTTTAATCTGCATAGCTTAGGACCAGAGGTTGTGAGAATCATAGAATTTTGCAGATTATAGGTTATTGCTGCCTAAACTAATGTGTAAAAATGAGACATTAGTGTATCCTGAGTTATTTAAGTAAAAATCACTCTACAATACATTTAAAGCAAAATTGGCTAATTTGATAAATTTAAGATTTTCAAGCAGATATAATTATCTAAGGATTTTTGATTTAATATTTTTTATTAGTCTATGAGTATCCATTATTTTTTGCCTTCCAATAAAACTCTGTTTCTGTATAAAGTCAAGGCATTTATATCCCTGAGCCAAGCCCTGCTCAAAAGTCACTTTTCTCCTTTATCATCAGATTTAACTTTTGCAGAATTTAATATACTATTGAGGTTTATTGTAAATTTAACTGTTTGCATCCAAAATGTATTGCGGATTATAGGATTGCAGGTTAGCGAAAGTCGGCTATATTGTAAATTCCCCAATTATTTTAATTTCTATGAGAAAGTAGAACAATCAATTATACTAGGAGAGAAACCATGTTTGATTGCAACAGCTTTTAAATATTTATTTGTATTTTAATAATAATGTATATATAGTTTCAAGGTTTGTCGCATTTGATTGAAATTTACGAAATTCTTTTTTGCAGCAATATGCTTGTGCAAAGTGCCGAAGTTTGTTGTCTACCGTCTACGACAATTCTTGGCCTGGCATTGGCATGGAATATTCTTCTGACGATTGGACCTGCACCATGTGTGGCAACAGTGACCATGTGACTCGGATAACTATCCCGTATGTGTTCAGGTATCTGTGTGTGGAGTTGGCAGCTGTGAACATTAAAGTAAATATGAAACTAGGACCGACGCTGTTTGGCAGGTGATGGACTGTACAAATGTTTAATTTCAATCATCTATCAACAATCCTCTTTTATAATCATGAATCACTTGTAAATAACCATTTATTTATATAAAATATGTGTTATAAATATGCGTGTTTGCTCTATCTTATTTTGTGAACATGAAATTTTGGTATTGTGAGCATGAAACTTTGGTGTGTGTGGAAAAATTAAATTGAGAAAATAAGCTTTGGGTATATGAAAAAGATTATGTGTAATGTGTCAATTTTTATTTCATGTAAATATTTTCATTATGTGGTTATAACCAAGAATTTCATGATTGCCTAATAAAGATTCAACATTTAGTTACATTGATAATATTGCTGTACATTCAGTAACTTTTTCTGTTTTGCATTTAATTTTATTGACGGGGTAGTCTTCTTTGACGGTTGTGTCTCAAGTGTTTTGCAAATTTAAATGTAAATAACAGTATGTTTATTCATTTGTTGTGATATAGTACAAAGAAAACATTAAAATGAATACATTTGAATACTTCTAATGATAATTGTTGATCGGCATGTTTGTGTGTGCCTGCAAAATGTAGATATAGTAAATAATAAACATATTTATATTTGAGTGTGTTGAAAATGTTTATATTTGAGTACATTATGTAAAAACTCGGATGTAGACAGTGCATGATTTTCCCTACACACCATTTTTTCTGATAAATTTATAAAGTATGGTATTTCACCCATTTATATCCACAATAAGAAACAATGTTTAATCAGTTCCCGCATTCTGAGAAAGTTGTAATCATACTGAATTTCATTTGAGTTGCTATTGCTTTATTTGTTTTTTAGGTATATCACATCCATTATTTCATGGATGCACACATATGCACATTATACAAACAATCTGCTTGAAGAAAATTTGAGTTTAAAAAGTTTCAAAACATGTTAATCGAACTCCTCAATTTTTTTCATCATAGAGAATTTATATATTTTTTTTCATTGTACTATAGATGAACTAAAAATCTTATTAAATTATCGATGTATTATTAATGTTACTTTACAGCTGTTAGATTGCTAATTTAGAGTATTTTGTATTAATAATGGCTAAGTTTGATAATTTTGTGTGGCAAATCGGTTGTAAGCATTTTTTTACAGCACATCCTCAAGTTATACTTTTTGTAATAGAGATGTTTGACAATCAAAAGATCAGCACATCCATAAAAGACCTTCAAAATTCATCAAAATCTATGAGAATCCTTAACTGCTAGAAATTGAATCTCAGTGGGCGGCTTATTATTTGAAAGCAGAGTTTGCAATACTCTGCCACTTATTGCTATGCTGATTTAATGCCAGGGTGAATATTGGTACTTGAAAATTGGGAAAGTACTTGAATTTTGGATTAGCATTTTTAAGGCCTTGAGAATATTTGAAATTTCCCATTCCCTTGGTTAAGTGCTTGAAAAAGGGCAGAGTTGAAAGTGTTCTGCAGATTCATTGCATTGTGTTTTTTTTTCTGAGAAGTTCTGCTTTCCCAGGAAATTTTCCTAGCGGTTATACTGTTTCTGAAAATTTTCTAAACAACATAGTTTTTTTCCCCTAAAATTTCCTCCCAGAAATGCATACAACTTCATAATAGAGGGTTAATTGACATCTCCCCCCCCCCCCCCAAAAAAAAAAAAAATTTGCATGGTACTTGAAAGTCCTCGAAAATGCTTGAAACTTTTTTAAGGGAAGTGCTCACCATGTGATGCATAATGAGATACATGAATAAGTGTGATGCCATGGGATGCTTAAATGAGTCTACAGAGCTCGATTCTGCCATTTCTAATAAGAGAAGGGATCGTACGCAATAACTACATGCATTGTAACAATAAAATTACAAATTTTAGCACTTTTGAATAAAATCATGAATTTTAACATCTTTAAATTAAAAAAAATATATTTTAGCACTTTTAATGAAATTTGTACATTTTAACACTTTTAAAATCAAATTGCAGACTTTAGCACTTTTAGTTCATTTTTTGCTTGTTAGTGATGTCATTAGCCACCCTCGGGATGGCAAGTTACTTCCCTGGGGGATAAAATGTTAAATATGGTATCAACCAGCAAATTTTTTTCAAGCCCTTTAAAGTGAAGGGTAATGAACTATAATT
Source organism: Amaurobius ferox (assembly GCA_951213105.1). Classification (NCBI taxonomy): domain Eukaryota; kingdom Metazoa; phylum Arthropoda; class Arachnida; order Araneae; family Amaurobiidae; genus Amaurobius; species Amaurobius ferox. The sequence continues at coordinate 134,367,158 of OX578150.1, forward strand.
GTAATCATGTGTACCTATGATACTGATTTTTTAAATTTTTTTTGTAAAATAAAAAAAAAACATGGTACGAGAAAGTCTGGTATGAGAAGGTCGAGTTGAGTCACACTCTTGTTTATGTTTTTTGGAATCAATGAAATATTTATTAAATTGAGTTCAATTGCACAAAATAAGATGCATAATTATTTGAAATAAACACAGAATTTCCTTTTCATCTGATAACTTTCGTTTGATAACGTAATTCGATTTTCAAAGGCGACCTAGCAAAAATACGGAAAAACTAAAATATCTCAAGAATGGCTAATCCTAGAGTAATGAGGTTGTTCTTATTCTTTTATCATTGAACATGACATATAAAACAAGCATTTAATGGATACATATGAGCATACATAGTTCTGTTATTTTAAATTTTGACGATTTTTGGGGGCCATTTTGCAAAAAAAAAAAAAAGCATATTCTTTTATCTTGAACCATACTAAAATCTAACCAGAACCAGGTCGCCCGCAAGATAATTACAAAATTTTGTGAAATTTGGCCCATTAGTTTTAGAATGGGTACATACATGTGTGGGAGCAGCATTGTGTCACTCACTGCTACAAAAGATATCGCCAGTCATTCCCTCAATCTCTGAGAATTCTTTTGGGACTGATGGTATAACATGGGATCAGCAATCTCAAGGTTCCGAGTTCAAACCTGCTCCCCCATTGAGGATCTGTGACCCCCCCCCCCCCCCACACACACACACACACACGCACAATGGCAACCATGGACATATGAGCATGCAAACTTCTCTCTCTCCAACGACCTCACCTCTCTCGTGAGATGGCAGCACTACAGATGACACACACTTGACTACGACTGACATCACGATGAGGTACGACACGCTTCCCGGTTATTCAGCTCACCGATTGAGTTTCAGCTTGGGGATGCAGTGGGGGTTTTCTGGCTGGCCCCTTCGCTGAAATTTGACAGAGCTTCTCGCCAGGAAAGGGAGTGTGTGGGGGCAGCATTGCGTCGCTCACTGCTACTAAAGACATCACTGGTTATTCCCTCGGCCTCAAAGAATTCTTTTGGGACTGATGGCTAACACGGGATCAGCAATCTAAAGGTTCTGAGTTCAAACCTATCCCCCACCATCAGGGATCTGCTGCCCCCTACACATGTTTTGCACAGTATGTATCCATTATTTTATAACTAATACATGATAATGTATTGTAGGGAAAGTAAAAAAGGTCAGGCATAGGATGACAAAATGTACTTTATGATTCATATGATTACAGCAAATAAAAATGAGTATATTTTTATATATATTCATAAATAAAAATTATTTAAATTCTCGCTTTATCGGTGATTTTCATCATCGGCTTGAGAGTCCTATACCTGAGGGAAGAAATAGAAAATCAGTTTCCTGAATTTAGTAGTACACATAGATGTAGACATGTCGTAGCTTCCGATTTTTCGTTCACAAGTTAAAAGGCCCTACTTTTCCCCGATTCCGCTACAAAAATCCCCTAAAAATTTCCCCTCTTCCTCTGAAAATGCAAGGCTGAACTCGATTTCTCCGGCAACTCCGAGATCGAGACGGTGGGGTTGCCGACGGATCGAGTTTAGCCTTGGAAAATAATAAACAAATTCTCTTCACTTCCTTTCTGGCGATTTGCGGATGTGGAGAATAGCAGTCACATAACTGCCAGCTGTTCCGGTTTTACAGGGAGACTCCAGGTTTTTCTCTATATCTCCCGGTTTTCACTCAGCTGCCTTTATTTTCCCCCTTTTTAGGCAGAAATAACACAAAGTCGTGACTTTCAATTGTTTTCCACGTGTCAATTTTCTGCTACCGCGATGTAGGAATGGATCGCGAGTGACTTTTGTATTTGTACCTACAAGTCACAAAAGAAAAAAAAAATCGGAAATAGAACACGAATGTTCCGAAAATATCACGGAATGAAAAACGAAGTCACAAATTTCGAGATCGAAGTTTTCCCCTTTCTTTCAACTAAAAATCTGTTTCCCAGCTATCGCATAATCGGCGCTCGCAAACTGCGATTATTCTCACGGCATCACGAGAGAAAGACCAATGATTATTTAATTAATGTGATAGAAACGCAATAACTACATGCAGTCGACTTAAATTTTAAAATGTTTTATATACAAAACTATTTCTGGAATGTATTAGTATTGAAATGAAGAGCTTTTTTGCAGAAGTTTCTCTAAAAGCGGCATTTGTGCCCGATCTTCCTTATAGTATTTCGTTTAATTGTGAAAATAATTTCCACTTTTGCAATCTGTCTGCATCGTCAAATTTTTTATAATTATTTCGTATTTTATACAGAAAAACTATTGTTCAAACACATTATTAATGAAATGAAAGGCTATTTTGCAGCAGTAGCAGTATCGCTAAAATCGTCATTTGTGGACGATCCTCCTTATATTTCGTTTAATTGCGAAAATAATTTCCACTTTTGCAATCCGTTTGCATCGTCTAAACTTTTTGTAATTATTTCATGTTTTATACAGAAAAACTATTTTTCAAACTTATTAATAAAATGAATTATTTTCTGAATAACAATATTAAAATAATAATTTGGGTACTTAAGAAATACAACCATTTCAAAAGCATAAATTAAAATTGGATGCGTTTGTATTTAAATTTACATATTTGCAAGAAAATATGACTGCTCAAACCAAAATAGCTGCAATATTTATAAAATTCCTGAAGATATAGCATAGCTGCCAAGTGCTCCGATTCCGATTTACCCGGAGCTTCTCCGTTTTTTATAGCTTGCTCCGGAAATCCGATTTTTCAAAGCAAATAATTTTTTTTAAATATATGTACATATTTCCCCTATTTTCTAAATTCCCGTAAACGCATGGTTTTGTGAAGAGAAAGAGGCGGCAAAAAGATCTCACACCCTCTCCCAACGCATTCGAACTTTAAGGAAACTCCCGGTTTTTCTCTATCTCCCGGGAAGTCGCTCAATCTCCCAGTTCTCACTCAGCTGCCCTTATTCTCCCCCATTTTAGGCAGAAATAACGTGAATGCAAGCCGTGACTTTCAGTTGTTTTTTGCGTGTCAATTTTCTTCTATCGCGTGCGGGTGAGTGATCGCGAGTGTATTTTTGTATTTGTATCTACAGGTTACAAAAGTCAAGAAATCGGAAATAGATTACGGATGTTCTGAAAATGTCACGAAATGAGAAACTAAGTCACAAATTTTGAGATTGAAGTTTTCCCGTTTTTTCATCTAAAAATCCGTTTCCCAGCTATCTCAAACAGCGATTATTCCCACAGCGTCACGGGGAAGAGGGATGACCAATGATTACCTAATTAATGTTGGAGAAACTCATTTGCATCGATTAAAATTTTATTAAATCATTTTGTTTTATATACAAACATATTAATGAAATGAAAGTCTTGCAGCAGTTTAGTTAAAAACGACGTTTGTGCGCGATCCTCCTTATATTTCGTTTTATTGTGAAACTATTTTTCCACTTTTGCAATCTATTTGCATCGTCAAAATTTTGTATAATTATTTCGTATTTTATGCAGAAAAACTATTGTTCAAACGTATTATTAATGAAATGAAAGGCTATTTTGCAGCACTTTCGCGAGAAACTGCATTTGCCTGCGATCCTCCTTATATTTCGTTTAATTGTGAAAATAATTTCAACTTTTGCAATCTGTCTGCATCATCTAAAATTTTTGTAATTATTTCATGTTTTATACAGAAAAACTATTTTTCAAACTTATTATTAATGAAATGAAGAACTATTTTCTGAATAACAATATTGATATAATAATTTAGGTACTTAAGAAAAACAGCCATTTCAAAAGCATAAATTAGAATTTCATGCATTTGTATTTACATTTACATATTTTTAGAATTTAAATTAAAAATTAACATTTGTTTCATCATTTCGTTTAAATGAAAATAGCATAATAATGTTAGTTTAAGTGATTTCTGAGAATAATAAAAATTAAGAAAATGTGGGTTCAGAATTATTAGAACATGCTGAGAAAAGCTGAATCAGCTGCAATGAATTTTAGTACTTAATAAAAATAATTTAATATAATTATTCCATTTCGTTGTTGAGTATGGGTTGAATAAGCACAATATATGTGAATATTAGTTGCTGTACAATTTAAGGCTTAATTGCATTAATGAATCCTGTTAGTGCAGCCAAAAATCCTATTTTTTTTTTTTTTCTTCCCTCGAGAAATGTGTGCCTATTTTTCTTTCTGGTAGAATAGCAGCTATGTTATTTTGAAATTATCTAAAGGCAGTGAATCTCAATATTCTTTTTGCTCAATCTGTGCAATGGATTTTTAAAATTTCACAATGGAAGAGGGGATATTATTGCCCAAGCCAAAACCAAAAGGCATGTGGACAAAAAAAAAATTTCAATTGAAGGAAATGCAGACATCGAATACAGTTTCTTTATTATTGAAAATGAAAGTTCACAATCTGTGTTTAATGTAAAGTATAATGACCCCTTAAATCACAATTGGTTCACAAACTGCAGAATATGTGAAAGACTTGTCTACAAACGAAATTGAGGAATTTTTCACCTATGTGAAAAATATATTTTTGTTGTTTCCCTACACATAATTACGACAGCAAGCTAAAGCTGCTGGTGTATCTAAAAAAAAGCTGTGTTAAATTTTCATCACTTAAGTATTTCATGGATTCATTTCCTTGCTTGTTGTTAAAAAAAGAAACAATCTTTTTTTGAGGCTGTTGACAAACTAGAATCAGAATTTTTACATTATCAATTGGATTCTGTTCCAGAAAACGTATTGTCTGCAGAACGAGCTGATGATGCTTCTTGTGAGCAAATATTCAACTTTTGTGCGACTCAACAAAACAAACTTTCGAAGATCAATGAATATTGCAAACACTACAGGCAATTTTAGTTGCCAAAACTCATGTTACTGGAGCTTGTTATTCGCAAGTATTTGATAATGCTTTCTTAAAAAAGATTAAATCTGCAACAACAGTTGTACTTTCTAAAAAGGCAGACATGTAAATTGTGACAGCAGACAAATTTTGAAACATTTTACTATTGAGTATCATTTTTTTTTTTATCATCTTTGGTTATCATTTTTGTGTAAGTTTGCACAAAATAGTTACACACCTAAATGTGTTTGGATAACTCAGAAGAAAGTGAAACATTTAGTAAATAAATTAAAACATAAAGTCTTCTTGTTTTAGAAATATTTACTAGTAGTTGAATAACATATAAAAACAAGTGTTCATGCTTGATAACAATTTGCATGCTTTATCCCTTTCATAACATGAGTTGTCCTGTGAATGAAACGTGACATTTTAATATGCATATCGATGTCTCGTGAAGTGCTCCAGGTTGGCAGCTATGATATAGTAAAAGAACATATTGATGTGGCCCAGATAATAAATGAAGAGGGTCAGCTAAAATTTAAAAAACTTTCACAATTTATGTTGTCTGTCCTCACTATTCGCCACAGTAATGCAGAATGTGAAAGGGTTTTTAGCCATATCGGGAAAATAAGGACTGATTTCATGTCATCCATGTCCAATGAAACACTGGAAAAACTTTTTATAACAAAATTTAGACAAAGTGCTAAATGTTTTGAAACTGTGTTTGATAAAAAATTTCTTGTAAGAGCAAAATCTTGTTTAACGCATTTATGAAATGTAGTACCGAATAATATTCATGAAACAAAATTTAAAATAAGTTGTGAATTTTTTCCTGTGAATAAAAATCTACAGTTTTTAAGCCATTCAGAGTTGGCAGCTATGGACATGTGTATGAGTGTTCACAACAAATATATAAAACTTGCATTTACATTAAATCAATGTTGGAGCACTTTAGATATCTTGTTATAACTTGAATCAAATTTATTTTATTTTATTTTCTCTTCAGTAGTTTAAATACATCTCAGCTCATTTTCTTACCAGGGGAGTTGCTTCTCTTGATTTGTTTGTTCACATACATTTAAAGTAACATTAGCATGATCAGAAGCAGGCAACCAGTTTATACAAATTAAATACCAGCTTTGATGATGAGTGGCATATATGGTATATCTCATGTAAAGAGAAGAGAGAACATCATATGTGATTTACAGCATAAAAGTGTTAAATGGGCATTTGGGTCTAGGGGCATCCTACTACCAACTTAATTTCGAGGAAAATAGCTTAAATATAGACTATTTCAGGGAATATTTTAAAAACTTGGGCCATTTCAAGAATACTGAAAGAAAAAAAAATAAACCGAAAGTCATCAAAGTGCAATAAGTGCCAATTCTAATACTGAGCAGTTCTGCCAAGGTAACCTCTTACCAATCATGTTTCTGGAAAATATTTGTTCAACCCATAACAGCAAGGAGTTCTTTGTTTCTATTTGTAATCTGGGGATTGGCTTATGACTATTAAGGAGAATTTTATTATTCTTGAAAAATGGCAAATAAAAAGACAATTTGACAAATAATGGTTAGATGCATTCTTAAATCCAGATTGTTTTGTGGTTATTGAATGTCCTTCACTTCTAAATTTGAATTGCAAAATCATCATTTTTAAGATAATCTTCACTTTTTCTCTAAGGAAACAGTAACGTAGGTCAAACTTTTACAAAATAACTGAAATGTATTGACACACATGTCAATTTGACACTTCTCCAAATGATTGAAAATGGAAAACCAATTACCCCCGTCGAAAATCATTTAATCCTTCATCTATTTTGGTTTTCTAACAAATTTACGAAAATTGAGCATTTAAACCAATATTAGCTAATGAAAGCAAAAAAGTAAAGCCTTATACATATATATATATATATATATATATATATATATATACATTTTTAATTAGAAAGAAGCTGCAAATATTAGGTGTTTATAAATGACTTAATGCAGCCCTATCTCCCTGTACTGTGTTCTCGTTTCAAAACAGCATAAGCATTCTGTCATGCAAGACCGTTAATTATTTGTGTGATGCTAAGCAAGGAAACCGATCGAGGACTAAATGATAGAGATTTAATAATCTACAGGGTTCCTAGGAAAGTATTTAAGCACTTCCATATCTTAACGTAACAAACGGTCCATGAGTGTACATTTTGTGTCTATTTATAGTAAAATGGCCATGCTCAATCAAATTAAAGGGATTGTATCGCCCCTAACGGATAATGAAAAAGGATAGGATAAAGAACGTAGCAACAAAGCGAGATAGATGGAAAAAAACATTTACAAAGGGATAGAGCATTATCTACTAAGTAAGAATTGGCACCAGAAATGAATGAAATACATATGCAGAAGGCAATATATACCTGTCAAAATGATGTATCTCAGCATGGCCTCTTAATACGATGACACCTGCAGTACTTATCAAAATAGGCTGTCCTATGCTTTCTGGAATTCAAATGTGCATTATCCTTGATGGAAGTCACTGACGTGTGCACTCATGGACTATTCTTTATAAAGTTATTAAGTACTTAAGAACCCTGTATGGTGAACCTCTTTTATAGTCTTTCAGTTTTTAAGGACTGAAAAATTTCTACATAAGCATATGCTCCAAAACTGACGCCATCATCTCCATTAGATGATGAATTAGCCAATTAATTTCTGACAAACTGTGACTGGTCAGTAGAAGAGAACTTGTCTATTTTGTCCCTTGAGAGTTATTCTAAGTAGCTTAAGATTAGAAAGGCATTTGTGGGATTTTTTCAAGCAGTCGGGTAGCCTGTGCTATATATTTCATCAGGAAACTAGTGTTCGACTGAAGAGCCGTTAATGGAAAGAGTTTTGCTAGGTATAAATATAAAAATCTAGGAAATAAGAGTGCCCGTATTAGAAGAGAATGCTCACTATACAGTAACTTCTCGAAACTGATTCTATCAAGCAAAATTAAAAGCAGTGTTAGATCAGACTCGAGTTTCCTGCAAAGCGATCGCACATAAAGAATCCTTACCCATGTCTTGCTTGCTTGTTTTGTGACTATCAGAAGAGAGTGAATTTGATTGGCAATGCTGACATAGGGGCTTCAGGATCCTGCACAGCCCTTGTCGGTGAGGCCTCCGGGAGAGTACATAAACAATTGGGTCGAGAATAAAGTGTAGGGCTGTCAGGGCATCGGCCACACGGAAGAGAGGATGGCTCCCAAGGGAAGGATTCACTTGTGCCACAGGAATCGTCACCTTCCAAAAAAAAACATAATTTTGAACCGAAAATGAACCCATAAATGAAACTTTTTACTTCAACGAAATTAAAAGTGGATGTTATATTTAAAAGAAGTTTCCAGCTACTTGTATGAATCGTATATGTACTGTTAATAATAATAAGATATCCCAAATTTTACATACCTGTTCTGAGTGTAGAATCCGGAAAGGCTTTGAAGAAAGTAAATTTCTTAAGATCCTTTTTGTGTGCAAAACATTTAAGCAATGTAGGCTCTTAATGGGTTGAAAGATTCGACCTTCATACGATAGAACTTAACTTTTGCGAGGTGCCTTGGTATGATCTTGTTCCAGTCTTATATAGTTGCTGGTGTTACATGGATTAACCAACCTCGTGTGGATGAGAATTTAGTTTAGGGGAACTCTCATGTACCAATATTTTCTTCATGTCATTAGGGCTTATCTAGTTAACTTATCATTGCCACCGATCAAGGCAGTATTTAAGCAACTCTGCATTTTTACGACTTACACGCGCACTCTCTGTTCCAAAAGCACTGTCAAATCTCAAGTCAGACAGGGTGGAAATGCAGATTTGTTTTGATTCGAGATAGCAGCCTTGTAGCCGAACCAGTGGACATTAACGATGCTACTGAAATCCTAACTACACTATGTGTGATGTTTAGATCGCCATTCCCTGGACTGAGCATTGAAAGTAAAGTAAATACTGTTTCCAGACAGTCAACATCTAAAAAAAATCTCTGCAATTTTTTTTTATAGTACTATAAATATTTTTAGACGTTACTTTTAAAGGAGACTGGAAATCACATGCTTTCCCTTCAATAGATAAAATTTACATGCAAAAGTACTGCAGATAATATTAGTCAATCTATTATGTCACCACATTAACTATCCTTTATATCCCTAACTTTTTGTAAGCAGTGTATAATGTCTGTTCTAGTATGTACCTACCACTGTCTTTTGAAACCTGTATCTTACCCTTTTGATCTTAATAAAATATTATTACCTTTTTCTGTTGATTTGTGTCATTGCTCTTCATGTGGCAAATATTAAAGACTGGGCTAAGCAGTTAGAATCATTATCAAAATGTATGGCATAGAGTGGTTGTTTCTGATTTTAAGTAATAAGTGAGATGACCTGTCTTCACCCCCATGTGATTGTTGTGGAATCGTGTTATACAGGAATGTTACTAATAGGTGTGCAGACCAGTTCTAAATCCTTTAAGCTTTCTAGCTTGAGAGGGGGGGGGGGCTTCAATTAGATGTATGTCGGTAGTAATGCAAAGGAGGGAAAAGGTCTTGAAAGTTTTTTTTCTCTCTTCATACATTTAATGCAGATCAAGTATCCGAGCTTTGCTGTATGGGGAAAGCTACTCACCATCTGGGGCAACCAACAAGCCACGAAGAAGATGCTGAGGGCAACCATGAGCCTGGCAAAGGAAAGTTCCTCTTGGTTGGTTTGACCGCTAGTGTTCGAGGTCGTCCTCCTTAGCTTCTGCGGACTGAGTCGACAAAGGGCAACCACAACTGCCAGGTTGCTGACCACAATGACCAGACATAGGATCATGCCAAAACCTGGAAAAGACTCGTTTCTTCAGTCAAGAGACAGATGTCATTACTGAGCATGAAGTGTTTTGTTAAGGAATTTTTGAGGAAAATTACGTCTCGCACCTCAGTCTATCATTTAACAGCCTACATTTTAATTATTCCCGTATCAACACCGACTGAATAGAATATTTGTTTGATTCTTGAGATTCGGTGTAAAATTTAGCGAAATAACTCAAAAACTGGCTTGCTGATGTACTTTCGTGCAAGGTAAAAAAAAAAACTTCCAAAACATGCGGGAACACCACCCAGATCAGATGAGGGCGTGGATTCACAATTATCTCGGAAAACGACTTCTACAGAAGAGCGTCAACAGCACCCTCTATGGGATTTTATTAAGAACAAAGCGAGGTTATTATCCTAATGAGCATAATATACAGGGTGATTAAAAAAATGGACCAACCGATACGAGGTAGTTGTACACACCAAACCAAGCATTTTTCATCATAGTTTACCGGGTCGGAAATGAAACGTAAAGGCGTTACAGGGCCTATGGATTGGGCGAGGTGGTCCCATAGCTTGGCCCCCACGATCGCTCGATCTACCGTGTCTTGACTTTTTTTTGTGGGAATATCTCAAGAGTCTCATCTATGACACTTCCCTTGAATCTGAAGCGAAAGTCGTTGCTGCTGCCGAAGCGCGCGACATGTCTGGTTTGTTCGAGAGAGTTCGCCAATCTCCATCGCCGCTGTGAGACGTGCATTCAGGTTGGCGGTCGCTCTTTTGAACCATTACTGTAATTATTGTTTATTAAATGTTATTTTATAACTTCTAAGTCATTCTTGTGTTCTCACCTCACCTCATCAGTTTCACCATTAAGCGCCCCCCTGGCGCCTTTAAGTTTTATTTCCCACCTTTAAACTATGACGGAAAATGCTTGGTTTGGTATGTACTACCACCTCGTGAAATTTGGCCCATCTTTTTTTAATCACCCTGTATACAATAAACTAGCTATATATGTCAATTTGATTCTTCGCTGAACTTATGGTTACAGCAAGCTACCATGCTTGATTGCTTCAGTGTGGAGATTTTCGAGAGATGCTGACTAGGCCTCGAGAAGGAAAGAATCTATTCTCCATGACAGAACTGTGTTTTTGAGAGGTGCTAACTAGACCTCAAGGAGGCACACATCTATTCTGTTCTGGAACGGTGTAATATATTTTATTAAAAGAATGTACCACTCATTATCCTCATATAAGTCAGTCTGTCCCTAGCAAAAATAGAAATGACGAACAGGTGCAAAATTCAGCACGGAAGAATTCCCGGGACGATACGCCTCGTCGGAATTTCGCCATTTTAAAATCAATTTATTTCAGCAGATTATTCTGTGAACAGAGTTCGACAGCTGTCTCAGACAAGAACGTTTCTAATTTTTGGCTCGATTTAACGAGCAAACTTCTTAGATTTTACTGATATTATTTTCATTATTTTTTATTAGAAGTATCGCACTCGAAAATAGCAATAATCGCATGAAAATTCGCAGAGATAACATTGCGAGGTTGCAATAATTCTGATTCACTCAATTCATCTCATCCACTTTTCAATCCATCGAGTTGAGGGATCCCTTCTTAATATTCACCTATGACCCACAATGAACTTCCCTGTAAATTTTCAGGTTCCGAGCTTTAGAGGCTAAAGGGATACCGAAGTCAGTCTTTGAGGGCTTAGCCTTTAATATGTATAGATTTATTATTTCTTGCCAGCGTTCTCAAAAAATGCTTTACGATTAGCTGCAGAATTCAGTGTCTTGTGTCGGCGCGAAGTTCTATAGGTTTCTTGGTGGAGGATGCATCCTTCTGAGGTGTTAATTGAGGATTATCAATTCCATCGGGATAGGATCCGAGCAATTAGGTGGTTAAAGGAATTGCTTGAAACTTCGTCTTGCTCCTCAAACCACTGACGGAGAATTTTGGCGGCATGCATGAATCACTCTCCAGGGAACACGGTTCAAATGTATATAGGTTGCCATTTGCGTTTAAGGTGCTCTCCAAAGGTAGCACTGCTCTCCTAAACTGTGCAATGAAAACGTTCCCAAGATTATAACGCCCCCATTACCAATCAGAGTTTCCAACAATCGTATCTGCTCGCATGTCTGTTTCCCGTTTTATACGCTACCGTCCATCCACTTGGTGAAGCAGAAAACGTGACATATCTGAGTCGGTATTGCAGTGCAAACTGGCTGCGTATTTAGCGACGAGCGGCCGTCAGCATGGGTAATGTCGCCAAGCGCGTTCTTCGAAACCAATGCGCAACAGTGTGTGAGTGCATTGTTGAAAACATTCTGGCGCACTCAGAGTTCATCTGGATCGCCAGTCGATCAACACTGGCGCGCTGATCAGCCTTTCAACCGACGTTCACCTCTGGAATTAATAGCTCATGTAGCTTCATAATTGACATGTTGGGTCGTCCGAAATGTCCCATTCATACACTCATGTCCAAAAGTTAAGCATAATTAGTAAAATGCGAAAAATTGAGTTAATATGGATACAATGTTTCACAATCAGTTGTGGAGAATCCTAAGACGAAGGTAAATCATTGTGCACATGCAAAACAGCTCAGTCGACGTCGACATGCGCAAAACACCGGCGCACGTCAGAAAGAGTATAAAACGGCCCCGAGCGGCATGGCCAGTTGAAGCAGAATTTCGCAATTGCTGTGGTACTGAGCGTTGTTAACGATCAAAAAGGGCAAAAGATGCCAATTAGACATGTTTTTGAAAGGACGAATTATTGGAATGCTGAAATCCGGTCGTTCTCAAATCGAAGCGTCTCGAATTCTGAATGTGCCTCAGTGTGTGATCTCCAGACTGTGGCAGAGGTTCAAAACCACTGGAAATGTTACCAGACGACCAGTACCAGGTCGGCTAAGGGTAACAACCACTCGGCAAGACCGATATTTGGTGATAACTGCGCGAAGTCAGAGGAACCGTTCTGCCAGACAACTGGATTCAGCCCTGACAGCCGCCACAGGAGTCACTGTTTCGAGACAAACTGTTTACAGGAGACTCGGACACGTTGGTCTCTATGCCAGACGAGCAGCAGTTTGCATCCCTCTGACGCTTGCACAGAAACGCGAGCGTTTATAGTGGAGTTTGGAACATCGGCAGTGGAGTGGACAGCAGTGGGGCAATGTCCTGCTCAGTGACTAGTCCAGGTTTAGTCTGCAAACTGATTCTCGTCGTACCATGATCTGGAGAGAGCGTCGAACGCGTTTTCACCCGGAAAACGTCACGGAAAGACATCGTTTTCCGTTTGGGGGAGTCATGATCTGGGCAGGCATCATGATGGATGGCCGCACAGACCTCTATATCTTTGACACGGAGTCGGTTACAGGTGAAAGATACAGAGACGAAGTCCTTGAGCCTATCGTTCGATTGTTTCAAGGTGCTGTTGGTCCTGATTTCATGGTCGCTTCTCACCGTACAACCTTGGTCGACGACTTCCTTCAAACTGAAGATATCCAGCACATGAAGTGGCCTGCCAACTCTCCTGATCTGAATTCCATACAGCATGTGTGGGATATGCTCGGGAAACATCTTGCAGTCCTCCGTGACACTTGGAACTCTTTGAGCACACAACTCATCCAGACCCTCATCGAAAGTATGGGTAATCGTTGTGCAGCATGCGTGGCTACCCGAGGTTCCCGCACACCGTATTAAACTGCAGCATCACCTTATTTTAATCATTCTGTTTCACTGAGGTTGACACTCGTATTAAGACCCTTTTTCTTTGGATAATAAAAGTCGTTATTAACCTTGCTTTGCATTGCTTTCTTCTTCTGTAACCCTGTTGCACCCGCATACCGCGTTTCCTTCCATTCCGATGTAGATTTCTTGAAATTTCACATAGGCAGCAACTATGCTTAACTTTTGGACACGAGTGTACATTCTCGATACACTTTCACAACTGCAGCGCGTGATCATCTCACGAAGTTCGCTGTATCGTAAATACTGTTATTCCTGGCCCTCACTGATGCCGAATATCAAGCCTTATGCTTCCGGTGTGTTTGTGTGATCTTGATACATGCACTGTATGATTTTCTAGACCTGTAAGACGTCTGCATTGGAGGGTGGTTATAATGTTGTGAATGGAATCTATATGTAACTTGAAATTCTACCACACACAGTACTCTTATCTCAAAACGGCTCGGTAGCTTTGTATTGGAATTGAGTATTAATGGCTCCTTTAAAAGCAAATCTCAAGAACTGAAGACTTACCGAACATGAGGTAGGCGTAGGCGACGTCTCCTGGATGAGTGGCCTGTCGGTATCTTGCGCAGACGGGCAAGCCTGTTTCTGGATCTACTTTGTGGTAGAGGCCAAATCCAACCAGGGGCAGGAGCACTACAAGCATGACCAGACACCACTGCACCAGAATAGTCCTCCGTACGAGGTTCTGCGTCACGTGCTGAAAGAAGGTACTCATTGAAATTAAAAGTTACGAGTTAAATTTGTCAGTTAGTGTTCGACGAACACAAAAGTTGTTGAATCGATCAGGAATGCATTCGAGGAAACCAATTCTGTCTTCTTCACAAAGCCAAAAAAAATAAAAAAATAATAATAATTCACCCACAGCTATATAAGTCAGAGCTCTCAGAGTTTGTGAAAAATTTTCATAATCCGGCGATAAAATATTTAACGTAGATGACCCGTATCTACATTAAATACAATGATGTAATTCAGATTTCCCTTAATTAACGAATCAATTAATTCAGGTCTGAAGTCAGCTGTATGAGGTCCTTGTTAACTTGTCCTTAGTGTACATAAAATAATATCCGAATAGTGCACAATAAATATTATAAAGTTATATTATATTATATTATATTCCATTTCAACTCTATCATGGCTTTTGTATGAACCATTCCAATTTACTTCACTCTAATTTAAACTCACGACATTTAACACATAAATAACTTTATTTGCAGCTAATTACACTGGGAACTCAAAGCACACATATGTATATATTACAAAGCCATATACAGATTATTTACAACGCTAGCAGTATAAATTCTACCCCAGACATACTAATCTACAATGAACTTCAACCTTAACTTATTACTAAACAGACCTTCAATCTGAACCTATGATGATCCAACTACGACACAATATATAGACTCACAAGATTGTAGGCTATAATTCTCGCTGCTACCTTCCATGGACGATCACGTGCGCGCGAACTCGGCAGGCTGATAGATCCGTAAATCTAAAGCCTGCCTAATTATATATGTGGCCAATCGTATGCGATTCTTCGGAATGGAAGTTTAGGACATCAGTTAAAATCAGGATAATGTAGAATTAGAATAAAATGATAGTAAGTAATAGAATCCTCACAGATAATAATAGTGCACATAAAGAAATATCCGAAATGACTTACTTTCTGGTAGAAGAAAGGCCTAGTCAGTGCAATACACCTTTCGACGGCCATGACGGAAGCGACGCTGCCCGAACTGAATCCGAAGAAACGTGTAAGGAGACGCAGCCCGCAGAACCACCGGGTTGCTTGCATCTTGGGCTCTAAATAGAGACGCATGTAGACGAGCAGGAAGGAACTGCAGAGGGCCATCATGTCGTTCGCAGTCAGACACCGAATCATGAGAATCAACTTCGGGTTCCTGGCCGATTCGGATCGGCTCAAAAGGGCCAGGGAGCAGGCGTTGGCGCTGAATCCCAACACATAGACGAAAGTGATAAGGAGCTGCGCCAATGGAGACATGTATCGCTCAGGATCGAAAATGGCAGCTGGGCTGACTGTGTCATTGGAATGGATGCCATCTGTCTTGAGTGTGAACTGGTTAGTTAAATCAGTGGAGTTCATTTTAAACGCCCGTGCCTGGAAGAAAATATCTTGTATGCATTCATTGTTTTAGTGCAATAAACTAAAAGTTTTCATTGAAATCTCCTTTGGTCATCTTTGACTCAGAGGAGGTTCAGAATGCTGGAAGCGCACCGTTATATTGCATCACCCAAATATTCGGAGCTTTTGCCTTCTTCCAGGTCAGAACCTTTTATTTATTTATTATTATTTCTATATTTTCCCTCTGATTGGTTAGTTTTCGAATCTCTCACGAGTATATGAATACGAATGTTTGATTTCACCTGCGTTCTTATTCCCGCAGTTGCCTTGTAAATCTGTGTCGTACCATTTAATAAATAAACTTGCATTTGCTGTTTAAGAACTCGTGTACCGTTAGCAGCAAAGAGCGGTTTCTTTTCATTACTTCATATTTTTGTGGCAGAAGCAAAAAGTGAAAACAGTCGGCATTTTATTGCTCGAGAATTTGCTTTTAAGACGAGGCAATGGCTACTGCCAGTTACAACGGCCTGTTTGGTGTGATTTCTTTTGACGGAATAGAATTTTCAATGTGGAGATATTATTTTTGCGACAAAAGTCGTTGAAGTTGTCAAAGCAAAGAAATCTTACATTACTATTGTCTCGATCAAATTCTCTCGTATATTCTTGGAACGGAAATTCGACTTGTCAAACACGGAATACATTTCAACCTATGTACGAAGCTAATCGAACGGTTGGTCAGATTTTAACTCCAACCGCCCTGCAAATATAAAAACGTGCTAAGATGCGTCGATAAGACTATATCTATACGACGTTACCAAGTTTGTGAATAATTACTAACGTATTTGCGCTACATAAATAAGTAAGTCATTTGTTTCCATTTTAATGTCTCTGCCACCAGAGTCAAAAAGTGTGTCCTATTGAGCTGAAATGTAGTACTGCTGATATCGAAAACAGGACAGGCTTTAATGGTCCCTATCGTGAATGTGTTGTTCTTACGTACCAAACTGCTATTAAAATAAACTTCGTCAAAAGTAGCATACAGCACAGAAATTATAGCATTGACTCGTTTTGAAGGCAAGAAACAGCATTCTCCTTCAAGACACGCCAAAAGTGCAAACTAGATCGGTAACTGAAGCAGTTAAAATGGGTTGCCAACGGCGAGAGAAGAAAATAGAGGTAAAAAGCCAAAGAAGGAACAAGAGGTAGGACATAAAGAATATCAAAGAAGAAAGCAAATGTCCAAAGGATGGTATTTGACATCCACTTTGCTCAAATTTTCCTTGTCCAAAGGTTACGTGGATGTTTACTTTGAATGTCCTTTGTTGGATATTCACTTTCCTCTTTAGTATTTTACCGTCTATTGGTAACCTCTCAGTCACGTTTGTTGTTCTTGCAGCAGTCGCTGATCTAGTTTTCACAAGCGAGCTTCTAGGCTGTTTCTTGCCACCGAAACCGGTCCACATTAATATTGTGTTTTGTACTGCTTTTCGTTAACAACAATTTTAAATTTATTACTGGTCCTTATGGGATTTGACATATAAATTTCGACCTAATATGCTATTTCCTGTTAACTGTTTAAGCTAGCTTCAGGAGCATCGAGTTCTGATATTGTCTGGGTGTGTTTTAAAGAAAGCATTGAGATTCTGAAGGGGATTGTGAAGAGAGCAATTGAATATAAAAAGAGTGGTTTACATACTTTGGAATCATTTATGTACAGTAACCGGCCTTAACTTTCGTTAATCCGGCATCCAATGGTTCGACGCGCCCGAGTGTCCTGCACATCTGTCGACCAACATTTATGTATTTTTTTCTGCATACTCGGAAATGCTTGCGATTTTGGACACTTTAAAAAAAAACATTGATAATTGGCAAACATTTAAAAAGACCAAAGTTCGACAATGTTTTCTACTCATAATTCAGTGCAAAACGGTCTGGAAGCAAGCTTGTTACAGAGACAAGCTTGTTAGAGAGACGATGTTAATCGAAAAGACCAGACAATTTCACCGTGATATTAACTAACCAAAAGTTGCGTGTAAATTTTCGGTAGAATGACACTGTAAGCTTTAGCATGGCATTTGTAAGTCTGACTGTTCCGGTGAGTTAAAGTTAAAATAGACTGATGTAGAAGCGGGAAATGTAGCGCAAAGAGGGGGGAGGGGGTGCAGAGGAATCTGCCCGCCTTAAGAATCTAATTCATTTATTAAAATATATTTTTTTGTGTATTTTTATAATTTTCTTGTCTGTTTAATTCGTGGAGGTTTCGTGCCTCCCCCCCCCCGTCTCAGAACGAAATCCTGGCTGCGCTATTGAGGATATCAGCACAAAACCTTTAAATCTATCGTTTCCGAGCATAACTTGACTGCTTGTCAAATTTATAATGCAAACGAGTTCGGCTTTTCTTCGCATTGTCTACCAAACACGATTTTAGTAAAGGGTAACGAAAAATGTGGTAAAGGATTTTAAATGAATAAATTGTCCATTATTTTATTTCAAAATTAGTTTTGACATCTTTTACTCCATTTCAGTTTGATATCCGATTATCCGGCAAATTTAGTAATCCGACACCTCTGGGAGTTCCGAATGTGCCGGATTGTTGGAAGTTTACTATATATGGATACAGATGGGGGGGGGGGAGGGGGAGGGAATCTAAATGATAGCAGGTCAGTGTCCAGTTACGTAATTATATTTTGTACTTGTCCTGTATTTGTGGTCTTGTAAGAAACGGATTTGTGTTGCACATTCTTCGACAAAAGTAAAGGTTGCTGCTTTAAGCTATCTATGATCTTTTGTGGAGCTATCTATGATCTTTTGTGGTTGAAATGTATATAACTTGCGAAATCGTAAATATTGATAAACTTGAAGATAGCTGATATCGCATTATGTTAAACGGATTACAAACGAAATAAATTCGGCATTGGCTCTAGTCCGATGGAGCCGAAATGCTTTTAAATGAATAATATCTTTATTTGTGGGTATTTTATCTTCTTTAGACATTTTCAAAACAGTTTAAAATATTAAAATATCGAATTGGATCCACCTTTTCAAAATATCAAAATTATAGCCACCTTTTCAAAATAGTTAAAAATATTAAAATATTAAAATCATAACCGCCTTTTCAAAATAGTTCAAAATATTAAAAGATCAAAATTATAGCCACCTTTTCAAAATAGTTCAAAATATTAAAATACCATCATATTTACTCCTTTTACAATAAAAAAAAATCTGATGTGGGCAGCACATGACTTTCCTTATATAATGCAATGAATTTACTAATTTTAAAGTAAAAAAATAGGTTATTCTTATAGTAGATACTTATATTATTTTCAAGATTTTGAATTTTCGTCAATAAGTCGTCATTTTCATTGATTTAGCGTCATATATATCCAGTTGGTGAGATTTTCGTTAATTTGGCAACATTTAAAAAGTCGCCAAATTGGCGACATTCTGCCAAATTCGTCGCCAAAATCTCGCCAAGCGTTATGTACGGAGATATAAGTTACTCTTATAGCAGATAAATGACTATTGGAGTTCAAAAACAAAAGTATTACTCAAAGTATCTTTTTTCATGAATGGGACGAGCTAGATCCACGAGAATGATGTCACCTAATTTATCGCATGATATTACATAGGAAAAGTGAGCATGTTTCTCAATAGCTAATATTTTTTTTAATTTATGGGATTTTTTGATAAATTTATTTGAAAAAGTGCAATATCTCGAGAACGGTTTATGCTAGCGTTCTGGAGTTTATGTCAATCGTTTTCTAAGGAAAAAATACACCAAGAATGTCTATTTGCGTAACTTTACTAAAGGCTTTGATATTTTGATGATTTTTTCAAAATTTCACTCGAAAATTTAGGTGAGTTCTGAACATTCGATTGCGTATAAAAACAATAAGTATTCACGGATTGTAATTTTTGTATAAAATTTCATTCAAATAGCTTCATTCGTTCGTGAGATATCGTCTCCACAGACTCACTGACACACACACACACACACACACACACAGACATCACCTCAAAAATGTTTGATTCGTGATCAGGGATGCTTGAAACGTGCTCTTCCATCGAAAACTCGAAATCGAAATTTCGACCCCGTCACAATACTTTCCTTATACATTATGTATATAAGGAAAGTAATAATGTATAAGATTCACGGTACTGTGTCTTTAACGTTGAATTGTACATTGAGCAATTTTCCGGATGACAACATGTAAAACTATTTCAAAGTAAATAATAAACTTATATTTCACACAACTCTATATAAAAAATCTGATGTGGGCAGCACATGACTTTCCTTATATAATGCAATGTATTTGCTACTTTTACAGTAAAAACAAAATAGGTTATTCTTATAGTATATACTTATATTTTTTCCAAGATATTGAATTGTCGTCAAATAGTCGTCATTTTCATGGATTTAGCGTCATTTTTATCCAATTGGCGAGATTTTCTTTGATTTGGTGACATTTAAAAAGTTGCCAAATTGGCGATACTCCGTCAAATTCGTCGCCAAAATCTCGCCAAGCGTTATGGACGGAGAAATAATTTATTCTCATAGCAGATAAATGACTATTAGAGTTCAAATATAAAAGTATTACTCAAAGTATCTTTTGTCATGAATGGAACGAGTTAGATCCACGAGAATGATGTCAATAAATTTATCGCATGATATTACATATGAAAAGTGAACATGTTTCTCAATAGGAAATATTTTTTTTTATTTTATATGATTTTTTGATAATTTTTTTTGAAAAATGTGCAATATCTCGAGAACGGTTCATGTTAGCGTTCTAAAATTTATGTTAATCGTTTTCTAAGGAAAAATTACATAAGAAATGTCTATTTGCGTAATTTTATTAGAGGTTTTGATTTTTTGATGATTTTTTAAAAATTTCACTCAAAAATTTAGGAGGGTTCGGAACATTCGATTGAGTATAAAAACAATAGGCTTCCAGTATTCACGGATTATAATTTTTGTACCAAATTTCGTGTGAAGCTGTTCATTTGTTCGTCAGTTATCGTCTCCACAGACTTACTCACACACACACATACTTTCACACACACACACACACACACACACAGACATCACCTCAAAAATGTTCGATTCGTAATAAGGGATGCTTGAAACGTGCTCTCTCGAAAACTCGAATTCGAATTTTCGACCCTTTCACAATACTTTCCTTATACATTATTGTATATAAGGAAAGTAATAATTATCAATATTGATAGCATCCTCAATAAGCGATAGAGTTCATATATTAAAATATTTTAATAATTAATACATCAATTAGGCGTCATTTTCATTAATTCAGCGTCATTTTTACAATTTTGACGATATTTTCGTCAATTTGGCAACATTTAAAAAGTCAGCAAGTTGGAAATATTCCGACACATTCGTCACCAAAATTTTGCCAAAAGTTACGGACTGAAAAATAGACTGAAATATAGACTAGGAAAATATAATGTGGGCAGCACATGACTTTCCTATATAATTCAATGAATTTGCTGCATTTACAGTAAAAAAGAATTAGGTTATTCTTATAGTGGATTCTTCTATTCTTTCCAAGATATTGAATTTTCGTCAATGAGTCGTTATTCTCATTGATGTAGCGTCATTTTTTATCAATTTGACGACATTTTCGTTAATTTGACAATATTTAGAAAAGTCACCAAGTTGGCGATAATCTGCCAACTTCATCGCTAAAATCTCGCCAAGTTTTATGAACGGAATGATAAGTTATTCTTATAGCAGACAAATGACTTAGCGTTTAAATAAAAAATTATTACCCAAAGTAACTTTTCTCATGAATCGAAAGCGCTAGATTCACGAGAATGATGTCACCCAATTTATCGCATGATATTACATTTGAAGAGTGAACATATTTCACAACAGTTAATTTTTTATTTATGTTATGTGATTTTTTGATAAATTTATTTCAAAAATCTGCGATATCTCGAGAACAGTTCGCGCTAACGTTCTAAAGTTTGTGTCAATCGTTTTATTACATACGAAATGACTATTTCCGTAACTAAGGTTTTGATATTTGATAATTTTTTTCAAAATATTGCTTGAAAACTTTGGAGGGTTCTGAACATTCGACTGCGGTTAAAAACAATAGGATTCTAGTTTTCATGGATTGTAATTTTTGTACCAAATGTCGTTGGAATCGCTCCATTCGTTCGTGAGAGATCGTCTCCACAGACTCACTGACACACAGACCCACACACAGACATCACCTCAAAAACGTTTGATTCGTGTTCAGGGATGCTTGAAACATGCTCTCTCTTCGAATTTTCGACTCCGTCAAAGTACTTTCCTTATACATCATACTATGTATGTAAGGAAAGTTGTACAGGGTGCTGGATAAAGATTGGACAACTCAATAACTCTCGAACGATACTTCAAATGGGATAACTTTCATTCTACGATAGTTTTGGTCACGTGACACGTTTTAGTTTAAAAAGAAGTACAAAATTTAATTTTTTTTTGGGACTCTCTGCAAAGAAAATTCCAATTAACAACATCATTTAAATAATATAACAACAAAATAACTGGTTTTCTGAAACAAAATAACTGGTTTTCTGAAACAAAATAACTGGTTTTCTAATATGAGGAATTGGACGCGAAAAAAAATTGTCCCTATCCAAAGAAACAGTGAAAACAAAAATTCCAGGGGTCGTACAAAAATTGAATTTCGTTAAATAAAATTTCTATTTGAAAACTTACACGCGTTCCAATCCTTATCAAAAGTTTTATGCAATCTCCAATGATCCGTCGAAAAAATATTAATGAATTTTTGATCATTTAACAGAAGAACTTTTTTACTTTCCTTATATACATAATGCATAAGGAAAGTATTATGACGGGGTCGAAAATTCGAATTCGAGTTTTCGACGGGAGAGCGCGTTTTAAGCATCCCTGATCACGAATCAAACATTTTTGAAGTGATGTCTGTGTGTGTGTGTGTGTGGAAGTATGTGTGTGTGTGTGTATGTGTGTGTGTGTGTGTGTCAGTGAGTCTGTGAAGACGATAATTGACGAACGAATGGACCGATTCGAACGAAATGGGTACGAAAATCAGAATCCGTAAACACTGGAAGCCTATTGTTTTTATACGCAATCGAATGTTCAGAACCTTCCTAAATTTTCGAGGAAAATTTTGAAAAAATCGTCAAAAAATCAAAACCACTAAATAGATATTTCTTATGTAATTTTTTATTAGAAAACGATTGACATAAATTTTAAAACGCTAACATAAACCGTTCTCGAGATATTGTACATTTTTCAAAAAAATATCAAAAAGTCATGTAAAAAAAACAAAAACATTTCCTATTGAGAAACATGTTCATTTTTCATATGTAATACCATGCGATAAATTTGGTAACATCATTTTCATGGAACTAGCTCGTTCCATTCATGAAAAAAGATACTTTAAATAATAATCTTGTATTTCAATGCCAATAGTCATTTATCTGCTGTAAGAATAACTTATTTCTCCGTCCATAATACTTGGCGAAATTTTGGCGACGAATTGGGTGGAATGTCGCCAACTTCGACACTTTTCATTGTTGCCAAAATAACAAAAATCTTGCCAAATGGATGAAAATGGCGCCAAATCAATGAAAATGACGACTAATTGAAGGAAATTCAATATCTTGGAAAGAAAATAAATATCTACTATAACAATAACATTTTTTTAACTGTAAAAGTAGTAAATTCATTGCATTATATAAGGAAAGTCATGTGTTTCCCACATCAGATTTTTTTTTTCAGCTACATAATTGCGCTAAGCTGATTGAAAATTATTTTTTACATCTGAAAATTTTACTTTCTCATACTATGTAATATAGTACAGAGAAAGTATTGTTTTCATGAAAATTCGAGATTTTGATGTCAATATATGTTTTAACACCTCCTGAACACACGTTTTGATTATTTTTGGAGTGATTTCTTGCTTGCACAATAGCAGCTACAAATATTAATGGATTTTCAAGAAACTTTAAATCCTTTGTTTTCGAGAAATCTAGAACTAGATAGAGTAGTTGTACCCCTTCTTTCTCTGGATAATGCCTATAAATTTCATATCGGTAGTACTAAACGTACGGTTGGTATCCGTTTATCTGAACACGCAAGAGAGATAAAAAAAATGGTAAGCAAACGACTGCTCTTCCTCAATTAGTGAATAAAGATAATTTTCGCCCCCCTTTTAGAAAATTCTTTTCTTTTGTTTAGCTGTAATAACCCTCGTTCTATCTTACTTTACAAAGCCCTATTCATTTATCTATATCGTTCTTCTATTTGTAATTTTGACCCTGTTCAGGTCTTAAGTTATGTTTGGCGACTCGTTCTCGATTCCGTGCAAGTTAAACCTTTACATAGTTACCTTAATTTATAATATTGTTCTAAAATAGTTAATGCCTTTAAACAGTTTTCTAAGATATTTACCTTTGAGCTTTATTTACATTATAATTTATATATGTTTATAATTCGCCATTTTGTACTGCTGACAATTTTCAGCAGTGGATTGTATTTAAGCATGTTGGCATCTGTTTTTAATTATATCGCCACTGAAGATGAGCATGAGGATGTTCAAAAGCTCTTAAGCTGTATTGATGTACGTCTGTAGGATGATTGTTTAATAAAGTGACCTTTGGATTTGGTTTTAAGGTTTGTCATTTGTTTAGTTGATTTAGATAGAATCTTTTTAAATTCGAACGACAACTTCGAAATGGATTCAAAATTTTATATTTTTTTAAACATAGCAGCACAGAACAAAATGGAACATAATCATGCATAAAACAGCTTATTTATAGTTCAATTATCACAAGTCTTTATAGTTTCAATTATTGTTGTGAAAAATAGCCGTGATACAAATTGTTTTGTTTGTGACGTCATGAGGGGGGGGGGGGGGGTTATCGCGGGTGATGGCTCTGGGGGGTGGCTTTGTGCGGTTGTCTGGGAGCGGGCTCATGTGCTAAGGAGAGCAGGCTCGCTGTCGCAATAACTTGTTTTCTGTAGTATACCTTCGGCTGGGCCGGTGTTTTAATTTCGATTATCATGAGTTTTTAACTTTTACGATTGCATAAAAGAGTATCGTTGTCGCCCGAAAATTTTCAAATTCGAGATATTGAGAATAAAGTGTGTTTCAAGACCTCCCGAACCTATTTCGAACACTTTTAGAAAGTTGTGTGTCTGCAAGGTGAGTACAGAACAAAAAAAGTATTGTTTCCTTCCGAAAATTTTCGAATTCAACATTTGAGGCATAAACACGTTTAAAGACGTCTTGAACTCATTTTTAACACTTTTAGGAAGGTGTGTGTGTGTGTCTCTGTAAGGTTTGTAGAGAATATCTCGGGAAGGAAAGCACTTATCGCTATCCGATATCATGTGTATACGTTATGAGAAAAATTATAATTAGAGGGAACTTTTAGTCATTCCCACGATTAGAACTCGATTATTCGAATTTTTAGGCGTTCATAGCATTATTTTTCATGGAGAAAAAGGATAATTCCAAGCATAATTGACTGTATTTATATCATACATCTGAGTCACACTGATTAACTAAGTGAAGTGATGAATGACAGCCCGAATTTCCGAAGTTAGAAACATGCAAATATACGTGGGACTTGACCAATATAATTAGTGGGGAAAATTTAAAATCTTGGAATTTTGTTTGAAAAATTTATAAATAACGGAGTTTTTTTATTCTAATATTCATCCAACTATCACTTAAGAACAGCTGAACACACAATACTCGTTCACGGAAAAAATAGTCTAAATTTTTGTACTTATCTTTGTAGCAGACGATTTTTGTTTTAATATTAATTCAATTTAATTCAATTTTTTTTATTCCATTCATTTGATTTCATCTGTAACCATAGTAACGGAGTTACGCTTCCAGTGCTGAAATCGTCTGCTGAAAATTCTTCCAGTCAAACTATTGAAAATATTTTTGTCAATGATTGATTTTTAGATTAAATGCATGAGAACGTTGAAAATAAGACAGCCCACAGTGATCAAAGATGAAATGGCGTTCATAGACCGCCATTTCCGTATTAACGGAATTATAAATTGGGCGCCATTTTTATGATTTAATTTGAAGCAGTTTTGGATGTTCTGAACTTTTATTAAGTATACAGATGGGTGGAAATGGCTAGCATGGGGCATTCAAATTAGGCTATAAATGTTAATGATATCAAATTATGTGTTATTGACACATTGACGTCACTAAGGTATTGCCATCTTCAAAAATGAATATTTTAAAATGTTTAGGAAATATTTCAAAAAGAATAACTTGGATAAGAAATCTGAAAAATATACATATATTTACAATATTCTAATATTTACAAAACTAAACTCTATGGAATATGAATATATAAGAAAGTCGAGTGAAGACGTTAAATATTTTTAGGCAGACTATTTATAGTGAGAGTCCGATTTTTCTCTCGATGTTATTATTGCGTTTATCTCTAAACAAAAATACATAAGACGCCGCAGCTGTTTGGCGAATCTGGCTCATATCGCAAAAACTAGATAGCGTACAAAAATATGAAATTTGGTACATGTGTAGAGAGATGCCAGCAAAATACGACATATGTAATGTCATAATCGGAAGAAAAAAATATTTGAATTGAGAGTTCGCGTCCTGGATGAACTAACAATAGCTGGATTACGAGTTTTTGAAGGCAAGTGTAAAAAGCCGTGCTGCCCCTACTGGGAATAGAACCCTGGATCTCCGAACTGATCAGTCGACGCTCTACCATTGAGCTATTGGGATGATGTTGCAAGTTCTTATCCATGAAGTGAATTCTGCATGTGTACCCACTAAGTAGAATTTTTGCATGACTAATCCAATTTTGCTAATTTTTTACGCAATTTTAAAGTGAAAATTCACATTTTTTGCTCAATTTTCCCCTTTACCTTCAAAATCTAACATATCTTTGTTGCAAGCGCTTTTATTATTACCATTTCAAAAGAAATAATATTTAAATAATTTAAACAGTTAAAAATAGTTATTCAAAACATTAATACTAAAGCTATCTCTAAGACTTGGTTAACGAGATTTTAAATATACATGCGCCAATATATTGTAGCATATGAAATATTGATGCGTACACAGGGAAACCGGAGTTTGGTGAACGTATCGAACAGAGGGCAGAGCCCCCTATTAGGGTAAATAAAAAGAAAACAAAACATTATCTTACTTGGTCTTTCCATTCTGTGGATTGGTTGTTTTTCTTCCTCAACAGGTGGATGGTGTTCTCCTTGTGAGAGAAGCATCCTCCTCTTGCTCCTCGCCAGACGGCGCTCAAAAGATGACGAACCAATGATTGAGAAAAAGGGACCTTTCCCAATAGTTTGCAAAACGGTTGTTTAAGGAATGAATCGTAATATTCCATCCATCTGAAATAGTTTCCAGCATCTGTGTATCTCGTATACACAAAATTGGAATGGAAACGTTTTTAAATCCACTTATGTCCGGCATTATACCGAAACTTTTAACCTCTATTTGGGGCAAGTCTAACTTGAATATAATGCGAAAGCTGTGACCAGCGATTTACTCAGTTTTGACTTCATACGCTGATGATGCGTGCATTGACCGAATGGTTTCCATAGTAACAGATCTTTTTTTAGGGTTTCGTAGTTAGCAAACAGAAACCTTATTAACGACATTTTTGTGTATTTTCTTCAAACCCCCCCCCCCCCCCCTTTTAATTATGTTCGAGCGACAAACTTGAAATTTAGCACGCAAGTGTAGATTAGTGGGTCCAATGACAGTAGACTTAGAAATATTAAAAAATGTTAAACTTTTATTAACACTTTATAACATAGTTGAAAAGTGTTTATGACTTTGTTCATTCTGTCTGTCTGTCTGTCTGTCCGTTCGCACGATAACTGCCGTAAGAATGACTTTATAAAAATGAAATTTTAGTATGTTGTTCAGACGGTTTGTGGGATCTATGGGAATATAAATGAATAATATCACCCAATTACTTTTGGATTGAACCTGAGTTGAAAAATTGAAAAACATTGAACCCTATGGGACCTCATTTTTCAAACATTTTTTAAGCGAATTTAAAATTCACAAATTGCTTCCAAAGTCTTAAGAAATATATAAATTATCCCATAAGAAATATGAAAAAAATTTCAGCAAAATATAATTGGTAGTTTTGGAAATAAAAATTAAAATAATATTTACACCCATATTATATGAAGAGATCACGCGACCCACTTCAAAATAAAATAGGACATCCAACTTGTGTCAAAATCGTGATTTTCAATTTATATTTAGTGTTGTATCCGTCCTAAAACCGCTTTACTTTTGCTTAATTTCTGTGCATCTATATTACGAAACAACGCATTTACAATATATTTGAGTTTAAATGATCATCCAACTTTGATTATTTCTACAACGAAGCCTAATTTTCACTTATGAAGAATGTAAACACTTCAAGCTGTAAGATGAGTTGTATAAGAATTGTTGAACTTTTTAACGCAAAATTATTTAGCTCTAGAGTCTGCAATATAGCTGATATGAATGAAACATTCAATGATTTTGCGTAGAGAAGCAGATGATTTTATAGCAGATTTTTTCAATGAAGTTTTACGCATAGAGTTAAATTACCTTTACCTCTATGGTTTTAATTTTTTAAGTAAAATAAATTATTTAATATGGTGATGAATGAAAGGAATGGAATAGAAGTGTATGAATGAAATATTTACTGCTTTTACATAGTGAGCCAGGCAATTTATATTTCAATGACGTCATCTGAATAAAGTTCATTTTTTTCGATGAAGTTTAAAGTTTGCAGGTACAATAAATTATTGTAGTATTGTGATAATTATTAAAATATTACCGCTGAATGTATCGCATTATAGAAATGTTTAAATAAAATTGCATTGCAGTTGGAAAGTGTTTCATAATCAATGCTTTATGCATTGAGTTTTCTTGTTTTTATTTATTTATTTTGGAAAAGGTTATGAACAGAAAATGTAGGAAAAACAATAGGTGTGTTTCCTATTGATTAGAATAAGACTGGGTAATAAAATGGGAGGCGTGAAAATTAAAATAAAAAAATATATTCGAACAAGGTCTTAAAAATCAATCTCGAGACTCGGAGTAATTTCTTTTCAGTCATTTGGAGAAAAAAATACATTTTTCTCAGTTCTGGAAAAAGTAATGCGCAGATATATATATATATATATATATATATATATATATATATATATATATATATATATATATATATATATATATATATATATAATGTATAAATATATATTAAATTGAAATTTTGAATCGAAAACTGTACATAAACGACTGTAAGTACAAAAGAAGAAAGATCAATCATGCATATAAATACAAGGTAATATTTTTACAATTATCACAATACTACATTAATTTATTATATTTGAAAACTTCATCGAGGAAAATGAACTTCATTCAAATGACGGCATTGAAATATAAATTGCTTGGTTTAAACATATCTAAAATGCGATACATTCATCGGTAATATTTTTAAAATTATCATAATACTACAATAATTTATTATATTTGAAAACATCATCGAAAACAAATGAACTTTATTCAAATGACGTCATCGAAATATAAATCGCCTCTATATAAAAGCAGCATTTCATTCATAAACATTTTTCCAATCGTTTCATTCATCACAATACTATAATAATTTATTTTATCTAAAAATTTTAAAAATTGTTATCTACCATATTTATTTTAAAATGTGAAACTTTTCTTATATATAAAATGATTAAAATCTTGGAAAGATATTTATTACATAATATATCTCTTTTTTCTTTTTGGAGGATATAGCATGAGTCAGAATTTAATTGAATTTGTTTTTCTCCCTATATTAAATATTTTTATTTAAAAAACTACCTAACATATTTTACTGACATTTTTTTTTAAATATTTTATGGGATAATTTGAATATTTTCTAAAATTTTTGAAGTAATTTGTGAATTTAAATTCGCTTAAAAAATGTTTGAAAAATGAGGTCCCATAGGGTTCAATGTATTTCATTTCTTCAATCCAGCTTCAATCCAAAACTAATTGGGTGATATTATTCATTTATATTCCGATAGGTCCCACAGACCGTCTGAAAAACATACTAAAATTTCATTTCGATAAAGTCATTTTTACGGCAGTTATCGTGCTAACGGTCAGACAGACAGACAGATAGAATGAACAAAATCATAAACACTTTTCAACTATGTTGTAAAGTGTTAAAAACCCATCTCTAGCATATCTGTTACAAATAAGTAACTATAGACCAAGACTAAGGATAAAAATAGAAGGTAACTTATCACTATAATGGAAAGGGGGTGAAGATGAGTATGCAAAAATCATAATTAACAAGAAAGATCAATCATGCTTAAAGCATTGATTAAGAAACACTTTCCAACTTCAATGCAATTTTATTTAAACATGTCTAAAATGCAATACATTTCTCGGTAATATTTTAAAACTTCTCACAATACTACATTG
The DNA here is from genome assembly GCA_951213105.1 of Amaurobius ferox. NCBI lineage: Eukaryota > Metazoa > Arthropoda > Arachnida > Araneae > Amaurobiidae > Amaurobius > Amaurobius ferox. Next base: position 134,397,220 of record OX578150.1, read on the forward strand.
ATTTATTATAGTTGAAAACTTAAACATTCATCCAAAAAAATGAACTTCATTTAAATGACGGCATTGAAATATAAATTGTCAGGTTTAAACATCTCTAAAATGTGATATATTACTCGGTAACAATTTTAGAATTATCATAATACCACGATAATTTATTATATTTAAAAACTTCATCGAAAACAACTGAAATTCATTCAAATGACGTCATAGAAAAAATAACACGCCTGGTTCTCTCTAAAAAAGCAGCATTTCATTCATAAATAATTTCCCATTCATGTCATTCATCACAATACTATAATAATTTATTTTATTTAAAAATTAAGACCATGGAGCTATAAGTAATTTAACTCTATGCCTAAAACTTCATCGCAAAAAATCGTCCTTCTCTCGGTAAAGTCAGTGAATATTTCTTTCATATCAGCTATGCAGGCTCCATGAGCTAAATTCTTTTGCATTAAAAAAATACAGCAATTCCTGTACAACTCATCCTACATATTTTGCTGTTTACATTTCACATAAGTGAAAAATAGGCTTCGTTAGAGAAATAATCAAAGTTGGATGCTCATTTAAACTCAAATATATTGTCATTGCGTTGTTTCAGTATGTAGATGCACAGAATTTAAGCGAAAATAAAGATGTTTCACGACGAATACAACACTCAATATGAATTAAAAAGAACTTTAAAAATGACGATTTTGAGACAAGATGGATGCCGCATTATATTTTGAAGTTGGTCACGTGATCGTTTCATATCATGGTCATGTGATTGCTTCATGTAAGAGGTGTAATTATTATTTTAATTTTTATTTAAAAAACTACTGAATATATTTCGCTGAATTTTTTTTATATATTTTAAGGAACAATTTGAATATTACCTAAAATTTTCGAGGCAATTTGTGAATTTTAAATCCGCTTAAAAAATGTTTGAAAAATTTGGTCCCATTGGGTTCGATGTATTTCATTTTTTCAACCCGGGTTCAATCCAAAACTAATTGTGTGATATTATTTATTTATATTCCCATAGGTCCTACAGACCGCCTGAACAACATACTAAAATTTCCTTTTGATTAAATCATTTTTACGGCAGTTATCGTGCTAACGGACAGACAGACAGACGGAATGAACAAAGTCATAAACACTTTTCAACTTTGTTGTTAAGTGTTAAAAAGGTATATATATATATAAATATATATAAAATAAAAAAGGAAACACGGCAAAAATGAGAAAAGGCAATAATAAAGAGCTCAAGATTAAAGATCAAGACATGGAGAACAATCAACTGAAACTACACAAAAAAATATATATATACACATGTATATGTATATATATATATTTGTTATTTCCCTGTTGGCACTTATATCACCTCTGGATCTTTTTTGATTTTCTTATATGCAAGACATTAATAGAGCAGCATTGCGCCTATATGACTTGGCAATTTCTATTAGTTTACAATCGGGTACGTTTAGTACTTTGTTATTTACAATTTATATATATATATATATTATATATATATATATATATATATATATATATATATACATATATATATATATATATATATATATATATATATATATATATATTTATAACCTATGTTGATAAAGCCTCTAATAATTATGCTATTATCTGTAAAAAATTTTATATACAATTTCTGTTAGATTATTTAAAAAATAATAGTCTTTTTAAACTTGATTTACATCCCATTAATAGTATTAAATTAAAAATTATCAATATGTATAGTGACTTAAATATTAAATATAAATTTCTTAAATTTCCATATATTGTGCTTATTCCAAAATTTCATAAAAATCCCATTAAATTTCGAACAGTAACTAGTGGGCATAATACTTACTCTACTACTGCGAGTAAATTACTTCTAAATTCTTTAAATCAAATTAATGATAGTTTATGTCAGTCTAGCAATAATTACCTTATTCTAAATAATAGTACAGAATTGAAGAATAGATTAACATTCCTTAAAAATATAGTGGGATTTCAAACTTTGGGTTTTAAAGATCTTTTCAATAATATCAAGATCTCTAACCTGTATGATGTAATTTTAGCCCTATACAATGATTATATTACTAATCTTGCATCTCAAGCCAGTTTTGTTACCTTTCCTAAATTTCTTCACTTTGTTATTTTCAATAATTATATTTTTCAAGGAAATAAATTATACCTACAAGTCTCAGGAGTTCCACAGGGTGGCTGCAGTAGCAGTATGTCAGCTAATTTATATCTTTTTTCATTTTGAACAGCCTATTACATCAATAGATTATACAATATACAGATATGTTTATGATCTGATTTGCTTAGTACATACTAAAAATTGTGTTATTAATATAGATTTCTATCCTGATAATTTGGAATTAATTCCTAATGCAGCTGCTATTTGTAAAAATATTAATTTTTTGGATTTACATATTTTTGTTGAACCTTCTCATAGAATTGTTTCTAATTTATATGATAAAAAAGACTCTCTTAATTTTAAAATTAATAAAATCTTACCATTTAATTCCTGCAACTCGTTTCTATTGTTTAGAAATATTATTCTTAATCTGCTTTTTAGAATATATAGATTATCTGATAAAAAATTCCATGCTCTACATATTGATAATCTAAAAATTACCAGCAATTTATATAAATATCCCTCTTATTTTGTAAATGGTATAGTTAAAAAATTTAGAATAGCTGGATTTTCTTGAATTTATTTATTTAATATTGCTTTAAATTTTAGCCTGACATCTCCCTTCTCTTGTTTTAATTATATTTTATTTATACGTCCACTTAGACATTCGCCTTTCTATTTTTGCCCCTCTTGATGGTATATTATCTCTTGTACTTGTTTTTTCGTATTACTGTTATTTATTTCTTACGAATCGCAACTGTATATCTTCTTCCTTTGTGAATGGCAACACTTGTCACTTATTTCTGTGTTCCCGCGCTTACTAGGTCAGTCAGTTTTTTGGTATCCATTTTTTTACTTTCTCTGCAATACATGGTAATGTATAGGGAAAGTATTGGAATCATGCCGAAAATCGCAACTCGAGTTTTCGACGGATCTACACGTTTCGAGACCTCTAGAATACGAAAAAACCATTTTTAGCGTGACGTCTGTGTGTGTGTCTGTCTGTCTGTCTGTGTGTCTGTGTGTCTGTCTGTCTGTGTGTCTGTCTGTGCAGATTTTCTATCCTCTCTAACTAAAAAACTAATACACCGAATTTCACAAATATTTGTAGGTAAGTCACTTGTGGGCGGGGCTGGTACTGATTAGTTTTGGGTACGATTCGGGATAAAAGAACCCGCCTTTTTTTGCGAAATGGTCCGAAAATTCTTGTATCCATTCTAACTGAAAAACTAATGGACCGAATTTCACAAAATTCGGTGGATAAGTCACTTGTGGATTACCCTGGTGCTGATTAGATTTTGGTACGATTCGGAAAAAATAACCTGCCTTTATTTGCAAAATGGCCCGCAAAAATCGTCAAAATCTAAACTAAAGAACTAGGTATACTCAGATATATCTATTAAATGCCCGTTTAATACGTAATTTTTAACGACGAAAATAATACGACCAACCCCATTACACTAGGACTAGCCGTTCTCGAGATATTTTAGTTTTTCGTATTTTCTCTACACCACCTTTGAAAACAAGTCCGGTTACCGAATGAGAACGGAAATTGAATTAAAAGTGAAATGAATTTAATTAAAATAAAGAGAACGTGGATATAAGTCTGTAGGGAAAGTCATGTGCTGCCCACATCAGATTTTTTACTTTCCCTGCAATACATGGTAATGTATAGGGAAAGTATTGGAATCATGCCGAAAATCGCAACTCGAGTTTTCGACGGATCTACACGTTTCGAGACCTCTAGAATACGAAAAAAACATTTTTAGCGTGACGTCTGTGTGTGTGTCTGTGTGTCTGTGTGTCTGTCTGTCTGTGTGTCTGTCTGTGCAGATTTTGTATCCACTCTAACTAAAAAACTAATGGACCGAATTTCACAAAATTTGGTAGGTAAGTCACTTGTGGGCGGGGCTGGTGCTGATTAGTTTTGGGTACGATTCGGAATAAAAGAACCCGCCTTTTTTGTGAAATGGCCAGCAAAAGCTTGTATCCACTGTAGCTGAAGAACTAATGGACCGAATTTCACAAAATTCGGTAGATAAGTCACGTATAGGTCACCCTGGTGCTGATTAGATTTTGGTACGATTCAGAAAAAAATAACCTGCCTTTTTTTGCAGAATGGCCCGCAAAAATCGTCCAAATCTAAACTAAAGAACTACGTATGCTCAAATATATCCATTAAATATTTGTTTATTACGTAATTTTTAGCGAAGAAAAGAATAAGACCAACCCCATTACATTAGGACTAGCCGTTCTCGAGATATTTTAATTTTTCGTACTTTCCCTACGCCACCTTTGAAAATAAGCCAGGTTACCGAATGAGAACGAAAATTGAATTAAAAGTGAAATGAATTTAATTAAAATAAAGAGAACATGGATATAAGTCTGCATGGAAAGTCATGTGCTGCCCACATCAGATTTTTACTTTCCCTGCAATACATGGTAATGTATAGGGAAAGTATTGGAATCATGCCGAAAATCGCAACTCGAGTTTTCGACGGATCTACACGTTTCGAGACCTCTAGAATACGAAAAAACCATTTTTAGCGTGACGTCTGTGTGTATGTCTGTGTGTCTGTGTGTCTGTCTGTGTGTCTGTCTGTGTGTCTGTGTGTCTGTCTGTGTGTCTGTCTGTGCAGATTTTGTATAAACTCTAACTAAGAAACTAATGGACCGAATTTCACAAAATTTTGTAGGTAAGTCACTTGTGGCCGGGGCTGGTGCTGATTAGTTTTGGGTACGATTCGGAATAAAGAAACCCGCCATTTTTGTGAAATGGCCCGCAAAAGCTTGTATCCAGTGTAGCTGAAAAACTAATGGACCGAATTTCACAAAATTCGGTAGATGAGTCACGTATAGGTCACCCTGGTGCTGATTAGATTTTGGTACGATTCAGAAAAAATAACCTGCCTTTTTTTGCAAAATGGCCCGCAAAAATTGCTAAAATCTAAAATAAAAAACTGGGTATACTCAAATATATCCATTAAATGCTGATTTAATACGTAATTTTTAACGACGAAAAGAATAAGACCAACCCCATTACACTAGGACTAGCCGTTCTCGAGATATTTTAGTTTTTCGTACTTTCCCTTCGCCACCTTTGAAAATAAGTCCGGTTATCGAATGAGAACGAAAATTGAATTAAAAGTGAAATAAATTTAATTAAAATAAAGAGAACGTTAATATAAGTCTGCAGGGAAAGTCATGTGCTGCTCACATCAGATTTTTACTTTCCCTGCAATACATGGTAATGTATAGGGAAAGTATTGGAATCATGCCAAAAATCGCAACTCGAGTTTTCGACGGATCTACACGTTTCGAGACCTCTAGAATACGAAAAAACCATTTTTAGCGTGACGTCTGTGTGTGTGTCTGTGTGTCTGTGCAGATTTTGTATCCGCTCTAACTGAAAAACTAATCGACCGAATTTCACAAAATTTGGTAGGTAAGTCACTTGTGGGCGAGTCTGGTGCTGATTAGTTTGGGGAACGATTTGGAATAAAAAAACCGCTTTTTTTTGCGAAATGGCCCGCAAAAGCTTCTAACCACTCTAACTGAAAAACTAATAGACCGAATTTCACAAAATTCGGTAGATGAGTCACTTGTGGGTTATTCTGGTGCTGATTAGAATTTGGTACGATGCGGAAAAAAATAACCTGCCTTTTTCTGCAAAATGGCCAGCAAAAATTCGTCAAAATTTAAACTAAAGAACTAGGTATACTCAAATATATGCATTAAATGCTCGTTTAATACGTAATTTTTAACGACGAAAATAATAAGACCAACCCCATTACACTAGGACTAGCCGTTCTCGAGATATTTTAGTTTTCCTTATTTTCTCTGCGCTACCTTTGAAAATAAGTCCGGTTTCCGAATGAGAACGAAATTTGAATTAAAAGTGAAATAAATTTAATTAAAATAAAGAGAACGTTGATATAAGTCTGCAGGGAAAGTCATGTGCTGTCCACATCAGATTTTTTACTTTCCCTGCAATACATGGTAATGTATAGGGAAAGTATTGGAATCATGCCGAAAATCGCAACTCGAGTTTTCGACGGATCTACACGTTTCGAGACCTCTAGAATACGAAAAAACCATTTTTAGCGTGACGTCTGTGTGTGTGTCTGTGTGTCTGTCTGTCTCTGTCTGTCTGTGTGTCTGTCTGTGCAGATTTTCTATCCTCTCTAACTAAAAAACTAATACACCGAATTTCACAAATATTTGTAGGTAAGTCACTTGTGGGCGGGGCTGGTACTCATTAGTTTTGGGTACGATTCGGGATAAAAGAACCCGCCTTTTTTTGCGAAATGGTCCGAAAATTCTTGTATCCATTCTAACTGAAAAACTAATGGACCGAATTTCACAAAATTCGGTGGATAAGTCACTTGTGGATTACCCTGGTGCTGATTAGATTTTGGTACGATTCGGAAAAAATAACCTGCCTTTATTTGCAAAATGGCCCGCAAAAATCGTCAAAATCTAAACTAAAGAACTGGGTATACTCAGATATATCTATTAAATGCCCGTTTAATACGTAATTTTTAATGACGAAAAGAATAAGACCAACTCCATTACACTAGGACTAGCCGTTCTCGAGATATTTTAGTTTTTCGTACTTTCCCTACGCCACCTTTGAAAATATGCCCGGTTTTCGAATGAGAACAAAAATTGAATAAAAGTGAAATAGATTTAATTAAAATAAAAAGAACGTTAATATAAGTCTGCAGGGAAAGTCATGTGCTGCTCACATCAGATTTTTACTTTCCCTGCAATATATTTTAATGTGTAGGGAAAGTATTGGAATCATGCCGAAAATCACAACTCGAGTTTTCGACGGATCTACACGTTTCGAGACCTCTAGAATACGAAAAAACTATTTTTAGCGTGACGTCTGTGTGTGTGTCTGTGTGTCTGTGCGTCTGTCTGTGTGTCTGTGTGTCTGTGGGTCTGTCTGTCTGTCTGTGCAGATTTTGTATCCACTCTAACTAAAAAACTAATGGACCGAATTTCACAAAATTTAATAGGTAAATTACTTGTGAGCGAGTCTGGTGCTGATTAGTTTTGGGTACGATTCGGAATAAAAGAACCCGCCTTTTTTTGCGAAATGATCCGTAAAAGCTTGTATCCACTCTAACTGAAAAACTGATGAACCGAATTTCACAAAATTCGGTAGATGAGTCACTTGTGGGTTACCCTGTTGCTGATTAGATTTTGGTACGATTCGGAAAAAAATAACCAGCCTTTTTATGCAAAATGGTCCGCAAAAATCGTCCAAATCTAAACTAAAGAACTGGGTATACTCAAATATATCCATTAAATGCTGATTTAATACGTAATTGTTAACGACGAAAAGAATAAGACCAACCCCATTACACTAGGACTAGCCGTTCTCGAGATATTTTAGTTTTTCGTACTTCCCCTACGCCAAATTTGAAAATAATCCCGGTTACCGAATGAGAACGAAAATTGAATTAAAAGTGAAATAAATTTAGTTAAAATAAAGAGAACGTTCATATAAGTCTGCAGGGAAAGTCATGTGCTGCCCACATCAGATTTTTACTTTCCCTGCAATACATGGTAATGTATAGGGAAAGTATTGGTATCATGCCGAAAATCGCAACTCGAGTTTTCGACGGATCTACACGTTTCGAGACCTCTAGAATACGAACAAACCATTTCTAGCGTGACGTCTGTGTGTGTGTGTATGTGTGTCTGTGTGTCTGTCTGTGCAGATTTTGTATCCACTCTAACTACAAAACTAATGGACCGAATTTCACAAAATTTTGTAGGTAAGTCACTTGTGGGCGGGGCAGGTGCTGATTAGTTTTTGGTACGATTCGGAATAAAAGAACCTGCCTTTTTGGTGAAATGGCCCGTAAAAGCTTGTATCCACTGTAGCTGAAAAACTAATGGACCGAATTTCACAAAATTCGGTAGATGAGTCACGTATAGGTCACCCTGGTGCTGATTAGATTTTGGTACGAATCAGAAAAAATAACCTGCCTTTTTTTGCAGAATGGCCCGCAAAAATTGTCCAAATTTAAACTAAAGAACTACGTATGCTCAAATATATCCATTAAATGCTTGTTTAATACACAATTTTTAGCGAAGAAAAGAATAAGACCAACCCCATTACATTAGGACTAGCCGTTCTCGAGATATTTTAGTTTTTCGTATTTTCTCTACGCCACCTTTGAAAATAAGTCCGGTTACCGAATGAGAACGAAAATTGAATTAAAAGTGAAATAAATTTAATTAAAATAAAGAGAACATGGATATAAGTCTGCAGAGAAAGTCATGTGCTGCCCACATCAGATTTTTACTTTCCCTGCAATACATGTTAATGTATAGGGAAAGTATTGGAATCATGCCGAAAATCGCAACTCGAGTTTTCGACGGATCTACACGTTTCGAGACCTCTAGAATACGAAAAAACCACTTCTAGCGTGACGTCTGTGTGTGTGTCTGTGTGTTTGTGTGTCTGTCTGTGTGTCTGTCTGTGCAGATTTTGTATCCGCTCTAACTAAGAAACTAATGGACCGAATTTCACAAAATTTTGTAGGTAAATCACTTGTGGCCGGGGCAGGTGCTGATTAGTTTTTGGTACGATTCGGAATAAAAGAACCTGCCGTTTTGGTGAAATGGCCCGTAAAAGCTTGTATCCACTGTAGCTGAAAAACTAATGGACCGAATTTCACAAAATTCGGTATATGAGTCACGTATAGGTCACCCTGGTGCTGATTAGATTTTGGTACGAATCAGAAAAAATAACCTGCCTTTTTTTGCAAAATGGCCCGCAAAAATCGTTAACATATAAACTAAAGAACTACGTATGCTCAAATATATCCATTAAATGCCTGTTTAATACGTAAATTTTAGCAAAGAAAAGAATAAGACCAACCCCATTACATTAGGACTAGCCGTTCTCGAGATATTTTAGTTTTTCGTATTTTCTCTACGCCACCTTTGAAAATAAATCCGGTTACCGAATGAGAACGAAATTTGAATTAAAAGTGAAATAAATTTAATTAAAATAAAGAGAACGTGGATATAAGTCTGCAGGGAAGTCATGTGCTGCCCACATCAGATTTTTTACTTTCCCTGCAATACATGGTAATGTATAGGGAAGTTTTGGAATCATGTCGAAAATCGCAACTCCAGTTTTTGACGAATCTACACGTTTCAAGACCTCTAGAATACGAAAAAACCATTTTAGCGTGACGTCTGTGTGTGGGTCTGTGTGTCTGTCTGTCTGTGCAAATTTTGTATCCACTCTAACTAAAAAACTAATGGACCGAATTTCACAAAATTTGATAGGTAAGTCACTTATGAGCGGATCTGGTGCTGATTAGTTTTGAGTACGATTCGGAATAAAAGAACCCGCCTTTTTTGTGAAATGGCCCGCAAAAGCTTGTATCCACTGTAGCTGAAAAACTAACGGACCGAATTTCACAAAATTCGGTAGATGAGTCACGTATAGGTCACCCTGGTGCTGATTAGATTTTGGTACGATTCAGAAAAAATAACCTGCCTTTTATTGCAAAATGGCCAGCAAAAATTGCCAAAATCTAAAATAAAAAACTACGTATGCTCAAATATATCCATGAAATGCTTGTTTAATACGTAATTTTTAACGAAGAAAAGAATAAGATCAATCCCATTACACTAGAACTAGTCGTTCTCGAGATATTTTATTTTTTTCATATTTTCTCTACGCCACCTTTGAAAATAAGTCCAGTTATCAAATGAGAACGAAAATTGAATGAAATGTGAATTAAATGTAATTAAAATAAAGGGAACTTAAACATAAGTCTGCAGGGAAAGTCATGTGCTGCCCACATCAGATTTTTCCTTTTATTTTTCTTATTTATGTATGTCGTCCAAGTAGAAATAATTTATAGATATAATCTATCTATTTCTTCGGAAACATACATTTTTGTGTTTGCTTCTACAAAAAACTTGGGCATGATTACGATTTTTGTGGAAGTGAACAATTCATGATTTAGGCTTAGAGCCCTGTTCACGTGTATAGCGTTTGTGGTTGAATTCGTTTGTTATTCTTTTTTCGATTCCATACCTTTGTATTTTTATACTTTTCATTGACTTGTTGATTCGATTTTTATTTTATTTATTTGTTTTTTTATTTTATTTATTTGTTTTTTAATTTTTTCCATTTCCTTGAGGATTTGTTGATTTATACTTTTATTTCATAAGCCTGTTAGATAGTTGAATTTTCGTGTTACAGCTTCTCACTTTTCGTTCATTGGATCTTCAAACCTTTTTCTCTTATTAAAATCATTTTATTTATTAGCTGTATTTGCGCAATAAATTAAATGAATTTTGTTTTGTCATTCCTATTTACACTATTTACGCAATTTTTACATTTGCATAATTGCAAAGTTTTCATAATTTTTTAAGTTTGCTACGGTATTTTTAAAAAAAAAATTTGCAATCTATTCAAATTTATGCTGCATTTGCGCTAAATTTAGTAATAGAAATTGTTATATTTTAATTTTACTTTCGTCCAATGTTATTAGCGAGATCTGCGGCACGCAAACTTCTGTTTTTTTTCTCGGCTTTTCTGTTTTATTTTTTTCTTTCATATACAATCATAATAATATGTAGTATAATCTGTACTTCTCCTTTCTGCCTATTTTAGTTAATTACTGTTGTTTTTATTTTTAGTATATTCTTATAATTAATATTTTGGATATATCTAGTGCTGCCATCTATTGCTTATTCTTACATCTATTGCTTATTCTTATTAATGCTTTTACTTGTAATTTTTTGGGGGGTTAATTATTTATATGTATATAGTATTTGCTTTTATTCGAATTACTGAAGTGCTTAAACTGTACTTATTAGTACAATCTTTATCTTATATGGAATGGATTTTAAGTGAATCCAGATTTTACACTTTTGTATTAATTAATACACTGTGTTGTTTTATATTCTAGTTTAAAACTAATGTATCTTACATTGTGTTTTCTATTTTATGTAATCTCCTCCTGTTATTCATTAGGTTTAACTTGGAATTAGTTGTTTATAATTATATATAAGCAATTATTTTATTTATTTCTTTTATTCTCTCTATGTATTATTGTCTTTATTATTTTATGAATTCCACTTTTATTTTATGAATTACACTTCTTATTTGATTTAGTGACTGGCAACTTATTTATACTTTTTTATATAATTAGATAGATATTGCTCGGTATTTTCAATTTATGTTGGGAATTGTTTAGACCGATATCAAATTACCAACATTGTGTAATGGATAGTTTTGAATATATTAATTACCCCGCTAAAAATTATAATTTCAGTGTATGTAAGAATAAAAATTGCAAAACTTGCCCTTCTGCTTCTAAAACTCAAATTACGAACTTTAATAGCCACCTGCCTTTCTGTTAATAATTGCATATATCGTCTTTCTTGTAATATTTGTAATCTATCATATATTGGACAAACTAGTAATCCCATTCATCTACGTATGAATGTTCATAGAGATCACGTCAAAAAATATATCCTCAATAATAATTTTCTTCCTACTTCTAATAAAATTGAATATAAAAACTTTGCTAAACACGGTTTTGAAAATATCCCAATACATATATTGGATATAAAAACAAATACTGCAGATAGGATTTATTTTGAAAACTATTATATAAAATCAAATTGTACTCTTTCTCCATATGGATTAAATCAACTATATCTTAATGGTAATATTGTCAAGAATAATTTTGTAGATAATAAATACTCCATTTTTAATCACCTGTTTTTGAAACCTCCTCTATATAATAGTAAATGTGTTAAATTTAAAAGATTTAAACGTGGCAATGGGAGTCCCTCATTTTTTAATCATAAAGCTGAGATAATATGTTTACATAATAAATTTAATAGCACTTTTCAGTGGAAATTAATTAAATCCTGGGTTTTTGTGGTGAAGAAAAAGCATTTAAATAGAGTTTATGCAATTTTCTTAAAATTAAATCTTGCTAATGAACACTTTAATCATATTTTCTATGATTTACTTATTACAAGATCACAGTATTTAAATTTAAAACTTAATCAAAATCATCTAATAATATATCATAGTAATATATCAACTAATTCATATTGTGTTATTTCTTTCAAGCATCCCATTTATAATTCTATAAATTTTGGTCATATTTTTAACAAGTTCAAGCATTTAATACCTATTGGAGATTTGAGTGTATCAAAGACTTTTAAATACAACCGGCCTTTTGGTAGATCAATATTTAATTATAATGAAATTTCACGATCTCTCTCTCTTTAGATCAGTATTCTAAGTCAATTTTAGAAAATAAATGTAATTGTACAGAAAAAGATTATGCTAAATTTCTCAATCCTGACCTGGGGCATATAGTTGCAGGAGACTTAGGTATTGCTATAGACATTTCGTTAAGAACCATTATGTCTTTTGGCACTAAATTCAGGTTACCCTTTTGTCATAATTCTATTAAAGTTTTAAAATCCATTAATCTTGATAAATATATTTATAAATTAGCTTCTAAATATGCCATGCCTTTAAAGGCATTTAATATGTGGAAATTTACTTTATTAGAATCTATTAAAAATGCTATTAGTAGTATTAAATTGTCTAGATCCATATATAATTTTGATAATATTAAACCCTCCATTATTGATTTACAAAAATCTTTTGTTATCACCTATGTTAATAAAGCCCCTCTAATAATTATGCTATTATCTGTAAAAAATTTTATATACAATTTCTGTTAGACTATTTAAAAAATAAAAGTCTTTTTAAACTTGATTTACATTCCATTAAGAGTAGTAAATTAAAAATTATCAATATGTATAGTGACTTAAATATTAAATATAAATTTCTTAAATTTCCATATATTGTGCTTATTCCAAAATTTCATGAAAATCCCATTAAATTTCGGACAGTAACTAGTGGGCATAATACTTACTCTACTACTGCGAGTAAATTACTTCTAAATTCTTTAAATCAAATTAATGATAGTTTACGTCAGTCTAGCAATAATTACCTTATTCTTAATAACAGTACAGAATTGAAGAATAGATTAACATTCCTTAAAAATATAGTAGAATTTCAAACTTTTGCTTTTAAAGATCTTTTCAATAATATCAAGATCTCTGACCTGTATGATGTAATTTTAGCCCTATACAATGATTATATTACTAATCTTGCATCTCAAGCCAGTTTTGTTAACTTTCCTAAACTTCTTCACTTTGTTATTTTCAATAATTATAATTTTCAAGAAAATTAATTATACCTACAAGTCTCAGGAGTTCCACAGGGTGGCTGCAGTAGCAGTATGTTAGCTAATTTATATCTTTTTCATTTTGAACAGTCTATTACATCAATAGATTATACAATATACAGATATGTTGATGATCTGATTTGCTTAGTACATATTGAAAATTGTGTCATTAATATAGATTTCTATCCTGATAATTTGGAATTAATTCCTAATGAAACTACTATTAGTAAAAATATTAATTTTTTGTATTTAAATCTTTTTGTTGAACCTTCTAATAGAATTATTACTAATTAATATGATAAAAAAGACTCCTTTTAATTTTAAATTAATAAAATCTTACCATTTAATTTCTGCAACTCGTTTCTATTGTTTAGAAATATAATTCTTAATCAGTTTTTTAGAATATATAGATTATCTAATAAAAAATTCCATGCTTTACATATTGATAATCTAAAAATTACCAGCAATTTATATAAATATCCCTCTTATTTTGTAAATGGTATAGTTAAAAAATTTAGTATCGCTGGATTTTCTTGAATTTATTTATTTAATATTGCTTTAAATTTTAGCCTGACATCTCCCTTCTCTTGTTTTAATTATATTTTATTTATACATTCACTTAGACATTAACCTTTCTATTTTTGTCCCTCTTAATGGTATATTATCTCTTGTACATGTTTTTTCGTAATACTGTTATTTATTTCTTACGAATGGCAATAGTATATCTTCTTCCTTTGTGAATGGCAACACTTGTCACTTCTTTCTGTGTTCCCGTGCTTACTAGGTTAGTGTGTTTTTTTCAGTCAGTTTTTTGGTATCCATTTTTCCTTTTATTTTTCTTATTTATGTATGTCGTCCAAGTAGAAATAGTTTATAGATATAATCTATCTATTTCTTCAGAAACATACATTTTTGTGTTTGCTTCTACAAAAAACTTGGGCATGATTACGATTTTTGTGGATTCCGGTGCCCACTCGAAGTGAGGTGAAATGCTCAGTCGCTTCTTCCACTTACACGTGGTAACAATACTTGTGAGCTCATATTTCTGTTCGAGGAGGTATTAATTTTCTGATTTGTAATTCAATTGATTTATTTTTCTCCTTCCACTAGCCAGTAGACAATTCCAATGGTGTCTATAGTTAAATACTGTCGCCATTGTCAGAAACTGGCTATTCTATCGGTTTTAATTCGAATTGTATGGCTGTCTTGATGAGAATGCAATTTCGAACTAACCGCCATTTTTTGTGTAGTTTCAATTGATTGTTCTCTACGTCTTAATCTTTTATCTTGAGCTAATTATTATTGCCTTTTCTCATTTTTTCCGTGGTTTCTTTTTATTTTTATTTATATTTATATACTTTTAATTGTGAATTTTGTATCCTTATATTCTTCACATCCCCCTTTCCATTGTAGTGATATGTTACCTTCTATCTTTATCCTTAGTCTTGGTCTATAGTTACGCATTTGTAACAGATATGCTAGAGATGGGTTTTTTTGTAAATACAGTAGTTTATGCATAATTTACGATTAAAATCTTTCATTTTATATATATATATATATATATATATATATATATATATGCACTTTCAGAGATACATCATTTCAACCGAAAAGAAAAGAAAAATTCGAATGTTATTTAGAGAAAGCAAGGGTACAAAAATGTTAAAGTGAAAAAATTAAAACAAACGTATTCGGCTGCAGTAGTATTAAAAAATTATGAGCATCGATAAAATTTAATATTTCATTTTTGAAGTCACTGGGGGGAAAGGGCCGATGAAAAACAGAAATATTTCGTTTTTTTTTCTTATTTGTGGAAAAAGTAATAAACACATAATTATGAAAATATCTCAGAGGTACATCATTTCAATGCAAATACAGACAAAATAATTCGGATGTTAAGTTGATTAGAAAAAGAGGAGGTACTAAGAGGAGGTAAAAGAGGAGGTAAAGTGGGGGTATGAAAATTAAAATAGAATAAAAATATTGATGTGAGGTATCAAAAATGCAGGCGCGTCGAAAAGAGAAAAGGAAAGGAAAAAGCCAAATATTCCATTTTTTTCCAGTCACTGGAGGAGAAAAGAAAGTTAAAAAAGATCAAATTTTTGGAGGGTTTTCTTAGTTTGGAAAAGGTAATGAAGGAAAAAATGCGAAATAATTTTCAGAGTTGCATCGTCTCAACTCAAATATAGAAAAAAAATCTCGGTTAATTCGGTTTGATTAGGAAAAGTGGAATAATTATAAAAATATTCGATTGGGGTATCAAAAAATCGGGTGTATTGAGACGAAGACCAATTATATGATGTTTTTCATTTTTGCAGACACTGAGGTGGGGGGGGGGGGGGGGGGTATAAATATTTAATTTTCCGTTTGTTTGTTTTTTTGTAATTGTTGAAAAAATAATGAACATGCACCTTAAAAATCATTTTGAGACATACATGAACTTAAGCCAAATACAAGATATTGTGCATCAAAAAATAGAGAGTATTAAAATTTAGAAAAAAAAATACTTATTTTTATTTTCCCTATAATACCTGGTAATGTCTAGGGAAAATATTGGTATCGTGTCGAAAATCGAAACTCGAGTTTTCGACGGATCTATGCGTTTCGGGCATTCTAGAAGTCAAAGAAACTATTTTTATCATGACGTTTGTATATATGACTGGGCAATGCGTGTATCTAGCTTAAAAACTAACGAAAGACATTTCTCAAAATTTGGTAGGTAAGTCACTTGTGGATTGCTATAGTGCTGATTAGATTTTGGTACGATACAAAAATTTGTTTGTTTGTTCTTCTGTTTTGCAAAATGACCCATGAAAATCGTTAAAATCTGAAATAAAAGACTAAATATTATAAAATGTATTAATTACATATTTTGTTAATTAATAAAATGTATTAATTAAATGTATTAATAAAAATAAGATCCATCCCATCACTCTAACATGAACCATTTTCGAGACATTTTAAATTTCGTTCGAAAATACATTCCAATGGCCAAGTCAAAACGAAAATTGAATGGCCAACAAGCTCTGTGTTATTTCACATAAGCGCCAGCGCTATTTTATGCAATTAAACTCTGTGTAATGCATTGCGAAAGAAAGGAAGAGACGAGAAATTTGAATCAGTAGAGAAAGTCATGAGCTGCCCACATTTTTTTTTTCACTCATTGGAGAGAGTAAAAACATCCAGTTTCTATTTGTTACTTTTCTTATATACATAATGTATAAGGAAAGTATTGTGACGGGGTCGAAAATTCGAATTCGGGTTTTCCACGGGAGTGCACGTTTCAAGCATCCCTGATCACGAATCGAACATTTTTGAGATGATGTCTGTGTGTGTGAAAGTATGTGTGTGTATCAGTGAGTCTGTGGAGACGATATCTCACGAACGAATGGAGCGATTCGAATGAAATTTGATACAAAAATCACAATCCATGAATACTGCAAGCATATTGTTTTAAAACACAATTGAATGTTCAGAACCCTCCTAAATTTTCAAATGAAATTTAAAAAAAAATCATCAAAAAATCAGAACCTTTAATAAAGTTACGCAAATAAACATTTCTTATGTAATTTTTCCTTAGAAAACGATTGACATAAATTTTAGAACGCTATCATGAATCGTTCTCGAGATATTGCATATTTATCAAATAAATTTATCAAAAAGTCCCATATATTAAAAAAATATATTAACTGTTAAGAAACATGTTCACCTTTCATATGTAATATCATGCAATAAATTGAGTGACATCATTCTCGTGGATCTAACTCGTTCCATTCACGAGAAAAGATACTTTGAGTAATATTTTTGTATTTGAACGCCAATAGTCATTTATCCGCTGTAAGAATAACTTATTTCTCCGTCCATAAATCTTGGCGAGATTTTGCGACGAATTTACCGGAATGTCGCCAACTTGGCGACATTTTTAAATGTTGCCAAATTAACGAAAATCTCTCTAAATGGATAAAAATGACGCTCAATCAATGAAAATGACGATTCATTGAAGGAAATTCAATATCTTTGAAAGAATATAAGTATCTACTATAAGAATAATATTTTCTTTAACTGTAAAGTAGTCAATTCATTGCATTATATAAGAAAAGTCATGTGTTGCCCACATCAGATTTTTTAGTTTTTATTATCCTTTTTCTTTTTCAGACATACTACATGAAGTATACAACAAAATGAGAGAGTTAAAATTAAGGAAATTTTAAGTGGCAATATCTAATTGAAAATATAAGCAGAATTAGGAGAAAAATATAATTGTAATATTGCATTCGGTGTATGAATTAAGCACTTTGAACTACAGAACCCCCCCCCCCCCTTCTCTCTCTCTTATAAAACTAATTCTTTATCGTCTCTAACATTTTACCTCTATCTCATGATGCAGACTATTAATAGCAGCAATGAGTGCGGAAAAAAATGATGAGGGACATGACTGTCAAGATGAGCAATCATCTTTGTGTGTCTTTTATTCTTACATTTACATCTTCTTTAAGTTGGATGGCTCGGCTTCATCAATTAATTATACACGAAGTGTCCGAGAGTAATATGAAATCAACGGTTTGACGTAGAAGTAAAGTCAAATATAAAATGAACTAGAGTGTACCTGAACACGGCATACCGTAATCCATTTTCAACTAGCTTGTGATTTTTATTTGTATTTCTCAAATTAAGAAAATTTTTGAAAAATCGGTATTGTAGGTCCAAATGATTACAATTGAGGTGTGTTACCCTTCACTTTGAGGGACGCGAAAAAAGATTTCGATTGATACCATACTTGGAAATGTACCTCCCGGGGGTAAATTGACCCCCCCCCCCCCGAGAGGGGCTAGTGACGTCACGAACACAAAAATTGTATCGCGTCTATTTTACACAACAGCGATTGAAACTATGATCATTGAGCCATAAATAAACCCTTTTATTCACTATATCAAATTTTGTTCTATGCTGCCAAGTTGAAAAAAAATATAAAATTTCAAATCCATTTCAAATTTTTCGCTCGAATTAAGAAAAATTCTTAGATTTCTTTTTAATAACAAAGCCGGATATAAAGTTTCGTGGAAATCCATTAACCTTTTGCTTAGTGGAACAGCATCCATCCCAAACGAAGAACCTCTCAAAAGGACAGGTATTTGACATACCCTATCCCAAGCAGTTCAATCCCCCTTTGCAGACATTGGCGTCCATTACATTTTTCCGTTGATCTGGCGACTAGATTCTAGTATTTGAGGCGAATCGAATAACACCCAAACCAAGGTTTTTTTTAGAGTGGAAGTAAGTACTCGATCATTTTGATTTAATAATATAATTTAATTTTATTATTATTTATTATTTTATTATTATAATTATGATTTAATAATTTAATTTAATAAGATAATGTTACTTAATCAGTCATCCAATGTTATTATGATTAGTCTCCGGTGTGAGAAGCTATTGAACTTTTACATCTGGAACAATCATAGACCTTATAAGATCTATGAGAATGATGTTCGGGGGGGGGGGGGGGCAGAGGATAGTTCGGAACACGTTCTGGCCCTTCTTCTGTTGTGATGCCAACTTTTAGTGTAGGATGTATGGTCTCTTAAATTGTCTAATATTATCTTTTAAGTACAAAGGAAAGTAAGTCTTAATTATTTTCTTTAGCACATATCACGGTTATAAAAGCAAAGTTAAACATAATATGGATCAAGTTGACGGACCGTCGTGAGGACGATGCCTTTTTTGCTGGGGACATTCCAAAACCGTAAACAAAAAGAAAAAAAAGAGCAGTGCTGCTGTCACATAATGTGCCTGCGTATCGATCGATGTTTTAGATCCTGTTCGGCTGGTTTCCACACCACCCCTAGAGGTACGGCTGTCGGCGCAATTTTTTTAGAGTGGTGTCCCCTGTAGGCCTAATCCATTTTTCCTAAATTAATAATATGCAAAACCTAAGGTAGATAATTATAAAATAACACAAGAAATTTCTGGTTACATAAAGGCCGAAAGAAATGATCAAAACGAGAGGTGCCTTCATGGAGGACTTTGTGAAGAAAACTGCACCGCATTTACATGCCATGCCAAAGAAACCATAAAAAACTTGGCACGTGCAGCTAGTCAATCCCATCGGGACTGAGCGACAAACGAAGATGGTAACGCTTCTGGTAGAGATCCGTAGTCACAGAGAGAGTTGTCGTAATAGTAATATTTGTCACATAATCAACTTGCAGGTGAGATCGTTGCATGATTTATTATTCTCACCATGACCCAATGGGTGTGCTAATTGTTTCTTTGAGATTTAAATGCCTTCCTGAACCACCCCCTGACTCGGGAGAACAGGCTTTTCTTCTTTTTAGATAAAGCAAAACCTGTAAATAAAAAAAAATATTTTAATACGATATTTGGCGTAATCATGACTTAAACTACTGATGCTGGGTCGGGAAACACCTTAAGAAATTTAATGTGTCCGGCATGATGGACTTCAGCACAAAAATATCCCTAATTGATAAAGTTTGATAGTGTGGTCAGGCAACGTAAATTAAAGCTTTCGTAAAAACTGTCTCGTTGAGTGACAATAAGTTTGTTGCTGCTACCACATAATATAATAAAGAGAGTTGTTTTGAATAGCTAATTTAACCTATCTGGCATGGTACTAACATAAAAAAACTGTTAATCCAATTTATGAATTGTATTTTGCATACCTTGTATAGGATCCGTCTCTACTTCAAGAAAGACATTGTTATTCGGACTTTCAGGTGTCACTTGCTTTTCGGTGGTGGGTGACACGTTGCCGCAGTGGTCAAAGTCTGTCTCGAAAACAGAAAAAGCAAAATTTTCGAAAGGAGACGGTTCATCTGCTCTGTTAAAACCTGCAGGAGATACAGTAGAACAAACAATCTAATATCACTGCATTCATTAGATAATAAGAAAGAAAAGAAAGTTTGTCCGAAAAGGGAAATAGTTTTGCGAAGGATCATTCGATTTTACCTGCTGTGTCAGGCTCGTCAACTTGGCCTTCTTCAATGTCCTGTTTAGTCAGTGGATCTGCGTCTAAGGAGGCTAGAATGTCGTCCAGTAGCTCCTTGACTTCCTAAAGGGTACTCTCGCTGTTACCATCGTTCTCTGCGAAAGGGAGGAATGGGACAGTTGCGAGTTCGGGACGGAGACTCGGTTGAGTTCCTTCCCAGAAAGAATAGTTGTTATTCTCAAACACGGAAAAGTCAGCGAAGTCTTCAGTTATAAAAATTTTATCTACTTTTCTGACATCTGTGAATAAAGATATAACAAGAAAAAAATATTATTGATACGGATCTCAAAATAATATTTGACAACTTGCATATTCTCTAGAGAAATTCTTACCTTCGTATACTGCCGCCTCTTGAGCGTGTGAAGGTAAATTCTCATGCAAGGACCCTTCATTGGCTTCATTGGGAGCATCACCGATACGAAGGCTTGGCGACTCGAACGCTGGAAAGTCGGCAGAGTTTGCAGTACGTTATCGTCTTTTCTCAGAAAATCTACAAAGCAAAATATACTGTGAGATATCAAGGGGCTAATTTAAAATGATCTCTTATTTCAAGAAAGATCGTGAAGTTTCCCGGATAAGGAAACATTAAGCAAGGTAATTATGCACAAAGTATACAAAATAACACATCTAAATTTACACATCAAAATTTACACAAAATAACACATCTAAAAATAACGCATCACTTTACCTGAGCCTCTGCGCACGAAGCACGTCCATATCAGGTCTGGAAGAAGGATGTTGTTTCTGAACACCCACGAGTGCTCCAGGAGGGCAGATGCCTGGGGTCGGTCTTCCGGATAATACCGCAAACAGGACCGGATCAGGTTCAGAGCGCCTGCTATTTCAGTTTTGCTAACCGACGCTCGAGGGAACGTCCGATGCACCAGGGACCCGAAGAACTCCGGCTGAAAGAAGCAAACAGATGATGGTGAACATCCAAAATTTTGTGAAATTATTCGTAGATGATTGCTTTAAATTATTGCGATTACTTATCAAAGGGAACTCCTAAAGCTCATAACTTATTCTCTACATCTGAGCTGCTGAAACGATTTTTGCCTACTGGCAGTAATAAAGTATTTGATAGAATATCCATTTTGAAGAACACCTAGCCAACTAATAAGCCTTCCCTTACACACATGAAGCCGAATGGGAATTAATGCTGTTTTTCCTCTGAACTGCAGTTAACTTTCAGTTCAGTCAGTCTGAAAAATCTATCTGGAAAGAGGGTGGCGTGTATCAAATCAGTGTTTCTCTTCATAATATTCGACTCCAGGTTCCCTTCATAACAAAATTTCTCAGTTTTAAAATATTTATCGAGATATTCATTTAATAATTGGCTAACGTGGCGTCTTTGCCGAGAGATTCTTTTATTGTGTTGTATTCGGCGGAACATTATTTTAACTGCAAGCATTTTGGCTCCGAAATGAGTGAGGAACTGAATTACTTATAGTGTTTACCTCATAAGATAAGCAAAGAAATAATGACTAATGTTCTTCTGGAAACAAAGTGTTGTCTGTTGGGATTCTTAAAGTACTACGCATTATTGATTTGTGTAGAATAACGAATTGAATTTCGACATCTAATCCCTCATCTGTTTTTCTTTTACTTTTTAAACTTCAAAATTCAACCGAATGATAGAACTATTCAAAGAGCAACTGGAATTTTTAATTGGGGAAATATTTTGATTCTGATACGAACCTGAAGAGCTTTGAACAGATGAGGATAGGCGTCTTCGTGCCAAAATCGGAGCTACTTCGTCTGCCTCAGTTGCTTCTTGTACCAGTAATCTCCCGTGAGAACGTTGAGCACCAGAAGGTCCAGATATCAAAGGGGATTCCCTCC
Source organism: Amaurobius ferox (assembly GCA_951213105.1). Taxonomy (NCBI): domain Eukaryota; kingdom Metazoa; phylum Arthropoda; class Arachnida; order Araneae; family Amaurobiidae; genus Amaurobius; species Amaurobius ferox. The sequence goes on from OX578150.1 coordinate 134,419,466, forward strand.
ACATCCTGATAGGTCCCCTTCCATCCTCGCCAAGCTTCTGGCGGAAAATACTTAGTCATGAGGCCATGCCTGGGAAAGAATGGAAAATAATACACTTTTTGAAAACGGAACAAATGCAAGGGAATGGGAAAGATTTCGACTCCTGCAATTGATAAATTACGGTATACAGCACGAACCATTACCTTTAAGACAATTTGTATATTCTACGCCATAGTAACGTGTAAAGAGCCTTTCTGCCAATCGTATCCTGGAACTCCGAACTGCCCAGCCGACGCCCTACCCTTGAGTTACTGGACGCAAGCTTTTATCGTGGACGTGGACTCTGCAAACGTATCTTGAATCCGAGACGTGGGCTTTCCCGCCTCATTCTCAGTCCCTTGGAAAAACGTCAATCTAAAAATTATTGCAGAGCAAAGTCGCCAAATAGAAAATAGAAAATAATTGTTAAGTTTAAGTGGGATGGGATAGAGTGAGATACACTGAATTTTAGTTTTAAATTTGTTGTGTTAAATTTAATTACAAAATAGGAATAGAACTTACCTTGACACAGGTTCTGTGGTCGTATTGATGAAAGAGTAATCCGACAGAACGGCTGAGTTGGTCGCTGTTATCCGCACGTTATCTCTCTTGATGTCGAGGTGGCAGATTTGCTTTTCGTGCAGGTAGGCCAACCCGGACAGGATATCGCGCATCCAGGATTTCACAGAATCGAAAGCTGCAGGACTGGATCGGTACTTTTTGTCTTTCAGCAGTTAGTGCATGGTTTTCGGGTGTAGAGGCATCATGAACAGATCGAAACCGTCGCAAGGGGTGTAGTCGAGCAAAGGCAGGACGTTGGGATGATCCCATTCTTTCCAATGGGTTTTTTCCATCCTCCAAGTCATTTCAGCACGTATGATCTTAACGGCTGCTTTGTCGACTTCTTCAGGAACCTTGACGGCAAACACATCTCCAAAATATCCAGTTCCGAGATTCTTGGCGAACTTAAGTTGTTTGTCTTTCAAGACAAACAACAAGTCTGTCTTTCAAGACAAACTACTTTCAAGACAATGGCCTTCTTCCTTTGTGAACGACGATGCTTTTTGTTAGGCATGGAAAAATAAGATGTTGATTCAAGAGTCGTTAGGTAATTAAGTCGGTTGATGACCGCTTTATAAAAATTGCAGTTTTTAGATGGTTTCAACTGCGAAATGTTCGCCAAACAGACAAATTCTTAGTCAATCGATGAAAATGGTCAGAAATAACAAATTGAACACGTTAGTAATTCGCTTTTCGTAAGAGGAGTTAAGTCGCCCAAGTAACATTCAAATGAGACTTGAAATGATAAGGGGAAGAATTGTTGGGTGTTAATGGTATTTCTCTATCATTGTTGCAACAATGATTCCGTGTTTTGCAGTGTTCCGAGTTCCACTGAAGTCATTGCTATCTTATATTATATTGTTTTAAAATCATTGTTTACTTCTATTTTATTTAAATGAAATGAAAATTTCCCAGTTAGAGCGAAGGAAAAATAATGTATTGTATCCTTCACATGACTTAACCAACGTATTAACAAATTTAAATATTGAACAATAATTTTTTTGTAAATGAATCTCAATGAGTATCAATAGAATTGTTTTTTATACCAATTAGAATATGCGTACCCACTTTAATTGAAATCGATTGATCCATTCGAGCTATATCATGCTTTCCATGGAAGAATAAACATTTTAATATCTCGATAATGATTCGTCATGTCATAACTCCTAAACAATGGCTTTGATTTAAATCTAGAAAAATGTACTTGCATAGCGTTCTCTCATTTGATAATAATGCGTAAATGTTTTTTTATTATAATTTTTCCACTTAAATAACGAAAAATACAAGATCTCGTTAACTGTTCCAACGGGAGTCCTATCAATGATGTTATTTTCATTTAAATTAAAAAACAAAAACAAAAACGAAGTTTATCTCAAAAATTTTAACGTAAATATTTTTTTTTTCAAATTTTGCAAAGAAAATATCTAAATATGTGCGAGCTTTCCCTTGCACCATTCCCCAAAAATCAATGTGTATTGAGGTCGTTCATTGAGGGAAAATATACATATTTTCCAAATTGCATTCAATTTATTTGAAAGATTATTAATTGAGTCCTAAATTTTCTTTCCTGCTTCTTGTGCTTTAGATTTACTCTCTCGTACCATAGAATATAGAGAGAGTATTTTTTTACGAAAAATTTCGATTTCTATATTTTGATGCCAGTATATGTTTTAGACCTCCTCAACATGTTTTTTTCTTCTTTTTTTGTACTTTTTTTTCACGAAATTTTTATGCGGCTTTGTTTACGAAAAAATTCAGAATTAGACAGAAATTTTTAAGCGAATTTTTGAGCGAAAACTACTTAATTTATTCGAAATTTTATAATTTCTTAACATGGCAGCATAGGACAAAATTGGACATCACCTTACATAAAGGGTGTTCATTGATCACGAAACAGTTTCAATCATTGTAGTGAAAATAGCCGTGATACGAATTTTGTGTTCGTGGCATCATTAGCCCCCTCGAGGAGGGAAGTTACCGTATAGGAAGTTACCGGGGGAAGGATTATTCCGTATATTTAGTGTTGATGATGATTATTATTTACATTTAATGGTGATAATAGTAGACAAGAAGTGGGGTTTCTGCTGCAGTGGCTCAGCAATGTTCAGCGCTCAGCAAAATGGCCGCCATCTTGGATTTTGTAATCTTAGACGGGGGTAAAAGGAAAAATTTGAGGGTTTTAATTTTTTAGAAACTTTTTCGGGGTGGCAACTGTAGTGTAGTCTTATACGAGGGTATTGTCTTTTGGGATAAATGAATTTTTAATGAGATAATGAGAGTGTACAGAAATTTTTTTAAGAGTGGCAACACTCTGCAGTTCTGCTGCAGTAGCTTAGCGATGCTCAGCGTCACCTAGCAGCAGAAAGGGTGAGCTATTCAGGGTAGGACTTGGGATTTTTTTCAAATATCATGGTAATGAAAGGCATATTATATTAAGTATTGAATATTGAAAGGCGATACGGGGGAATTTATTGTGTTTAACATTCGGGTGCTACGGAAACACCTGGGATTTCTTTACTAGAAGATATGGTTTACGTATACCGCAACGCCAGCGCCACATCGTGGTGGAAAGGGGGTCTACCCAAGTTGGAGATTTTTTGTAACATTGAATATCCCTGCGCCAAGGGTGTGACAAGGTTATTTCTAAAGAAAAAAAAAAGTTCTTACACCATCCCTTCGCTGTAGCCAACGGCCCTACCGTGCAGAAAACACCGGTTCTCGTTAGATCACCGAAGTCAAGCAGCATCGGGCGCGGTTAGTACTTGGGTGGGTGACCACCTGGGAACACCGCGTGCTGTTGGCACATTTCGGGCGCGGTAGCCCGGTGGTTTGCGCGCTGGATTTGCACGCTGCCACAACTGCCGCCGTTTTCATGCAGAGTACGATCACCTTAAACATGTGGGTCCGTAAGTCCTTCCGAGAGGTTGGTGGTAGGAGAAGGAGGGTACGGTCCCTGTGGATGCCTCCCTCACTGGATTCCGGTCTAAATTGGGTGGCACTTTCCGGCCGTCCAAACGGATACCTTACACCTTTCTGGTAGGTCGGACGGTCTGGGTCTCAACAACGACTATCCCTTCGCTATATCGCGGTTACCGAATACTTAACAGTGAATTAAATTTAACTGTGAAGTTAACTGTGAAAATGCCGCATGAAGCATTTCTTAAAATACAAAGAGTGGGATAGAGGTGTTTTGAATTTCCCAAATGTACTTTTTGAAGTGTTTGAATTTCACAAAAATGTGTTTCTTAGTAACAAAATTTTAGCAAATGTAAGTTTTTACTTGCAAAAAACCAGCAAATATGATTTTCGTGTGTTTAAAAATAACATCTGTGTGTTTTGAACCACTTGAATTTCGCACGTGTGCAAATTTTGCACAAAAATTAACAAAAAACGTGTTTTGAAGTGTTTAAATATTGCCAATGTACGTTTCGAACGTTTCAAAAAACATACATGTGTGTTTTGAACCACTTGAATTAGTAAAAACGTATTTTCTACTAATTCAAGCAAATGAAAAAAATTAAGCAAATGTAAGTTTTTCACTTGTTAAACACTAACAAATAGGTGTTTTAAACCACTTGAATTCATAAAAAATTTAAGAATTTAAAATTTTAATTTAAAAATTTAATTAAGTTTTAAACTAGCTGAATCGAGTGAATTTATGTTTTAAACCACTTGAATTTCGGAAATTTCAGGGATATGTACATTGAGTGAATTGAGTGAATTCAGTAAATTGAGTTAAGTGAGTGAGTGATTTTTCTTTTTTTTTTTAATTGTAGTCCCACTATCATCCCGCCAATTTAGACTGGATAAAAAACAGCAAGTGTCTAATATCCAATATAAATGAGCGCTGCAATTTAACTATGACTCTCATAAATTTGATAATCTTCTTCAGAGTATTCAGTGTTTCTTAAAAGGTATAAAAATATCACAAGTGTGGGACCACCTCCAGCCCGATGTATATGATACACACCCACACTGTATCTCTTGCACGATTCTTCAGGAATATTAAAGTCCCCGTACTCCAAGCTCTTGATTCCATCTTTTAAAATATAACGTTTATCATCAAAGAGTGATAAGGCTATTTTGTTAACTTTAAAAGTCATGCAGGGGTATATGTTGTATACCCCCCTCTTTCCCCTGATACCTTTTATAAGTTTTATATAGGTAGCACTAAACGTAATTGGTATTCGATTGGCGGAACATGCTAGAGACGTTAAAAATGGTAGGCAATCGACTGCCCTTGCCCAATTAGTGATTAATGATAATTTTCAACCCCTTTTTGAAAAATCTTTTCTTTTGATCAGCTGTAATAATCCCCGGTCTATTTTACGCTACGAGTCTCTTTTTATTTATCTATATCTCTATATCGCACTTATATTTGTAATTTTGTCCCAGCCCATGTTTTAACTTATGCTTGGCGACTCTTTCTCGATTTCATGAGAATCAAACCTTTACAAAGTTGCCTTTTATTTATAAAATTTAATTTTCTATATTGATGTTTAAACTGACTTTTGACGATATGTTATCTCGATTTTGTAATTTTTGTAATTTTTTTAAATCTGGATGCATAAAATACGTTTTGGGGTAATGTCAGTTTTAGGATATGCAAATTCAGCTTGCCGGTAGTGGATTGTATTTAAGCCTGTTGGCAATTTTTTCATTTTAACGCCACTGAGGAAAGATACGATGATACCCGAAAGCGCTCTGGCTTTTTTTAAAAATGTATGTGCGTCTGAAGGATGTTTTAAATAAAATGACATTTGTGATCTATTGATTTGTCATTCTGTTATATAAGTTGATCGATTGTAACTGGAAATTGACTTGTTTAAAGGTGTCATCCTAGTAGCAGTAAAACTAGACGTTTGTGTAGATCTCATATAAAAGAATAATTAATTCTCATATAAAAGAAATTCTCATATAAGCGAATAATTCTCATATGAAAGAATAAAAGTGGCAGTAAAATTACTCTTTTATAAGTAATTCTTATATAAATGAAGAAAACAACACATTCAAATAGATATAACTACCTTTTTAAGTTTGTAACTGCAAATTGACCTATTTAAATGTGTCATCCTAGTGGCAGTAAAACTAGACTTTTGTGCAGTTCTCATATAAGAATAATTAATTCTCATATAAAAGAAATTTTCATATAAAAGAAATTCTTATATAAAAGAATAAAAATGGCAGTAAAACTATTCTTTTATAAGCAATTCTCATATAAATGAATAAAATAACACAGTCATGCAGATATGCGAGTAGTTATCGTTTTAAGTGTGTAACTGTAAATTGACCCGTGTAAAAAGTGTCATTCTAGTGGCAATAAACCCAGTTTCTGTGTGTTCTTACTCTGTTCATACATTTTTAGTGTGTAGGGAAAGTTGTGCGCGCCCAGGCAATACCTTTTATTTTATTTCTACAGTTCTAGCGAATGCAACCCCCAGACTTTTTCTTCCCTTTCGCCATCGCGGTATGTGTCAACACCCTCCTCCGTTGCCGTAAGAATTTTTCTTTCGAATGTCCGTCTTTTGTAGGGGTTCACCACTCAATTCAATTTCCGTCTAAGGTTTTTTTTGTGTGTGTGTGAGTATCTTCCTATTTGGGTGCCGGCGGGTGTTCCTATTCCTCGACTCGGATAAAGTTGTCAAAAATGCAATTTTTTAGAACTTTGGTTTCTAACTTAGCATAAACTAGAATTCTTATTTGTGGAGCCTCGGTGTATTAGGAAAAGCCGAATATCGACGTAAAATTAACTTTGGGGCTCAACTCGACCGTCACATACCAAAATCCATTTTCAAATAGCTTGTGATTTTCTTTTCTTTCGTTCTTTATATATATATATATTTATATATCTATAAAGAACGAAAGAAAAGAAAATCACAAGCTATTTGAAAATGGATTTTGTAAATGGATATATATATATATATATATATATATATATATATATATATAATTTGATGAATCTCTATTGCAAGAAAAAATTTGAAATATCTGTTTTGTAGGTCCAAATGATCGAAATTATATCCTGTTACTCTTCATTTTAAAGGACTTTTTTGCTTGATACAATACTTGACAATGTACCCTCTTGGGGGGGGGGGGGGGACTTAACGAGGAGCTAATAACGGTGAACACAAAAATGGGGATGGGACAGTCTAGTGGTTAGTGCGCGGGAATTGCACTCAGACGACCCGAGTTCTATTCCCGACTCTGCCCAAACTGTTTCCGTGTTCACACGATGTACAGGCACGTTAAATATGTGGGTCCGCAAATCCTTCCGAGAGGTTTGTGTCAGGGAAAGGAGGATACGGTGCCTGTGGATGCTTCCCACATAAGGTTCCGGTCTGAATTGGGTGAGCTTTTTCTGCCGTTCAAACAGATGCCTTGCACTTTCGGGTCGGTCGGGCTGTCTGGATCGAAGAAGAATACCGCCAGAACGTTTCATGCTCGCATTCTAAAGTTTATATCATTCGTTTTCTAATAAAAAAAAACTACATAATAAATGACTATCTATGTAACAACATTGAAGGCTTCTATTTTTTTATTTTTTTTCCAAAAGGTCTTTTGCAAATTTTGAGGGTTTGCGAAAATTCGATTACGTTTAAAATCAATGTAGTTTCTGTATTCACTGATTGTAGTAATTGCACCAAATTCCGCTCGAAATGCTCCATTTGTTCGTGAAATATTGCATTCACACACACACACACTTGTTGGTGGTCTGGATCGAAGAAAAAGAAGAACACAAAAATGGTACCAAGACTACTTCTCTCTACAATGATTCAAATTGTTAAGTTTCGTGACCATTGAGCCATAAATAAACCCTTTTATGCATGGCTATTGATTAAGTCAAATTTTGTTCTATTCTGCAGTGTTAAGTAAATATAAAATTTCAAATACACTTTGAAGTTTTCGCTTGTATTTCAAAAAAAGAAAAAAAAATTCTATCTAGGTCTAGAATTTCCGTTACAAAATCAAATAAAATGTTTCGTGAAAATCCATTAATATGTGTGACAGCTATCGTATGCACAAGAAATCGAGCACCGATAGATAAACATCACTCCAAAATGAGTCGAAACGTGTTCATGCGATGCTGAAACATATATTGTATATTCTATAGTGTGAGAAAGTAAAAAATCTGATGTGGGCAGCACACGACTTTCCTTATATAATGAAATTAATTTACTACTTTTAGAGTTAAAAAAATAGGTTATTCTTATAGTATAGATACTTATATTCTTTCCAAGATATTGCATTTTTGTCAATGAGTCGTCATTTTCGTTGATTTAGTTACTTCACTGATCATTTTTATCCATTTGGCGAGATATTCGGTATTAAAATCGGTAGTAATTACTTCTTAATTTTAAATCACTTATTCACAATTATAAAAATTTTAATTACTTCTTAATTTTAAAAGGCTAAACGGCTATCTTGCGAACCTTGGACCAATGACGTCATCTTGTGAACTTTGGAGTGATGACGTCATTTTATGTGAAATCTTAGATAAGATAAGAACTGATAAGCTCTCATCTAATTGTTGTAATTAGTGTGTTTATCGTTCATTTCTAGTTTGGATGTCGACTTGTGAAGGCCTCATACTGTTAGTTATTTTCGTGTTTTTGGTAGCTATTCTTGTATATTCCGCGTGATACATATCACCTAAAGTTATAAAAATATATATAAAATTTTTCTAAGTATATAATGTTAATGTGATTTAAAATTAGGAACTTTAAGTAAGTTTGGTACATATTTTCACTCTATGATTTCGAAGCTGAATGAAATAATATAGAAATTTTCTCATGTAGATAACAATTGTATTTACCACAATCTAATGTTGTACGATTCATTAAAAATTATAAGTTCTAATCACTTCATATCTTATGTGATCTGTTTGCACACGACACTCGATTTAGGTTATGTGATTATACTTATGAAGTTGTTTGATAAGTCATTTCAACTTTGGGCGTTGTGTGGATAGGTTTGGTTCGTTCATAGCTGCGACAAAATTATAATGTTTTAAGATGTTAGTGTTTTAAAAATAAATCTTATACTGTGAATGTCGTAGTTGGATGTTACTATCTAAAAAGAATGCCTAAAATTCAAAGTATGCCATCACTCGAGCAAATAATTTCTAGTGTAAATAGTGCGGAGTTGACTGTTCCTACCCTAGAAGAAACAAAATCTGTGGACATTGTCTCAGATGTGATTAATTCGCCCTCACAAAAATTTGCTGAGGATTGGTTAGAGACCTATCTTATGTCTTCCAAAACCCCAGCAGAAACATCTACCGTTGTCAATTCACAAGTTCTCACCGAGGTTGAAAACTCAACTCAAGATCTACTTTCTTGTGCTCTAACACATAGCGGAGTGTTATCTTCCACTACAGAATCAGTTTCGACTGAATCTACTTCTTCAGATTTTATGCAAGATGCACTCCGTCGTTGGCATTTAGGATCTAATGTGTATGTATATTTAAAACTTCGTCATGGGAAGTTAAAAGTGTATATATGGAAATATCTCTCTAACGATCGAAATGAATTACAGCCTACGCGTGAAGGTGTTACACTGTCACCGACTACGTGGAGTGAATTTTCTCAAAAATTGTGGTCGTTCAATATTCTATATGCAGATACCTCTTTCATCAGTCGCAATGAGTTGTTCTGTTTCAATGACAACGGAAAATTGCATTTGCAGAAAATAATTCAATTATATGATTCAAAATTTTGTCTAACACAGTGTCATATTACCTTAGATAAAAATCAAATAGCATGTTTACAGAATAGTGTTAACAACATTAGTATACATCTTCGAGAAAGTATATTTATAGAGTGGCTTCCTGCTCAAATATTAAAAATAAAGAACACTATAACCTTTCTACCATCACTTATTTGTGACAAAAATTTTGCATTCGAACAATTAATCTCTTGTATTCATGACAACATCATGTGTCATGTAAGAAAACTTTTCAAATGTGTCGGCTGTGTTGCTCAGGTTGAAGATTTAAGTTACCATGAATGTCTTTACAGCACTCCATTACAAATGTATGACAGAGTGTCTGAACAAGTGCTTCTAAATCTTGACATTAATAACATTGCTAAGAAAGTTTTGTTGCGTGGTGAAGAAGTCTTTTACTGCTATGATAGAAATTTTTTCGAGTCATTCAAATCAGAGGACTATGAATGTGCAATAAGGAAATCATTTTAACTTATTTGTTTAAATGTACAACTGATAATGGTTAATGTGTATTTCATGAATAATAGATTCATTAAATGGTTTTTATCTCTCAAATTGAATTTCTTATTTATACTCATTAGCTAATTTTTTTTTTTTTTAAGCATGTTCCATTTAAGAAATGTTATATGGTTATGAGTTATGTATCTATACATTCAAGTGTAACATGTTTACTAATCTCACTTTTTAAAATAAAATATAAAAAATTAAAAATAGATTTATTCGAATCATATCAAATGTCTACAGTGTGAGTTTCATAACAAAGGATATTTACACTTTACAGAGTTTAAATCATAAATTTATAATCAATGTCAAAATTCTGAATTCATTCAAAATAAATGGTAAGTTATGTTCCATTCTCTAAAGTATGAAGATTCATAAACAATGCTGTGTTTCAATCTCTAAGAATCGGTGAAAATTCGACTGTAGTTTCTTAAAAATCTACGAAGTTGGGAGTTATTCTGTAATAGGTGTAAAATTTTGTTGTAGTCCTGTCATTTTCTGTATGTTGTTAAATATGTACATTCAAATGGGATCATTTATTAAGAGCAGAGGGGTCTTATGGAGCACCTACAGCCACAAAATTGTGACATTTCTATGTGCATGTCAATAATGTCTCCTATTAAGATATCAAAACTCATTACATGTTTCTTTTAAGGTGTTAATTGCATATCTTTCATATTTTTTAATGTTATTGCAATGTACTGTACTTGTCTCAGAGGGTCACTCTTTCATTTAAATTCAATGTTAACAATCACCTATCCTTAAAAACAGTAAGTTATATACTATTCTTCTTTAAAAAAATATATATATATACTCGTTTAATGATCTTAAACGTTGTTGTAACAATAAAACCTAGCTCTTATTTGATAGTCATACACTAAGTATTGTGCAATTTTTGTCAAATTGCATTAAAATTTGATAATTTTAAATGGGGAAAAAAAAAAACATTCGTGAGTATTCTATAATATTGAAATGCATAGATCTTCCAGCTCTTGTATGTATTGTATAATTTGATAAATTTTTCATTTAAATATGGGAACTGCTTAAAACAATAACATTGCAATTAACTCGCTTTGCGAACATGAACTTTGGGTTACTATCTGTTACACTGATAAGCGCGATAAGCTATAGAGCCGATTTGGAATGTATTTTGGGTGAGTCTTTGGCCTGCATGTTGTGTGTATTGAGGGGGGGGGGGGAGGGGGTATATTTATGGAAAATATGTATTCATATACATATTCTTTCTGAGAGCAGCTTTTTCAAAATAAGATCCACACATTTTAGTGGTGTCTATTGAAATGTGAGGATGCAATCATGCATTTGCAATTGTCGGATTTCCACTTGGACGAATTCAGACGTAAAATACACCTCTAATGCTTTTTTTTTTTTAAATTACAACTTAACATTTAGAAGGTATATGGAATATCTGCTTATATGAAAAAAAAAATGGATAGCATAAGACAGTAGCAAGTTATTAAAAAGAAAAAAGAAAAAAAAAATGCATAATTTGGAAAGAATAATTGTGTGGTGGCAATACGGCAACATAATGACATCATTATAGATAAGATCTAATTTTTAATAATGTAATAAGAGTGTATCACTCATTTGGAGTGTGGACAGTAAGTTGTCGCTCCGTGAGTTCCAATTTTGTTAACTATTTTCAATGTGAATATAAAAATTATATGAAATGATTCTAAATATTCAAACTTAGAAGCTTCAACTAAGTTCGGTTTCATTGAAATATTTGTCTTGTAAATATTTGCATCGGTAAAACCACCAGTGAATATAAAAATTATATGAAATGATTCTAAATATTCAAACTTAGAAGCTTCAACTAAGTTCGGTTTCATTGAAATATTTGTCTTGTAAATATTTGCATCGGTAAAACCACCATTGGTAGTTCAAACAGTCGATTCGTATTTAGAAAATTCTAGAACCGTAGTGTACAACTGTAGAAATCTATTTTTAAAAGCTGTCGAAACAGATATTTTTTTCATAAAAATGTGTTCCATACAATTTATGTCTACCGATGAAATACAACTATTTCGGACATTTTTAAAAATTTAAAAAGTTTGAAAGTTAGTGTGATAAAATCTCACACAATACTTACTCGCTTCATGTTTAGCAGGTTTTAATACCGGGTGTTGAAATCTAGGTACATGTATGTGCAAAATGGTCTATTCCTATTCAATAGATTTTAAAATGTGTTGGTGTCCTGAAAAAAATAATGTACACTCACTTCTAAGTTCTATAATGGTAGTAAAATTACGATGTTAAAATGGTGATATCATATTCATTGGGTTTTATTTAAACTGAATGCTAAAATTTTTGGGGGTGAAAATTCGTTAGTTTGTTAAATTCTAAACTTCGATATTTCAATTACATCCACCATTTTAAAAATGGCCGAATCATATTCAATGCGTAATATCATTAAAATGATGTATTTCAGATTACGTGTACCAAATCAGACCCTTGAAGTATCCAACTATTAAAATATATTATTAGAAAAAATAGGTGGCAACACCTCATACTGCTGACGTCATTATAGATAATATCTAATTTTTAATAGCGTAATGAGAGTGTATCACTCATTTGAAGTTTGACCAGCGGGTAGTGAAGACGTCGTTCTGTGAGTTCTAATTTCCATTATTATTTTTATATACTTTTAGATTTATTTTTCAAAAATCACACACACACACACTTAGAATGGTCAAATCCTGTTCACAAAACATAATTTCAGCTATGTATTACATTCATGTTTTTAAAGTTTGTGTATACATTTGTTTTTAGATACACAACACTCAGAATGGTCGAATGCTATTCACTTAACACCATTTTGAAAATGCGTAACTATACTTGGGTGTATTCAAATCATTTTTAAAAAAAATTATATTGATAGTTAGATTTATTTAAAAAAAAAAAAAAAAAAAAAATCCACTGAATACAATTTTAGCTAATTATTACATTCGTGTTTTCAAAGTTTGTGTATACATTTGTTTTTAGATACACAACACTTAAAATGGTCGAATCGTATTCATTGAACACAATTTGTGTGTTCATCCGTAATCAATTTGTTTTTAAACATTCGAAATCATTTCGTTATTATTATAAAAATCGTATTGATTTATTTTTAAAAAAAAATCCACTGAATACAATTTTAGCTAATTATTACATTCGTGTTTTTAAAGTTTGTGTATACATTTGTTTTTAGATACACAACACTTAAAATGGTTGAATCGTATTCATGTAACATCATTTTTGTGTCCACTGAACACAATTTTTGTGTTCATCCGTAATCAATTTGTTTTTAAACATTCGAAATCATTTCGTTATTATTATAAAAATCGTATTGATTTATTTAAAAAAAAAAAAAAAATCCACTGAATACAATTTTAGCTAATTATTACATTCGTGTTTTTAAAGTTTGTGTATACATTTGTTTTTAGATACACAACACTCAGAATGGTCGAATGGTATTCACTGAATACAAGTTTCGTGTCCACTGAACACAATTTTAGTTAATTATTACATTCGTGTTTTTAAAGTTTGTGTATACATTTGTTTTAAAAAAAAAATCATTGTATTATAATATACATATTTATATTCACTCCGTAACATTCTGTTTTAAAACGCACCCTTTATAAAGTGCATCGCTATTCGAATGAACTTTGAAAAATAATCTAACTTCCACTGATAAGGTACACTTCGAAGTTAACTGCCTATAAAGCACGGGTGCTTTGGCACGATGGTAAGACGCGCGACTTCTAATCAGTTGGACCCAAGATCGAATCCAGTTCCTGACAAGTGAAACATTAATTTCTTTTGGAAAAAAAAAATGCCGATAGATGGCAGCACTTCATCAAAATTCGCCAGAGGGCGCTTTAACTACGTCACGCTGATAAGATCTTTCACTCTGTCGCTGACCAGCAGAGAGGGAGGACGTGTGCTAAGGAGCTCCAAGGCGCGACACGTCATTTCCAGATTGTTCGATTGCGACATCCCTTGAAACTTCTTCCTCAGGTCAAAGGTCAGTCGCTGATTGCGACATCGCTTGAAACCACTTCCTCAGGTCAGCGATTGTGACATTCCCTCTCAAGAGTGAAACTCACTCCGTATGAGTCATCAGGCCTCCGTGAAAGACTTCGCAATTGCCCTCTTCCGAAAGAGGCATCCGGTGCTGCACCACCTCACCAAACTTCCAAAAGAGGGGAGGGGGGCACTGAGAGGCATCCTGGGGGGTCTCAAGACCCTCTAAGAGGGGCTTCCTCTCAAAAGAGGGAAGACACTCCAAAGAGGGGAGGCGGCTCAAGAGAGGCATCCTCCCAAAGAGGGACCCTCCTCCCAAAGAGGGCCTCTCCTCCTGCTGCGCTTGCTGCGCCTCCCCGATCCGCCGCAGAACCCCCAATTTATAACTACTCTCCTGCTAGTACTACTTTTACCGAGGTTAGTATCCTGCGTAGTCGTTATCCTCTCACTTTGAAAACGACTCTCCATCTTCCAGAGTCAACTAAATCCGCACTAGTCGTGCTACGGTCACTTTCGAACTTCTAACATCTTTGTACTAACCTACAGAGTGATTCGTTCTGGCGCCATTGTAAAGAACCTTGCTGCCCCAACCGGGAATCGAACCCTGGATCTCCGAACTGGCTAGACGCTCTACCATTGAGCTAATGGGACGAAATTACAAGCTCTTATGGTTGAAGTGAACTTCTGCAATTGACACGGCTAATTTTGATATACAATTGTTGGACTTGTGCAAATTTGCCCTCCATAAAACTTTATTTGACATCTTGGTACTGAAATAGAAGAGCTGCAAAAAGAAAAATACAATCTGATTTCACAGCGCAAGCAGACTGCTATAAAAAACCTACAGAAGGCAGATTCGATGATCTTCAATACTTGAATAGTTTTGCGTTGAAAAAATTTGCATTTGGTGTTTGATCTCAGTTTCCTTGGGTCTACGTATTTAAGTGAGCAATCGTTTTCTAACATAAATTTCATTCATTGTAAATTGAGGATCCAAATTCCTGATGACAACTTGGAATCGTGCCATGCATTAAAAACAAAAAGGATCAATCATGCATAAAGTATTGATTGTGAAACACTTTCCAACTGATCCCGGACCAAGAAGAAAAACCAAGAAAAAATTACTCACCAAGAAGAAAACATGGTATAACCGCGAAATGATGTAGATAATTAGAGGGCGGGCTGGTATGCAAATGATCCCAGTCTGGTGGGATTACGCATGACCGTACACCCGTGAGTGGCGCTGCAAACATGCGCCAACGGCCTTATATACCGGCGTGTAGCCGACGCCCCATCCATGCGAGAAGCTTCGGCCGACACAAGCATGAGTACGGTGTGAAAAAAATGGTGGTTAGACGCTAGAAACGTCGATATACGCAACTGACGGACTTCAAGAGAGGTCTGACCATCGGGCTGAAAACCGCAAGGTGGTCAGCGCGCCGGATAGTCGGTCATGTGGATCGTTCGAACTATACTGTCCGACGGTGTGGAGAGCACTGGTCACGGGCGCCACCCAGACACGGAGGAGCTACTCTGGACGGACCAGGCATACCACGAGAAGAGAGGATCGAATGATCGTACGGCAGGCACGTATAGAGCCCACGGCGTCCCGATCCACGATACAGGCACACGTAGCGGCTCCTGTGTGCTCACGAACCATATTTAGACGCCTGAAGGAAGCAAATCTGCGATCCCAGCGTCCCTTACATGTGCTGCCGTTAAGACGGGATCATCGGCGGCTCTGGTTGCAATGGTGCCGGGCCAGAGCAAAGTGGAACTCTACAGATTAGCGATGTGTGGTGTTTAGCGATGAGTGCCGCTTCGTTTTAGGGACCGATGATCAGCGTGTCCGAGTGTGGAGGTCCCCTGCACAACGCCATGATCCCAACCTCGTTATCGAGTGCCACACCAGTCCCACTGCAGGTATCATGGGCTGGTGAGCCTTAGTCTACGACAGCCGATCCGCTCATGGTACCTGGAACATTGACTGGCCAGCGGTACGTGGATAAGATTCTGCGGCCCCATGTGCTCCCACTCGTTGCTGGGATTCCAGGTGCGCAATTCTAGCAGGATAATGTCTGGCCGCACAAGGCTTGGGTCGCCCAGGCTTACCTGAGTCATGTCCAAACACTTCCATGGCCTGCCCGCTCCCCAGACTTGTCCCGTATCGAGCATGTGTGGGACCAGTTGAAACGCCAACTGCCTCGTTGCCCCAATCTTCGGGATTTGGAACGTAACGTCCAACAGGTGCGGCTCCCTCTGTACATGTTCTGCTGCGCTGTTTTTGCGATCATATATATCATTCATCTGTATCCTTCCATCAATAAAATTGCAGGTCCATCTTATGCTTCCTTTTTGGTGCGCAACTTTCATTATCAGTGAGTGTAATATAGTTGTGAACTTTAATGTACCGCATATTTGTGTAATTAGATAAAAGTTCGTGGAATTGTCATTCCATATCTCTATCCGCTGTCCACCGCATTCATAGCCGCCATTTTTGAAAACAGAGCTGCGTGACATCAAATTTTGCCGTCTTCTGATTGAATCGCGCTTAGAAGTTGATCCCTTTTGACTTTCCTTATATACATAATGTATAAGGAAAGTATTGTGACGGGGTCGAAAATTCGAATTCCAGTTTTCGACGGGAGAGCACGTTTCATGCATCCCTGATCACGAATCAAACATTTTTGAAGTGATGTCTGTGTGTGTGTGTGTGTGTGTGTGCGTGTGTGTGTCAGTGAGTCTGTGGAGACGATAACTGACGAACGAATGGACCGATTCGAACCAAATTTGGTACAAAAACCACAATCCGTAAACACTGGAAGCCTATTGTTTTTATACGCAATCGAATGTTCAGAACCCCCCCCCCCCCCAAAATTTTCGAATGAAATTTTGAAAAAATCGTCAAAAAATCAAAACCACTAATAAAGTTACGCAAATAGACATTTCTTACGTAATTTTTCATTAGAAAACGATTGACATAAATTTTAGAACGTTAATATGAACCGTTCTCGAGATATTGCACACTTTTAAAAAAAAATATCAAAAAGTCATATAAAATAAAAAAAAAATTTCCTATTGAGAAGCAGATTCACTTTTCATATGTAATACCATGCGATAAATTGAGTGACATCATTCTCGTGGATCTAGCTCATTCCATACATGAAAAAAGATACTTTGAATATTACTTTTGTATTTGAAAGTCAATAGTCATTTATCTGCTGTAAGAATAACTTATTTCTTAGTACATAACGTTTGGCGAGATTTTGGCGATGGATTTGACGGAATTTCGCCAACTTGGCGACTTTTTTTAAATGTTGCCAAATTAACGAAAATCTCGCTAAATGGATAAAAATGGCGACTAATTGTCGAAAATTCAATATCTTGGAAAGCATATTAGTATCTACTATAAGAAAAACCTATTTTTTTACTGTAAAAGTAATAAATTCATTACATTATATAAGGAAAGTCATGTGTTGCCCACATCAGATTTTTCTTATTTGTACACGAAAATATGGCGGTCTTTTTGGGGCAAGTTTTCTTCTCACTGAAATGCATGGTGTTGCTGAGAAATTTCTGGAAGGAATTGCTACATGTAACAAAACCTTGATCTCAGTATCTAGGTTTACAAAGAATATATTGTCTACAAAGAATATATTGTTTAATTGTAGAATAATTATTTTCTATTTAAATAAAGTTGTAAGTTATGCTTCTGTCTGTCTTTTTATTATCTCTGTACGGATTGGAGCTCATTTTTTTTCCTTTTCTTTCTTTCTTTCTTTCTTTCTTTTGACCCAGGTATCTGTTTGGACGGTCGGGATATCATCCCCCCCCCCCCCCCCAATTTGAACCGTACTCGTCTTCCCCTACCACCCACTTTTCGAAGGAACTTTCAGACCGACATATTTTCGTGTCCGTATTTTGCGCGAACACGAGGGCAGTTTGGGCATTGAATTATTTTCTTTTTATGAGCAATATTCTAAAATTTCAAAAAGAAAGTGTAACGAGTCTTGCTGTCCCAACCGGGAATCGAACCCTGAATCTCCGATCTGGCCAGCTGATGCGCTACCGCTAAGCTACTGGGACCATATTTCAAACTCTGATCTTTGAAGTGGACTCTGCATTCTCCACCCTGTCATGTCAGATGGGCGGGCAACTGACCATCTGACTGACCAGCTCCTGCTACTATTTTTACCCAGGTTAGTACCCTGCGTGGTCGTTATCCTCTCCATTTGAAATCGGCGCTCAATCTAAATAAATCTAAATAAATGTTCGTTTGGCGGGATGGTGGACCTTGGGTGCCTCCTGAGTGCAGGAGATATCCTTTCTCAGCCATGCAGCTAGCTATTCTAAACCCACTATGTGAGTCACACGGTCTGGGGTCTTCGGACCATCGGCATCTTTGAACTAACCTACAGGGTTGATTTTTTGGGCGCCGTTGTAAAGAGTATCGCTGTCCCAACCGGGAATTGAACCCTGGATCTCCGAACTGGCCAGCCGACGCTCTACCGTTGAGCTACTGGGACGATATTGCAAACTCTAACCTTTGAAGTTTACTCTGCAAATGACTCCCAATGATGACAGTTCACCGCAAATTGGGAATTACGTTTCTTTTACCGAGCAAGGATGTATAGCTATAGTATACCCTATAATTTTCAACATCACTTTAAAATCAATCTTTCCCCCCCTAAAATAATGCTGTTAATAATTGATTTTTTTTAGGAAACATGAGCCGAAAATGACATCTTCCTCCCCGGAGAAAATCTGCGGAAACCCATTAGTTACCGGACTCTGAGATGCGGAAAGCCCAAGTCACAAAAAGGAAGATTATCTTTTTCTTACAGACACACACATATCCCCAGTGGATAGACGAGACATTTTTGAGGAGCCAAAGTATAGAGCATGGGCACGTGACGTCAGACGGCTGATTTTGCTCTTACGTTTCATGACGTTTCCAAAACAAAATACTCATTTGCGTAGCAGTATGGAAATTTTCATTATTTCTGTATTAAAAACGGTTAGTTTAGAAACTTACAATCGTTTAACCTCACATTTGAGTAGCATAAAGCTAAATGTATCTTCTTGGATGGATATTTTTAATGAACCGGAAAATAAAATATTCACTTTCATTCAAATATTTACACGAGTTTTCTTTAAAGAAGAATCGTTACATATCTTTCCCTTCACGCTCGCATATACATTGCAGAATTGGCTAATCAATGTATACATTTTTAGAACGCCAGTAAGTGACCACAGTAAAAATGAGTCGTAGTGTACATTCACTTAAAATGAACTTAAGCAAATGAAATCTTTAAATATATGTTGTTATTCAAGTATTCTAAATAACTTACTTTCATCACAAAGACAAATTTCGATGCTTAATGGGTTTAGTTTCAATTTTTATGGGTCATCATCGTCCTTTTACCATGGCACGCTATGGTAAAAATAATGCCTTTTTCCTCTCTACGTTTCTGCGCATTCTACCACGCAGGTTGTTTACTTACACTTCTGCCCACGCTCTATTATAGAGTATTCCATATCACTTGACCTCAAACCTGGCAACAGCATAGCAACCGGGAATGTAGAATAGACAGTTAAGATAATCTTTGTGTTAACATGCATTTTGCATTGGCAAAGCATTATCAAAATAAAATTTTCATCATAAATGGTATGGATCCGTATATTTTAGGTTCCAAAAATGGATTAACATCTCCTCGAGCTACATGATTGCCGATGACAACTATACTTACGCTCAATATGGTTTAGAAACATTTCAAACTTAATACTTTATGAATAAATAAGTTATTTTGCATCAATTGAAAAGAATAAACTGGCCTGTTATAAGATGTTTATCACACATTGAATTTTCAAGGATATGAGAACTTCAATTTTGAAGTTGTCAATATTATCAAATCCTTCTTAAAATTCCCTTTTCACTTATTCCCGATTTTAATTTAATATTACCGAGTTTTCCTGTTATGGGAATACAGGGGATTCTAAAAAAATAGAAGAAACAGAATCTCTATCACCTCGAATACCCCATCCCAAACAACATGTTCGGCACATTTATAAACTTTTCCTTCAAATCTCACGTTTTTGTTACAAAATCAAATGGATCCAGTCAAAGAATGCTCACGTGGTGTCCTACAAACTCTTTCGAAACAGACGATGAAGAACATAGGACGTCATGTTGGAAAGTTCTATAGGGAACAGTTTTTTTTAAAAAGATTGTAGACTTAATGTCTCTTGATGACTATGTCGTAGGCTCTTCAAATTTAAGAAATGCTGTCATTAAAACAAACTATCATCGTATGCACATTTTGATCATCTTTCTTACTTTCAACCTAGACCGTCCGACCTACCCCAAAAGTATATGGTATCTGTTTGGTCGGCCGGGACAGTGCCACCCTCAATTTAAACCGCAACCCAGTGGGAAGGGCGGGGGGCATCCATAGGGACCGTATCTTTTAGTGAAAAACTAGAAATGCAACTTTTTATATGGGACCCTCAGAAGAAAAGTTTCATTTATATAAAAAAAAAAAACCTGTGTCATTTTCCAATCGCTCATGGGGTCAAACAGAAGTAATTCCAATAGTATAGTATAGGCAGTTTTTTACTGGAACATCTTAAAAAATCTGATGTGGGCAACACAAGACTTTCCTTATATAATGCAATGAATTTATTACTTTTACAGTTAAAAAAATGTTATTCTTATAGTAGATACTTATATTCTTTCCAATATATTGAATTCTTCAATTAGTCGTCATTTTCATCGATTTAGCGTCATTTTTATCCATTTGGAGAGATTTTTGTTAATTTGGCAACATTTAAAAATGTCGCCAAGATGGCGACATTTCGCCAAATTTGTCGCCAAAATCTCGCCAAGCTTTACTGGCGCAGAAATAAGTTATTCTTATAGCAGATAAATAACTATTGGCGTTCAAATACAAAAGTATTCCTCGAAGTATGTTTTCTCATGAATGGAACGAACTAGATCCACGAGAATGATGTCACCCAATTTATCGCATGGTATTACATATGAAAAGTGAACATGTTTCTCAATAGGAAATATATATTTTTTATTTTATATGACTTTTTGATAATTTTTTTGAAAAATGTGCAGTATCTCGAGAACGGTTCATGTTAGCGTTCTAAAATTTATGTTAATCGTTTTCTAATAAAAAATTACATAGGAAATGTCTATTTGCGTAACCTTATTAGCGGTTTTGATTTTTTGACGATTTTTTCAAAATATCACTCGAAAATTTAGGGGGGGGGGGTTTCTGAACATTCGATTACGTTTAAAAACAATAGGCTTCCAGTGTTTACGGATTGTGAGTTTTGTACCCAATTTCGTTCGAATCGGTCCATTCGTTCGTCAGTTATCGTCTCCACAGACTCACTGACACACACACACACACAGACATCACTTCAAAAATGTTTGATTCGTGATCAGGGATGCTTGAAACGTGCTCTCCCGTCGAAAACACGAATTCGAATGTTCGACCCCGTCACAATACTTTCCTTATATATTATGTATATAAGGAAAGTAAAATAATTCAATAAAATGATTGGCACGTTTAAAACATCCAAATAGAATGCGTTTTCAAGAATTGGAGAGAAGGACACGTGTGGAAATTTCTCGATCGTCGACATTTAAGGCGGTGGTGTTCGGAGCCCTCTCGAATGTGACTAAGCTACACATATTTAAATAAAAAGAAGCAATGGGATCTGCAGCAATCTTGCAAAGATCCTTGCTGTCCCAACCGGGAATCGAATCCTGGATCTCCGAACTGGCCAGCCAGAGCTCTACCGTTGAGCTACTGGGACGGTATTGCAGCCTCTTATCGACGAAGTGGACTCTACCTTCTCCACTTTCTAATGTCAGATTGTCGTGCAACTAACAGTCTGACTGACCCCTCCTGCTATTTCTACCTCAAGTTAGCCTCCTGATAGTATTATTTTTACCCAGGTTAGTGTCCTGCGTGGTCGTCCTCTCGCTTTGAAGTCAGTCCAGAGTCTACTGAATCCGTGCTAGTCGTACTGGGGTCACTTTCAGGCCTCCGACATCTTTGCACTCACCTGCAGGCTTCATTCGTTCGGGCACCATTGTGAATTGCCTTGTTGCCCCAACCGGGAGTCGAACCCTGAATCTCCGAACTGTCCAGTCGACGCTCTACCGTTGAGCTACTGGGACGATATTGCAAGCTCTTATCTTTGAAGCAGGGTTGGATTTTTGACGTGACATTGGTTTAATCCGTGTTTTAACCGGATAAAACCGTCAAAAATCCAAAAGCTGCGGACAAAAGGGGAATTTAATTTAAAAACAATACAACCACCATGTCAATCATTATAAGATGGATCTCCCATATAACATTATTATAAAAAAATATAAATGTAAGTAATTTTAGAACATTATCCTTACTTACAACAATACAAATATATAAATACCTTTAAAATATTGAAATACTAGCAACAATTAAAAATAATGTTCGATTTATTTGAATTTAAATATCAAGGTATTCTGATTTTGTTTTAAATTAAAAACAATATTTATAACTAACATTTCAGAGATAGCACAATTCGTTTTTAATATTTGTGTTTATTACACCCACTTCGCATTCGATAACACGAGTTTAGAACTTTTCACTGAGAATTTAAGAATTTTTACCACCCTACAGGAAGGACAAAGAAAATGGTGTCCAGTATGATCCTGGAGGGGAGGAGGAGTGCACGTGGTGTCCTCTAGCTCCCGAACTATATATAAGCTCGTCTTCTTATATAAGGTGTCTTATACAATATATAGTTAGATAGTTGCTAGCTTTATATACTGTTCCTGTTTGCGTTTTTGCTGCTTTAGTTAAAGCGCCAAATGTCCAGAAATTTGGATTCTTTTTTATATCCCGAGAATACACCCACGATTATAGAGGATACATCGTGATAATGTATATTTATATTAAATAATCGCAAGAAATCTACACTGCTCACAACTGAAATCGTAACACCATAATGTTGTAGGTGTAGGTTCATGTAAATTAGGCAATGGAAAAGCAAGGCGAGATATGCAAATGATCACAGTTTCATTATTCATGGTGACATAAAACCTTGCCGAGAAGCATAAAAGCGTCAGGTCAGGGAGCAGTGATATCACAGCTTAATTGTGGAGTCATTAGTTTTAGGTTGTAAAAATCATCACAGTATGCCAAGAGTACGTCGACGTACCGCATACGTTCAGTTGTCGTCAACGGAACGGCAACAAATCATTGTTCTAAGTGAGGGAAGATTGAGCCTTTGAAGGATCGCTGAACTATTGGGTCGTGATGTGAGCACTGTTCAATGGTGTGTGTTACGGTTCATGAGAGGCAACGATACGACACGAAGATCAGGTAGTGGAGCTTCCAGGTGTACCACATCACGTGAAGATCGTATGCTTCTGAGAAGCGTTGCGCGGGAGCCGTTTACCACAGCAATCGTGTTATAACGACATTTATCCCGCACTACAGGTAACGTAGTTTCGAAGCAAACAGTTCTAAACCGTTTGCATTGCGCACGAATACGAGGTAGACGACCTTTTCGACATCTACCGTTTCAACGTCTTCACCGGTTACGTCGCCTCCAGTGGTGTCAAATGAGACGCAATAGGTCGACAGAATGGCGAAACATTCTGTTCACGAATGAATCACGATTCTGTTTTAGCATGCCAGATGGCTGTACTCACATATGGCGGCGCTTTCAACAAAGCCACCTGAAAGTTTTTCCATCAGTCGCCACACAGCCCCCTTAAGGGGTATCATGGTTTGGGGTGGTATAACATTTGTTGAACGAACACCTTTGGTCCACGTTTCTGGCAGTATCACGGCACAACGATACGTCTCTAACATTCTGAGACCTGTGGTACAGCCATATCTGTCAACCAGGCCTGGACTGCTTTTTTAGCAGGATAATGCCAGGCCACATACTGCTCGGGTAACTACGAATAGTCTACAAGGTTTTGATATCCTGCATTGGACAGCATATTCTCCGGATTTGTCGCAAATTGAGCATATCTAGGACATCATGGGTCACCGATTAAGAGAACTCCCAATTCCAGCAAATTATGTTCAGTTACAATCCCAATTGCATGCTGTGTGAAATGCCATCCCTCAACACACCATTGACCATCTCATTGACGGGATGCCTCGTCGTATTCAATCCTGCATAACAGCTCGCGGTGGACCTATTCCATATTGATCTAATGTCAATAAAGTTCCATATTTTCATTTTCGAGGTATGATTGTTGGATCATCTGCACATCTCCATGTTACAATTATATTTTGTCAATTTCATAAGAATACATCCATTTCTTCTTGGTGTTGCGATTTCAGTTCTGCATATACTAATCACCGAGGACATCTTACTGCTTTTGCAACAAATACAATGTTCACATTTTCAAAATATTACCCATTTAAAAATTTCAAGAGCTCTATTATTCTCTACAGATTTTACCTTCAAACTAATATAATTAACTAATGAACTAGAGTGTGGTTCAACTCGGCATTTTCATATCAGAATCCTTTTTCAAGAAACCTGTTTTTAACACTTTACAACAAAGTGGAAAAGTGTTTATGACTTTGTTCATTCTGTCTGTCTGTATGTCTGCCCGTTAGCACGATAACTGCCGTAAAAATGACGACTTAATCAAAATGAAATTTTAGAATGTTGTTCAGACGGTCTGTGGGACCTATGGGAATGTAAATGAATAATATCACCCAATTAGTTTTGGATTGAACCCCGGTTGAAAATATGAAATACATTGAACCCCATGGGACCTAATTTTTCAAACTTTTTTTAAGCGGATTTAAAATTCACAAATTGCTTCGAAAACTTTAGAAAATATTCAAATTATCCTACAAAATATATAAAAAAAAATTTCAGCAAAATATATTCAGTAGTTTTTTAAATAAAAATTAAAATAATAATTACACATCTTATATGAAGTGATCACGTGACCATTATATGAAAAGATCACGTGACCCACTTCAAAATAAAATATTGCATCCATCTTGTGTCAAAATCGTGATTTTTAAATCTCCTTTAAATTCATATTGAGTGTTGTATCCGTCCTAAAACCGTTTTATTTTTGCTTAAATTCTGTGCATCTACATACTGAAACAAGGCATTTACAACATATTTCAGTTTAAATGATCATCCAGATTTGATTATTTCTACAACGAAGCCTATTTTTCACTTATGGAAAATGTAAACAGCAAAATATGTAGAATGAGTTGTATAAGAATTGCTGCATTTCTTTAACGAAAAATTATTTAGCTCATGGAGTCTGCATAGCTGATATGAATGAAATATTCATTGATTTTACAGAGAGAAGGACGATTTTTTCGATGAAGTTTTAAGCCTAGAGTTAAATTACTTGTACCTCCATGGTCTTAAGTTTCTAAATAAAATAAATTATTATAGTATTGTGATGAATGAAATGAATGGAAAAATGTTTATAAATGAAATGCTGCTTTTATAGAGAGAGAGCCAGGCGTGTTATATTCGAAATTTCAGTTGTTTTCGATGAAATTTTCAAATATAATAAATTATTGTAGTATTATGATAATTTTAAGAACATTACCGAGGAATGTATCGCATTTTGGAGATGTTTAAACCAGGCAATTTACATTTCAATGCCGTCATTTGAATGAAGTTCATTTTTTTCGATGCAATTTTAAGTTTTCAAATATAATAAATTAATGTAGTACTGTGATAATTTTAAAAATATTACCGAGGAATGTATTGCATTTTAAAGATTTTAAATGAAATTGCATTGAAGTTGGAATGTGTTTCATTATCAATGCTTTATGCATGATTGATCTTGTTTTTTTTTCTTCAAATTTTACAAGAAAAAAAAAAAGGCTGAATTGTTGTGCCAAATGAATTACAATTAGTTCCAATTGAATTATTGTACAATTATAGCATGTTACCTTTCATTTTAAAGGGTTTGAAAGAATCTTTCGATTGATATCAAGCTTGATAATGTAACCCGATGGTAACTTGCCCTCTGACCCCGATTGAAAGGGGATGGGGGAGGGGCGAAAGACATTATGAACACAAAAATTGTATCATGATTATTTTTCACTACAATTTTTCACTAAAACCATTAAGTTTCGTCATCATTGAGCCTTATAAATATTCCCTTTTATGCATGATTAGGTCCAATTTTGTCCTATACTGCCATGCCATGTTAGAAAAATATAAAATATCGAATCCATTTCGACGTTTTCGCTGTAATTATGAAAAATTCTGTATAGTTCTAGTTTTTTTCGTTAACAAAGCGGAGTATGAAATTTCGTGAAAATTAATTAATAGTTGACAAGACATCGACCACAGACAACAAGCGAACGGACATCAAGTCAAAAATAATCAAAACGTATTCAGGAGGTCCTTAAACATGTATTGGCAACAATATCTCGAAATCAAAAGTTTTCGTGTAAAGAATACTTTCTCAATACTGTGAGAAAGCAAAAATGTATTTAATTTATCTTAAAATGACAAACCGTTCTCGAGGTTTCAGCTTTGTAATGTGCCTGATTAGCCAGAACAAATTAATAAACGTAATACAAAAAAATCTGATGTTGGCAACACATGACTTTCCTTATATAATGCAATGAATTTACTACTTTTACAGTTAAAAAATATGTTATTCTTATAGTAGATACTTATATTCTTTTCAAGATATTGAATTTTCTTCAATTAGTCGTCATTTTCATTGATTTAGCGTCATTTTTATCCATTTGGCGAGATTTTTGTTAATGTTGCGATTTATATTCCGCCAAATTCGTCGCTAAAATCTCGCCAAGCGTTATGGACGAAGAAATAAGTTATTGTTACAGCAGATAAATGACTATCGGCGTTCAAATACAAAAGTATTACTCAAAGTATTTTTTTTTTCCTGAATGGAACGAGCTACTTCCACGAGAATGATGTCACCCAATTTATCGCATGGTATTACATATGAAAAATGAACATGTTTCTCAATAGGAAATATTTTTTTTTAATTTTATATGACTTTTTGATAATTTTCTTGAAAAATGTGCAATATCTCGAGAACGGTTCATGTTAGCGTTCTAAAGTTTATGTCAATTGTTTTCTAATGAAAAATTACACAAGAAATGTCTATTTGCGTAACTTTATTAGCGGTTTTGATTTTTTGACGATTTTTTCAAAATTTCACTCGAAAATTTAGGGGGATTCTGAGCATTCGATTGCGTATAAAAACAATAGGCTTCTAGTGTTTGCGGATTGTGATTTTTGTACCAAATTTCGTTCGAATCGGTCCATTCGTTCGTCAGTTATCGTATCCGCAGACTCACTGACACACACACACACACAGACATCCCTTCAAAAATGTTTGATTCTTGATCAGGGATGCTTGAAACGTGCTCTCCCGTCGAAAACTCGAATTCGAATTTTCGACCTCGTCACAATACTTTCCTTATACATTATGTATATAAGGAAAGTAATTAATAAACAATAAAAAAAAGTAAATCAGTCGCTTCGCATCAAAGTTTCTAATCTTAAAAGAATTCGCGGTTTATATTTCCCAAAATTCTCCAATTTCTTTCCTCTTCTAAAAAATGCATATATTTTTTCCCTCTTTATAACTATTGACAGCGTTGAACGATTTTGCGACACGAAAATCATGTGTGATGCCGTCATTAAATGCCTACATGAAGGTTAACAGCATGACCTTTAAAAGTATGAACCATCCTCGGTTTGGTTATCTGTACATGAGAATCTGTGTTTTACATAAAAGTAACACATTTGGCTTCTTCGCTTAAAGAATCGAACGCCTATAATTATGTTTTTAATACTTTTCAACATAGTTGAAAAGTGTTTATGACTTTGTTCATTCTGTCTCTCTGTCTGTCCGTTTGCACGATAATTTCCGTAAAAATGACTTTATCAAAAAGAAATTTTAGTATGGTGTTGAGACGGTCTGGGGGACATACGGGAATGTAAATGAATAATATCACCTAATTAGTTTTCGATTGAATCTGGGTTGAAAAAGTGAAATACATTAAACTCTATGGGAACTAATTTTTTAAACACTTTTTAAGCAAAGTTAAAATTCACAAATTGCTTTTGAAAATTTTAGAAAATATTCAAATTATCTCATGAAATATATAAAAAAAATGACAGCAAAATATGCTTGGTAGATTTTCAAATCAAAATTTAAATAATAATGACACCCATAGTATAAGACATCACGGGAGTCGTGATCCACTTTAAAATAAAATAGAGCATCCGTCTTTTTTCCTAGTATAAAAATCGTGATTTTTAAAGTTCTTATTTATAGTGAGTGTTACATCCGTTCTAAAACCGCTTTATTTTTGCGTGTGCATCTATATTCTGCGCCAACGCAATTATAATATTTTTGAGTTTAAATGGTCATCAAACCATTATTTCTACAACGAAGACTAATTTTAATGGATGCAGAATGTAAACAAGTGATTGTAAGATGAGTTGTATAAGAATGACTAAAATTTTTTTCAAGCAAAATTATTGAGCTCTGAAATCTGAAATAAAAGTGATATGAATGAAATAGTCATTGCTTTTACATAGACAGCCAGACGATCTATATTTCGATGACATCATTTGAATAAAGTTCATTTTTTTCTATGAAATTTTAAGTTCTCAAATATAATAAATTATTGTAGTACTGTGATAATTTAAAACATATCAGCGCTGAATGTATCGCATTTTAGAGATATTTGAACAAAATTGCACTGTAGTTGGAAAGTGTTTCATAATTAATGCTTTACGCATGATTGATCTTTCTTGTTCATTTATATCGGGAATGTCAACTGTACTTTTTCATTCATTATGATGCCGTAATTAGAGGATCACATGCGCATTAATAATAAAATACAATGTCTGTCTGTCTATCTGTGTTTATTGTAGTAGAAAATCCAATAATTTTTTTACTATTGTAAAAAATGTGAACACTTTGGACGCTTATATCTCAAAACCTAGTAAATAAAAATGTAAACATTTTTACTTATTTTATTGGAAAAGGGACACCCTTTATAAATGTACAAAAATCATTTCAATATTTAAAAATTCTGAACTATATTTTATACCAACTTTTTATACTAAAAAAGGGATTTTGATAAATAGAATTATACATCAGTAGTAATTAAACAAAATGTTCAGTATAAAATTCGGTTTCTAGAACAATGACTTAATTTTACAAAACTCTTACAGTTTTTGAGCAATTGTCTTGACAAATTGAAGAAGGTTGAAAATGAAAATTAAATTTTTAAAGTGATGTCTTTTCAAATAAGCATCCGTTCCATGCATGTTCTTTTATACAAATATACTTTGCATAGTTTAATGCATTATAGAAATAAATTATGAGAGAAAAAAATAAGTTTTTCAATGTTCTTCCATATACAACAGTGACCCACGGAAAATCAGAAAATAAATGTTAATCACACACGAAATTACATTTTCAATCTCGACCCTTTTGCATCATAACAATTTCAGTTAATGACAAAATATAGGTATGTGTCTGTATATACACCACCCGACACAGAAAATGCAACACCATGAAAGAGCGAATAGAACAGACAGAGATGGCATATATAAATAAGTGATGTTCATTCCAGAAGGATAATAAAATACAGCAGCGGCATAAACAGGGTAATCAGTAGGCAGTAGAACCACCTCCTGAGGTGATACAAACAGCAACTCTTCGATGAATAGATGCAATGGCGTGCGGATAATTTCTTGAGGGATGGATGACCCTATACTTTCAACCATCCTCCACAAGTCTTCCTTTGTTTGAGTTAGGGGCGGGGCAGTCAAACGACGGCCAATCACGTTCCATACACGCTCAATGGGTGAGAGATCTGGAGACAGCGGAGGCCAAGGAAGCACCTGAATACCTTGCAAGGTTTGTCTGTTGATAGTTGCCGCGTGTGGTTGCGCATTATCTTGCAGGAAAAACAACATTTTCAAACCACTAAAAGTAAGGCAATGCAACCGGCCACAGTACCTCATCCACATATCGTCGTGCCGTCATTGTGCCTCTGATAAGAACCAGAGGTGTCTGATTATCAAAGCCGATCCAATTTTATGCAAATAATGATCACCACGTACACGGAGGTTCGGAGACTTTTGATCATTATTTGCGTAAAATTGGACTAGATCATTTTCAAAACAGGGGTGTATGATGAATTTGTAAAATGTCAATTTGTGGAAAAACCCTTATCATCTAGGTACTTTCAGAGAGTCAGAGAAAAACTGATGACTATATCGTCGATATCTTTATGAATTTTCACGATATTTCAGTGGATTTTTTATAGAAGTTGTCCTACAGTATCGCTATAAAATCATGAAAGAAAATTATTGCTATGTTTCGAGCCTGCGCAGTAAAAACTTAGTTTCTTCAAATGCTTATATCTCATCATATATATTCAATGCTTTAATTTTCAATTGAAGTATAATGATTTTCTTGGACGTTGACAAATGTTCTGTAAGTTTCGTGAAATTTGATTAAAACCTATGGATATTGAAAGCAAAAAACATGTGACAATTTTTTTTTTTTTTTTCAAAGTAACGTTTATATCTTCATGAATATACGTTTTTGTTTTACGAAAATGCTTATATACATTGAACAAAGCTAGTTAACTCTTTTGTGAAAGTTACAAATCATTTCCAGCTTTTTATGATATAGGGTCATCCAATATATTTTCCCCCTTTTTCAATATCTTAGTGGTCCCCTAAATGCACATGTCATCGAAACTTTACTGGAAAGTGTGCGTTCAAGCCTGTTCTTCACATCGCCAAAGTTACAGAACACTTCGCCAAGTATTTGTTTAGAAATTCAAAAAACATTCTAATGTCCAACTTTTGATCATATGGTGTATATATAATTGAAGAGTTTTAACTTACTTATATGTGTGTGTGTGTCTGTGTGTGCGTTGAATCTGCCTACACCCTCAATTGGATTCAATTTTGCTCGTGTTTAAAATTTATGTTTTACTTTTCCAAGCGCCACTGTTGTGCAGGGAAGGAACATCAAAAACTTATTTTTCCCTCATAATATTTTTTTTATCACGTCATTAACGTTCATATCTACACACGAATCTGCGCGTTAAAATCGGAATAACATTTCATCTGAAGAAGGCGACTTCGCAAAGGAAATGTACGAAAAAAAAAATAAAAACATATTCACGACGTACGTAAATGACATAACGACGTAAGACAATAACGTGAAAATTGGATAGATGAAAATAAAGCCGTGTGCTAAGTTTCAGTTCTCTGCGTGGTCTGGGAGCCGAGAACGAGCCCGTCAAAGATGTCGAACAAAAGAACTAAGGAAAGTTGACGTGAAATGAACGGGAAAAATGAGTTTGGTTCATTTCTCCCTACACTTGACATATTATATCCATATTAAATTTGGACAGAACATGCCTTTCCCTGCAGAGTTTTCTTCCCGGTAACTTTCGAATGCCTGCTGCTTTCTCAGAAACCGTGAACTAACTGTCTTGGTGATCCGTGAATCTCACCTTGTCCTCAGTCAGCCGCGACAGAGGTTTCCAAGATAAGACATTTTTACCCAGAACACGACAAAATTCCTTACGCTGAAAGGGAAACTTCTGTCACAAGTGAAGCGGAAATAAGACGTAAACTTCATACTAGTGACAGACAAGCTTGCGAGATGTATCGATACGTATTATTTTGTCGTGTATCGATGTCGTATTAATACCACCTTGTTGTATCGTATCGACGCCATCGTGAATCTGGCTATGCTCATTCAGTTTTTTGAATCTTGCTGTACACATAATATTTTAAAGATGTGATATACAAACAAAAAAAATTAAAAACATTTGTTTTATTTTTTAATTTAACATCTGTATGAAAATGATACATATAATTATAACACTGTTCAGGAGAATAATGATTATAACATAAATAAATAAAAAATACTGATATAAACATTGTAGATTTTTTTTTCGGGGGGGGGGGGGGGGGTCATATGTGACTGGGCTACGAAATCCCCAATAATCCAGAAATAAAATAATCCAGAAATTGTTATTTCTTGATATTAATACGTAACTCTTATTTACGTAGAAACTTCATAACATCACTAGTCCATTTAGAGTTACTTTGAACGCAGTTTCTTGGGGATGCATTTATTTGAAAAACTGGATAATGTGTCGATTGAATTTTATCATGATCACAACATTATCACTTATACGTTTTAAAATAAAAAATATATACAAGATCTTTAGGTAAATCCTTAAAGGGAGGGACATTTCACTCCTAAGGTCATTAAAGCATCCTATTATTATTATCCAGTAGCGGCTCCGCGTATAATGGCTGCAGAGCTATAATTTATTTCAAAAAATATTATTTTATTTGTTCATCGCATTTGTACAATTTTCTCGCACTGAGGTTACACTTTAAACAGATCAGAATATGCTCAAATACATTTTTGTGGTCGCAACGAAAGTGTGTTGTTGTTGGGACTCAGACCGTCCGACCTACCAGAAAGGTGTAAGGTAACCGTTTGGACGGCCGGGAAGTGCCACCGAATTTAGACCGGAACCCAGTGGGGGAGGCATCCACAGGGACCGTACCCTCCTTCCCCTACCACCAACCTCTCGGAAGGACTTACGGACCCACATATTTAACGTGATCGTACGCCACATGAACACGGCGGCAGTTGTGGCAGCGTGCAAATCCAGCGCGCAAACCACTGGGCTACCCCGCCCGAAATGTGCCAACAGCACGCGGTGTTCCCAGGTGGTCACCCACCCAAGTACTAACTGCGCCCGATGCTGCTTGACTTCGGTGATCTAACGAGAACCGGTGTTTTCCGCGCGGTAGGGCCGTTGGCTATCAACGAAAGTGTGTGTGTGTGTGTGTGTGTGTATGTGTGTGGCCAGATATGTAATCCAATAGGGTCTGGAGTAAAATTTAAGGGGGGCAACAGCCTTGAAAGAGGGGACTCCCTAGAAAAATATGAGGGGGGGGGGCGAAGGGAAATGCACCAATATGTTAAATTTTAGTTTCTAATAAATTACTGCATTAAAAATATTTTAATTATAATTAAATAATTATATCACATAATATTAAATTGACTGTAATTACTTATCAATTGATCATGTATAACGTGATAATGTAGTACTCTGTATAACTAATGACTCATCTGTATAATTGCTCATCCGTTGGCAATGTATAACAGTGAAACTCGCAATAATACAAAAGTACTCGAAATGCTATATTCTTAATTTAATTTCTGAAACTTTATTGAATATTTTTTAATTTAGTATGTAAATAAATGGATGATCATCAATATAACCACATATTCGAAAAATCTTAATTCTGTGCTATACAAAACGAAGTTTACAAAAAATTCTGAAGAAGCAGATTTTTGCAAAATTCGGATGACATGTTGTATGGAATTTCATACTACTACAAAAGATTAAATATTCCCATGAGAGGGAGCTGGGTATACTTCTTGGTGGGGCTCAGCCACCTCTCGCTCCTGCCTGGCTACGCCCTGCTAAAGAGGGGGGGGGGAGGTCATGTCCCCAAAATGCATCTTTCAGCCAAAGGTCTTTACTTCCACAAATAATCGTCATTTCTTCTTTTCTGCTTGGAAATCTGGTTTAATTTTTCACTTTCGTTTTCTCAATTTTTTTAAGTTATCTAATCAGTACCATAAATCTGGTACCATAAATCAGCATCATATGTGGTCTTTTGAGAAAAAAAAAACTTTGAACCGTAGCTCTCTGGGTGAGTGTTTCTTTCATTTTCCTAACTTTCACTCGAAATATAGAGTAAAATAAAAAAGATAGATATAAATAGTAAACGACAAAAATGTTTCCTAGAAAATTTAGTATTAAAAATCTATATTTATTAATAAAAAAGCTTTTATATTTTCCAAGTCAAGTTGAAGAAGTATGAAAATTTTACGTGTTTCAACCTTGCAATGCTTATATCTTAAAAAGCTAAAAAGGATAGCTATAAACATTAAAAAAGAATGTGTAACTCTTTAAAAGCCCTAAGTGTATATAATCGGATTTTAGGTCGATTTTTTTTTTCGATATTCCAAAAATTGAGTTTCATTTTACAAAATGTTAGTCACGCAAAACCACTTCGACTCCATAGGACTGGAGACACTGCCGATTTTTTTTCATCACAGATTCTATACAAAATATTAAATTTTTTAGTTTATTACAACGATATTGTCCATTATTCAAATGATTATTGCATAATTTCCAGTCTTATTTAAAGCATTTTTGCAATTGGAAGTATGTGTCTATACTACAATCAACGGTTCAATAAATATTCATTGCTTCTTAAACACTCTGTATATTAGGGTAAGACGATGACACCCACAATGCTTATCAAAGCCTATTATTTACGGAATTCAAATGTGCATGGCTGATTGAAATTCCCTACTGCCACAATGAAGTTTTAGGGACGATATTTCACTCATGAGGTAACGCTCTACAACTTTGTAATTGGCTTTTTCGTCTATCTTGCTAGATTGCCTAGTACATTTTCCAACTTTTAACATTCTCCGCTAGGAGGCGCTGCAACCAGTTTTATTCATATGTAAGCGTTAATAAAGCCAGTAATTAATCCTAGTTAATTTTACTTTCACTACAATATTTGGGAATGTATAGGGAAAATGTTGCAATGGCGACGTAAATTAAAACTGTAGTTTTAGACGGATCTACACGTTTTAGGCCCCCTATAGAGCACTAAAAAACTATTTAGGGAAATTTCGTAGTATTGGGCATGGTGCGAGGAGTTCTCAATGGGGGTCCATTTTATTTTGCTGCATTCTTTGAATGACATTCATTTTAAAACGCTAGCACGAACCATTCTCAAGATATAGCATTTCTTCGAATAAATTTATCGAAAAAGTTATATTAAAATAAAAAGTAGTATGTACCTTTAAATAAGTTAAAATTGCAAATATTACAATCTTGGCGATTCTTTTAAAATGTCGCCAAATTGGCATAAGTGACGCTTCATTTACGAAAATGAAGCCAAAATGGATGAAAATTCAATACCTTGAAAAATGAAGTTCAAATTCTTTGATATTTCCTGTCACTTTGTTGAAATTGCTATTCTTCATTTGAAATAGAGTCATGGGACATGTGCATTTTATTAGAGGCTGTCGAAGGGGTCGTACATTAATTGCGATTTGTAAGGGGTTCTAGTAATTATGTTCTGATAGGGAGTTGTATGCATTACGCCATGTATACAACTTATACATAATTTTTTTTTCAGTGTAAAAGGAGTTAATTCATTGCGTTATACAGGAAAAGTCATGCGTTGTCCACAATAGATTTTTTACTCAGGTAGTCGATCATTTGATACTATTTTACTTTTTTTTTAAATGTAAGAATTTACATTATGTTAAGTTTTTCCATATATTACTATGCTGAGTGGTACAAAAACAAATAAATTATTTTAATTTTACAGCAATACATAGTGTATCCATGTATAGTACTATAAGAATAGTATAATATGATATAGTTGTAGTACTATAAGAAGGTCGGAAATTTGAAAATAAACTGTACAACACATAGCCTGTTCAACTCGACGCACGTTATTTTGTAACAAATCCAATGCACAAAATGAGCTGCAAACAATGTTTATCCTTAATCACTACTGAATTTGCGCAATTTTTGTGCTCAAAATTAAAGAATTTTGCTCCATTTTTTTTTAAAACCATATCTTTAAATAACTGAAATTTCGAAATTATTCAGTCACATAATTTTATGCATTAAATCCCATTTATACATTCTTCAAACATTGAATACATGCTTAATGAGCCGGTCCGACCCGAAATATTAAAAACTAAGCTCGACATTGTTTAAGAGGAATCTAAACGCAAAATTCTGTTCAGACCCAATCCCGTATAGACCCACAATGCCCATAACCATTGTGATGTGTCTTAAAGTTAACTATACTTTGAGTTTTGTTTGAGTCCGCTATCCCATTTGATATACCTTTTGTCCTATTCTGCTGTCTGTTTTTATTTGGGGGGGGGGGGGGGGGGAATACAGAAAAATAAATCGCAAAAAGTGCTCATTTTAGTACAACTAAATTTGAGAATATTATAAAACTCAAATCTCACTATATGTTCAAAACGGGATGCCATTTTCGAATGTAAATTAAATACAAGTGTTGATTTTTCCCTTGTTAATGTTTAAATGAACCACCACTCTCTTGTCGCTTTTGTCTACACTGCGTATAGATGGCGCTGCTCCTTTTTACCTTCGGCCAAGCTGAAGTTACCAGGGAGTACTTATCCTAGACATGACTGACTTGTTGATTTTTCCATGACTCTGCGGATGTGATGTCACGGAAATAGTAAACGCGAATTTTTTGTTCTCGTGCTCTCTGAAGAGATCAAGAATTTTTTTGGATGTTACAGTGAAAGGTATTGTTTACGTTTGGATATTGCCACTTTAAAATTAACAAACAATTTTTAATTGTAATAATGGGAAAACGTGCTGTGTTTTGGTTACGACTCTCAAAGTCCTCCCTTGTCCGTGGCGTCACGAATGACAAAATGCTAAGCTTGTCGATGTCTGATAAGATTTTGATTGGTTTCAAGGTGATCGCCCAACCTTATATTAATGAATATTGTCCATATGCATAGAATCGAGATGTACGTGTGTCTGTGCAGATGTTTTATAATGTGCTGTAGTTGTTAAAAATGTGTGTATATTAATTCCTCGTCATGCTTTGCTTAGCCCAATTTATACCCAAATCTTAAATTCAATCATTTACCATGTCAACAAAATCATTGCAGGCGCTCAAACAACGAACTGATTGAGTGTTCTTTGAATGTTCTTTTCTTAAAGCAGCTGAAGGACGAAGGACTGAGGTCAGTGTCTCCAAAAGCAGCTGAAGAACTGAGGTCAGTGTCTTCGAAAGCAGCTGAAGGACTGAGGTCAGTGTCTTCGAAAGTAGCTGAAGGACTGAGGTCAGTGTCTTCGAAAGCAGCTGAAGGACTGAGGTCAGTGTCTTCGAAAGCAGCCGAAGGACTGAGGTCAGTGTCTTCGAAAGCAGCTGAAGGATTGAAGTCAGTGTCTTCGAAAGCAGCTGAAGGACTGAGGTCAGTGTCTTCGAATCCTGGACGTGGAGGGTTGTTCATCTTCTCCAGTCACCGAGCCACTGTCACCAGCGTTTCGCTCATCAGGATTCTGCGGCTGAAACATAAAAAAAGAGTCAACCAATCACTAAAGCACATTTCTACTACGTCCAGTAGTCCTTATATTAAACGATATCCTAATGAAAGGCTAAAAATTTGTGTTCGCTCCAAAGATCCGCAAAATTGAACCGCATTTAAAGGCAGGGTCTAACTTACGGAAGAAGGGTTCCAGAACCTACTCTGCTTTCGCGGCCCCCTTACCAAACATCTTAAAATGTATGTGTGCTATCAGCACTATAGTTGTTTAAAGTAAATAGAAAATGTTGTGAATTAGCATTCCAATTACAGATAGTCACTGCGATATAAATTTAGCTTGAAATTACAGTTTAAACATAATATTTTTTTTCAGAGATTGCTATACATATTGCTGCTTTTACTGAGTAATTTTAAAATATCTTTTAAAATTTTTAGGACTTCATAACCAAATTCAGGGTTCCTAAATTTGGGAACCTGAACCCATAGTCCCGTGCGTAAATCAAGCTCTGCTCAAATAAACGTAACACTGAGAGTTTCTTTACCGTGGGCAGGAAGATATTGTTATGGATGTAAGTGTTTCCAGCGAAGGCCTCGTCTAGGTACTCTGGTGGGAACCCAGGGTTCCGAGACTTCTTTTTGGGACGTTCTCCTCGGCCGAACTTCCACTGGTGAAAAGCATACACCATGCTACCTAAGAGAAGAAAATAAATAGATATTACTTTACTGTATCGTAAAAGACCTAATGTTACCCCGAGAGTTCTCGTCAAGGGCATGACTGACTTAATTACTTTTACCTAGCTCTGCGCATACAACAACATATGGTTTAAGAACGATACCATTTTGTTCTTGGGTTCTCAAGAGGGACCGAACTTGTTAATTGCAACTGGCATCTTATCCCACTGATGCCACTAAATTTTCTTGGACGTCATTGAATCCTGTGTGCACAGCACAATTTAGAATCTCTGCTTAAATTGTTTCCGTCTGGATATTGCTACTTCAAAATTAACAAACAATTTTTAACTGTAATAATGTGAAACATTTTTGTGTTTTGGCAACTCCTCTTAAAGTTTACTCTGTACCGCGACATCACGAAAGACGAAACTTAATCCCCATGACGCCAAGCTGACACATTTTTGATTCGTTGCCTGGCTGAGTGCCCAACCTTATATTAAAGAAACTTGGTGTTACTGTATTTAACAGAAATGCAAAGACCCAAATTTTTTAAAGCTAAGTACGAAACTCGCCCGGCAAGATGCGCTCACCTGACTATTTCCGGTAGGCAGACTAAGCTGCCGATCACGACCCCAAAACAGTAAATCCGTTGCTTCGAAAGCTTTCAAAAGAAATCTGAGGACACAAGTTTTTATGAAATAAAGTTCAAATCCGACCCGGCCCAAAACTTCACATGTGTAATTACGATAGGTGGACTAAGCAGGGCCTAGAGCCCCCAAGACTGTATCTGATGCAGCAAAACATTTTAACAAATCCTACAAACCCTATCCGAGATTTTTTAAACTAAGTATAAACCTGGCCTTGCACCTCACATGATTATTTGCATTATGCGTACTAATCGGTCGCTTGGGGACCCCACTGTAAAACTGGTAGAAACCTAGTCGTAGGCAGTCACAGGCATCCAATTTCATCCAGTCTTAACTTGGGTATCTCATACTCGCATATACAGAATCATTTAACGCTGAATTTTAAGTTTATTATATTAACGTTCCTTGTCAATTAAATTCTATGACTTTACGTAAGACGGCAAAACTGTATCTTCTTGTATTTACTCTTCACAAGATACTTTTGGGAGGAGGGGAGAGAGAAATCGTTTAAAAGGTTAAACAAGCATCACTCATTCAATAGTGAGACTGACTTTTCATGTCCCCAAACTAAAGGAGAAAGATGATTTATTTACAAATGCACGACTATAAGAGGATTATAGGATAATTCACCACTCCTTCCACATTGTCCAACTATGTAGAGAAAGGAGGGATATTTGATTTATACCTCACCTTTCTTTCTTCACCCGCCCAAATTCCTCATGAAGAATTTTGAATTCCACCGAATGGCGCCAAATCCAATTGTACCAAAAATTGTTCGATTGAGAATTTTTTTTGAAAAGAAGACCATCTACATATTGATCACTAATTAGAAATCAAATTTCATCAAAATCGGATAAGCCGTTCTAAAGTGATACTTTTTCAAATATTTTGACATTGAAGTGACACAAGAAGGGAGCTACGCACGCTTCACTCAATTACTTTATTCGCTCCAATGTTTAGTTACATTTTTTGAGGTTATAAGAAACATGGTAGCGTAGACTCCAGTTATAGTATAGGTCAATTTCACATACCCACCATCTATAGTATTCATACACCCACCGTCTGTAAAGTATTTTTATTTTACGTGACATGATCCAGAAATAGAACCTACCTGTGAGAAATCCAAGGAATACAAGGGCTGCTATAAGTATACCTGCCAACATGCCCGTGGATATCGTTATTTTTGGTTTTCTAGGCGGTAAAACGGCCGGTTTACGCTGTATGACGTAGTTTTCCGTCCGGTTCCGTTCCTTGTTGTCTATCGACTCCTGGGAATCATAGTTCATTGTTATGACCGGCGGCGGAGTGACAATCCCAGATTCAGAGTCCTCCGGAAGGAGCTGAGCTTTCGTTGAGAATGTTGCTCCGGCATTTTTAAACTTCGTCTTCTCTCTTGACGAATCAGGAAGAGTCGGTCTTTCTAACGTGCTAGAGACTGATTTGTCAGGCCATGGCAAAGATGTCTGTTTGTTCTGCTGCGAGTGACTACGAGGAATTGCCTGGACAGATTCTGGAAGCACGGGTTGAAAGTAAATTCCGTCGACGTCTTTGGAAATATTGTTTTTAACTCGATTTTTGTTTTCGATGTGATCCAATTGCAATGTGGACTTTTCAGAAGGATTGTGGTTGAAGACTTTTGGCGGTAATTTGTTCTCTACCTCCTTCACTCCATACGGTCTTTGCTTATTTTTAATTTCCCCCAGCCGGTCTCTAGCAGAATATACAAATGTGTTTACATTTTTCTCCTCATTTTTCTCGTTTTCAAAACTATCGGTAATGACTGGCTTGGCAAAATCGTTGTCCTTGAGCTGCGAATTCTTTGTTTGGTTTTCCAGCATCGTTACCGGCTCGAACGATGAAGTATTAGAGACTGGACCGCTGCTTCCAAACAATCTGTTTTGATTTCTGTAACGGCTGCCATCTACATAGGATACCATTGATTGATGTTTCGGACCAGGTTGGGGTAAACGGAATTCCTCCAGATTTTGCTTTATAAATTTGAGATTTCCCTCGTTCTTAATCACCAAATCGGCGTGCTTCGTCGTATCGTATTCTATACCAACCTTTAAAGGAACTTCTGAAGTCGATGAATCTTTTTCTTGCGATCCATTGCTTACGTAAGAATTGGACAGCGCTATTGGGTACTTATAACGATAGGGAGGGGCAGATGAAAAATATTTGTCGACCTTATGGGGGACATCTGATCTATTATTATTATTAGATACACTTATCTGAAACGCATCGTTTAGTTGATTGTTTTTGCTATAGTTCTCGATGCCAAAGAAGTTTTGCCCTCTGGCTGAAATGTTCATACCATCATGTCCAGAAGCCGGAGGTGAATAAGTAACAAATCCTTGATATAAGTAATTAGATTTTCGATGATCGATAGCAGTATTTGAGGGCTCTATGAAATACTTTCTGTAATCTCTGATTGGGTTCTTGTCTCCGGTTTCAACTTTCAGAGCACTCAAGGGCTTGGTTACGAGTACATAGTCTTTCTGATTAAGAACGGGTTCCCTTTTATTTGAATCGGAATTCATATTTTCTGTAATGCCCGGATCATGCAGTAAAGACCCATGGCCTTGAAGCTGTCTTTCCTTCTCTCTGAACTCATTTTTCAATTTCTGGACACCATTAAAACTTATTCCAGACTCATCAGAGTTGCTGTTCATCGCCATTTTATGGCCTTGGTATGGAGCATTGCCTTCTTTTCTAATTTGGGCTGAAGGTCTTTGTCTGTTGAAAAGCGCCCTCTGTTCTTCCTGTATTTCAGGACTATCCGCAAGAACGTTTTCCGTCTTTACTTCTAGAGAAGTGTATTTGACGTCCTCTGGAGTAAATCTCATCACGAAGTTAGTTTCATTTTTCATTATTTTAAGGGCAACTCCGTCTAAAGGCATGGTTCTCGTAACAGAATTCACTTTTCCGAATCTTATCCCCGTGTAGTTCAGATGCTTGTCAACTTTTGTACCCGAATCCTTTCCAAAATAGCTACTGGGTCCCATGACCGGGTGACCAGACGTTTTGGGCTTCCACTCATCGTCAATCGGAGTGAAGTTGAGCAGGGTCTGAACGGTGCTCTCCGCAAGGGATCCCAACATTCCGTATCCGGGATTTTCCGTCGTTGCGCGCAACTTCACCTTCTTGGCGTGTCCCGTCGTTTGTCTTTCTTGGGTCACGCGTATGCTCTTTGTGAGAGGTACGTCAAAGGTGGTCTTCATCGGACGTCCGGTCATGATGAGAGGAGACGGACGTAGAGGTGGCACGTACACGTTGAGTTCCCCGCTCCTTGAGGGTGTCCACATTGAACCCTCGGACGAAGATTCATACTGTGCCGAGAAGTGCATGGGAATGGGAGAGAAGTTAGGTAATGGCTGGATGTAGATGGCGCTTCGCCTCCGCCGTAGCTTTACTCTTTGGCTGGATACCGGCCATGCTGCAGCAGTCCATAAAGAAACGATCAAGTACCAACGGATACCTACAAAAGATAAAATAGTTCTTAAAAACAATGTTTTTATTAATTTCTGGTGTGTAAAATTGTCTTCAGTAAATATATGTTCTGTTATTCCCAAGTGTCCGCATGTCTGTTTCTCAGAGCTCTTTCATGTGCTTGCCAAACAGATTGAGCCTAGAAGTATGGCATAGTAGAAAATGCACCAGCAGCTAACACAGGGTATTTATATAAAATAACAAAATAAAAATCCGTGTACATTGGCGCAACGGGCGTGAAACGACACCCCTTGCCCCAAAATCACAAAAACCGAAAACCGTCACTTGGAGACTCTACATTCTACGTTAAAATCTACTGACGAAATCATTCTTGCGACACAGAAAAATGTATGCCCTTGAA
Organism: Amaurobius ferox; assembly: GCA_951213105.1. Classification (NCBI taxonomy): domain Eukaryota; kingdom Metazoa; phylum Arthropoda; class Arachnida; order Araneae; family Amaurobiidae; genus Amaurobius; species Amaurobius ferox. The sequence continues at coordinate 134,461,677 of OX578150.1, forward strand.
ATCGTAAGAAGTTCTTATAAACTCAAAATTTATTGCTGTTTCAGCAATTTTTCATCCAATATCAGTCAAATTTTAACATAATACTCATATATTACCAAATAAAACGTATTAGGATAAAATCTTTTAAATTCGCAAAGTTAGACAACCTCGAAAAAACGCACTATAACGCCAATAGATGGCGTTAGTAGTCAAAAGAAAATAGCTGAAAGTAAAAGGGTCCGCAAATCAGTATCTATGGACCCACTACGAAAATTGCAGAAATTTGACTGAACAGACATCGTTGACTTCAAAAATTTATAATGAATAAACGGATGGGCTTATGAAATTATTTTTTTCTGGAGTAATCTGTGATATATTTAGAAGCTTTTGGGGGGGAAAAAATGAATGTTGGATGGCGCGTCCATTTTAGTATTGTGTAATATAAAAATCGGAGCAGTTTAAGACGCACGAAAAGCATATATTTTTTAAAAATTCATTAAAATGTGTCTATTCATTGTATGGACTCTGTTCAAAGTTTGTCCGAAAGAGAATTTTTCGATCTTTCCGATAGTGTCAAAATAGAAACTCTTCACGGATCATTTTTTAGGTCGCCAAGGAATCGATTTGTATCGATATGGCTGAAACATAAAATAACTAAAAATCTAATTCGAAATTTTAAAAAATAACGTCGAGGTACACCTGTCTACCAAATTTTGTGCTACAGACATACATAGATTTCGAGCTACAGACTACGGACTGCACACATAGACGTCTTCCATTATGATAGTAGATGAGATATATGATTGAAAAACGTACTTTGCAATGAAATAGACTTTAAAATGAGTGGAAGAGTAAGTAGATCCTTCGAAAGGAAGAGAAGAAGATATGTAATTAATAATTAATAAGAGTAATTTTAGTTTAATAAATCGCGATTGTTTTCTTCGAACTTTAAACAACATTCATTGTTTTTTTAAAGTTTCAAACTATTTCAATTATTTTATTAATTTGATGAAAGAAAATTCTTTATCAATTAAAGCACTTATTTCAGTTATTTTATCTATTAAAGTACTAAACTCCAGACAAATGGCCAAAACTTGATATAAATTCTGACGAAGGATCATATAAGTTGCACCCGAGTTTATATCTGTACAGATCTTTCAAACTCCCCCCCCCTACCCTGGTAACCGGACAGATTGAGTCTTTACACATTTATAGTATCATCCGCAAGATAGAACCTATCAGAGACGGATTTGAGATTTACCCCCTGATGACTGAAAAAATGCAGGGTTTCTAGAGCGTCTTTCTAGACCCTCGAGCAGACATCGCCCTCCCCCCCCCCCCCCCCGCGACCTAGAAGGCTGAAGCTCGACTGCGGGACAAAAACTAACCTGGCTAATATTTGATTGAGACGATTATTTTCAATACAAAGCACCGTACATTGTTAAAAAAATGAAAAATTAATTAAAGTTCTAATTTAATTAGTAAGAGTATTAGTTTCCCTGTCTCTGACAGACTTAAATAGTAATAGAGCTTTCCAACATGACGTCACAAGTTCTTTATCGTCTCTTTCAAAAGCGTTTGTAGGGACACCACATGATCATTTTTTGACTGGATCCATTTGATTTTGTAAGAAAAGCCTGAGATTTGAAGGAAAAGTTTATGTGGTAGTCCAGGTGGTAGAGATTCTGTTTTTTTTTTAGAATCCCTGTATTCTCAAAACAGGAAAACCCGGAAATATTAAATTGAAAGCGGAAAGACGTGAAAAAGGGATTTCAGGAAAGATTTGATAATATTGACAACTTCAAAATTGAAATTCTCATATCCTTGAAAATTCAATGTGTGATAAACATCTTATAACAGGTAAATTTATTCTTTTTTATTAATGTAGAATAACTTATTTATTCATAAAGTATTATGTTTGAAATGTTTCTAAATCATATTGAGCGTAAGTATGGTTGTCATCGGCAATCATGTAGCTCGAGAAGATGTTAATCCATTTTCGGAATCTAAAATATATGGATCCATACCATTTATGATGGAAATTTTATTTCGATAACTCTTTGCCACTGCAAAATGCATGTTAACACATATACTGACTTCCAAAAGTTAAGCACGCAATGTAAATTTTCATTTTTCGAAAGCGTATTTGAATTTGAGTGACTGAAAATCGCTAGGAATGTAGATGGCACTATGCAAATGTCGTATGTTACAGCCTATCACGATAGATTGTCCGGATATATGCTAATTAGACAGTCGTTGAAGATGCCAGCATTCTGAAGGGTTTCAGGAGGTGCATTTAAATGCGGATATGAAATGTTTATAACTTTTGTGGGATTATTTTTGATAATATTCATGTTTCTATGGCTGAAAGAAGACAAATGACAGACAATGAGAGCTGGCGTGCTGTCGGACGCATTGAAGCAGGACAGTCAATCAAAGCTGTCGCTATTTCTTTGGCGTTGATTATTCGGTAATTCCTCGATTATGGAAACAATTCCAAACAAGTCAAACAGTTGTCTGTAGACCTGTGCCCGGTCGTCCAAAGGTTACCACCCCCTCTGATGATCGGTATATTACTATAGTAGCCAAGCGGAATCGACGAGCGACCTCTACAACTGTTACATCCATGGTTGTAGCGGCACTTGGTAAGACAATACAATATCCGCCAGTACTGTGCGTCGAAGGCTCCACGTGAAGTGACTGTACGCCCGTGTACCACGTTTTTGTGTTCCACTAACCATCCAAGCCAGAGGGACAAGATTAAAGTGGTGTATTTAACATGTCAATTGGACTGTCTCAGATGGGTGCAGCGTCCTGTTCACGGACGAGTCCAGATTAACCCTGGAATCAGATAATAAGCGTGTATGGGTCTGGAAAGAACGAGGCATACGCAATCAGGCCAAGAACATCATCGAACATCACGCATTCAGAGGTGGCAGAGTCATAGAGTGGTCTGGAATTTCAATGGGATATCGCACAGAGCCGCACATCTTTAAAGGCGGTTTTGTAAAACCTGCAGGTATCTGGATGAAGTCCTAGACCCCATTGCGAGACTCTACGCTGCAGCAGTTGGTCCTGATTTCCTCCTTATGGACGATAATGCCCGTCCCCATCGAGCTAATATCGTTGACGAATTCCTGAAAAGCGAGGGCATTTCTCGTATGGAGTGGCCGGGGATACATATATTCCCCCGATCTTAACCCCATTGAAAGCCTTTGGGATGACCTCTGGCGTGCTGTTTCTGTACGTTTACCTCCTCCAGTCAGTCTCAGAGAGGTGGAAACTGCCCTATTGGAGGAATGACCATTGCTCGCATTTGCGATGGTTGATCACCCCATTGAAAGCATGGAAAATCGTTGTAAAGTTTATGTGAAGGTCCGGAGTGGTCACATACCATGTCAATGTAAGTTTTGTTTGGTTTGTTTGCCTTTAAACATTATTTTGTTAATGACCCAAATGTGACGTCATCATATAACTTAAAAGTAAATATTTTTTTCATCTTTGTACATAATTCTTGTTTTATTTAATGCATAAACACATTTGTTACCTTCATGTGCAATTTTGAGTTATACTTTTTCATTTTTGTTGATTTAACCGCCCGTGCTTAACTTTTGGAAGCCAGTGTATATTAAGTCTTGACTGATTATCCTACATTTCCGGTTGCTACGGTATTGCCAGGGCTGAGACCACGTGATGTTGAATACTCTATAGATTTATGATAGAATAGCTACAGAATCAAGATATACCCAATTATAAATATTCGAAATAAATGTAAGCGGATAATTTACGTGATAGCTACGGAATGCGATGAATGAAAGAATTCGCTAGGAATACATGACACCCTTTCCAGCAATAAATGTAGAACATTCCAAGGACCACAAAGAAAAATTGTCCTCCAATTGCACTTTTTACTTTCCCTACGATACATGTTAGTGTATATGGAAAGTACCTAGAGCATGAATACACCGTGTTTAGGCGTAACGCCTGTGTGTTTGTTTTCACAATGTATGTAACCACTCTAGCTCAAAAAATTCAACAAAATTTCACAATATTTGGTGAGTGAATTGGGGGCATTTGTAGGTTACCCCAGTGCTGATTATGGGTCGGAAAAACAGAACCTTCTATTTTTGCCAAACTGACCCGTAAAGATAGTCAAAATATGCTGAAATGTTTTCATTAAATGCTTGTTTCATACGAAATATTTAATAACGAAACAAAAAAATCTAATGCGGGCAGCACATGACTTTCCTTATATAATTCAATGAATTTGCTACATTTACAGTAAAAAAGAATTAGGTTATTCTTATAGTAGATACTTATATTCTTTCCAAGATATTGAATTTTCGTCAATGAGTCGTCATTTTCATTGGTTGAGCGTCATTTTTATCCATTTGGCGAGATTTTCAATAATTTGGAACATTTAGAAAAGTCGCCAAGTTGGCGATATTCCGTCAAATTCATCGCCAAAATCTCGCCAAGTGTTATGGACTGCGAAATAAGTTATTCTTAAAACAGATAAATGACTAGCGTTCAAATACAAAAGTATTATTCAAAGTATCTTTTTTGAATGAAACGAGCTAGATCCACCAGAATGACGTCACCCAATTCATCGCAATATTACATATGAAAAGACGGTTCGTGTTAGCGTTTTAAAACTTATGTCAATCGTTTTCTAAGGAAAAATTACATATGATATATCTATTTGCGTAACTTTATTACAGGTTTTGATTTTATAATGATTTTTTCAAAATTTCACTCGAAAATTAAAGAGGTCCTGAACATTCGATTGTGTTTAAAAACAATAAGCTTCCAGTATTTACGGATTGTAATTTTTGCACCCAATTTCATTCGAATCGTTTCATTCGTTCGTGAGATATCGTCTCCACAGACTCCCTGACACACACACATCATCTCAAAACTGTTCAATTCGTGATCAGAGATACTTGAAACGTGCTCTCCAGTCGAAAACTCGAATTCGAGTGTTCGACCCCGTCACAATACTATGTATATAAGGAACATACTTTACTTTCCTTATATACATTATACTATGTATATAAGGAAAGTAAAGAGACCAACCCAATTACTCTGTTAGGAACCGTTTATGAGACATTTCATTAGTTTCTAGAATTTTGAGGAACTAGCCATGTGACGTATATCAAAGCGCATAAACTTGCCAAATGATAAAAAAATCTGATGTGGGCAGCACGGGACTTTATCTGCAGACTCATTATTCACGTTCTTTTTATTTCTTCCATATTTTATTAAATTGGGTTTAATTGCTCAAAATAACACTCATAATTATTTTAAATGACACTGGATTGCCACTTTTAATTCAATTTTCGTTTCCATTGGGTAAATAAACTTATTTTCAAAGGTGGCGTAGCGAAAAAAAAAAACTTAAATATCTCGAGAACGGCTAGTTCTAAAGTAATGGCCTCATTCTTTTCACTGTTAAAAATTACGTATAAAACAAGTACTTAATTGATATATTTGAGCTTACGTAGTCTTTTATTGTAGATTTTGACGATTTTTGCGGATTATTTCGCAAAAAGTTCTTTTTTTCCCGAATCATACTAAATTCTAATCAGCTCCAGGGTATTCCACAAGTCACTTCTCTACCAAATTTTGTAAAATTTAGTAAATTAGTTTTTCAGCTAGAGTGAATACAGACCATTTTTACGGGCCATTTCGCAATAAAAGGCAGGCTCTTTCATCACGAATCGTACCAAAATCTAATCAGCACCAGGGTCATCCACAAGGGACTTACCAAATTTAGTGACCTACCTAATTAGTTTTTAAGTTAGAGGGGATGCACACATACACACAGACGTCATGCTGAAAACAGATTTTTCGTGTTCTAGAGATACCAAAACGTGTAGATCCCTCGAAAACTCAACTTGCGATTTCCATGATTCCAATACTTTCCCTATACATTACCATGTATTGCAGGGAAAGTAAAAAGATTCAATAATATTGAATATTAGCTATAAATTCATAATTATCGATGTTATTTTGGTTAAATAAACTCAATTTAATGGATTATGAAACAAAAATTTCGGCAGTGGCCCCAGTGCAATGGAGCCGAAATGGTTTTGCGTGAATAACATTTTGTAAAATAAAACTCAACTTTTGTGATATCGAAAAAAAAACCCTCTAAAATCTGAATATATACATTTAAAGGGCTTTCAAAAAGCTGCAAATTCTTGCTTATTGTTTATGAATATCACTTCTGAATTTTAACATAGAAGCAATCAATACAAACTTGAAAAACGGAACATTTTCATAATACTTCAACTTGACAAGACTCGAAAACTAAAAAAAAAAATTAAATATAGATTGAGAAAATAAATTTTCTCATACATATTTTTGTCGCTGACTGTTTATATTTGCCTTTTATAGTTTCGAAGATATTTCGAGTAAAAGTATAAAAAATAAAGAAAAACAAACTCTTTCGGACGTATACTTTTTAAGTATTTTATTCACGAAAATATAACTCGACCTAAAATCCAATTATGTGCATTTGTAGGACTTCAAAGGTCTACAAATTTTTGCATATTGTTTAAAGTTAACACCTTTACTGTTTTAGATATAGGCATTACAAACTTAGAAAATGGAACATTTTTTATCTTCTTCCACTTAACAAAACGATAACTATAAAACTATATGAGCGTTTTTTAATAATAATTAAAAAAACGTGTACTAAAAAATTTATTACTAAATTTTCTAGTACACATTTTTGTCGTTTACTATTTCTATCTATATTTTATAATTTACTATACATTTCGAGTGATAATTAGAAAAATTAATTTAAAAGAAACACCTGCTCAAAGAACTACTTTTTAATGTTTTTCGAAAAAGTAAAAAAATAAAAAAAAGGGAAAGTTTAAAATATTGAAATTATTTTTATATATTCATAATATGGATTCTCTTTTTGACAAAACAAGAAACATTATTTACATGTTTATCTATTAAGTCCGGAGGTATAAGCGTTTCAAAATAAATAATATAAGTCTGTAATAAATATATAAGTCTGTAAGGAAAGTATGTTCTGCCCACATCAGAGTTTTACACCCTGCTACTACAGGGCGCGGTAGCCCATTGGTTAGCGCGCTGGAGTTGCACTCGGTAGGCCCGGGTTCGATTCCAGCCACTGCCAAAACTGCCGCCGTGTTCATGCGGAGTACGACCACGTTAAACATGTGGGTCCGAAAGTCCTTCCGAGAGGTTGGTGGTAGGGGAAGGAGGGTACGGTCCCTGTGGATGCCTCCCCCACTGGGTTCCGGTCTAAATTGGGTGGCACTTCCCGACCGTCCAAATAGTTACCTTACACCTTTCTGGTAGGTCGGACGGTCTGGGTTTCAACAACAACAACCCTGCTACTACAGAACCATAATCAGGATATATATCTATCGAAATTGAAACGTACGGATTAAAACCCATTCACTTGATAAATACGGAATTCGGCCATGAAGGCATTTTGCGAGAAATACAATACACCATCTCCACATTATATATCGAAAATTCCAATGATCGTTGAGAAATGATGTCATCCAATTGCAGTTGTTTGTTTCCACTCCAACGCAATTACGCCGCTCCAGAGAGTTGTGTTCTTTTATTTCTGTAACAATTCGACTTGCATATCACGTTCTTTTGGATACGACAACTCATTCCGGTTATCATCATCATTATCATTAAATTGTAAAGCATGGTCACTCATACCAGGGGGGACTCATTTATCGTGGGAATGACTGATTTTATTATTTTTATTTGCCTCTACTTGTATAAAAGACATGGGAATTAAGAACGCGAGCATTTTGTTTTCAGGATCTCAAGAGGGTTCGAATTTGTTAACTGCGACTGTCATCTCACGCCACCGACGTCACGGAATTTCCTTGAACGTCACTGGATTCTGTAGAGCCATGGAGTTAGAAAGAAGATAAAACTCTCCTATGGATGAAACGCTTGAAAATGCCATAATGCTTTGAGAATGATATCCAGGTGTCGCTCGTGTTAGCAAAGTAGCTGTTATTGTTAGTTAACGTAACAGAAGGGCGTAGTATTTAGTATACGTATTTCTGATTATTTTTACATTGAAAATTCCCTAATTAAGAGTATAATTAACCAGTATTTTTTCATAGTTGTAGATAGAATACAGAATAGAGGGAGACAAAAATAAATTGAAAGGTAAAATAATTTTGAATACGTACGAATATTCCCGATTGCTTCGGTTCTACTTTGCATTGGGCTAATAATTTATTTTTATAAAATTGACAGTTTAAATAAATATATTAGGCCTTTCGCCATAAGAATGCATACAATGCAGAGTTACTTATATTATCCCAGCGCCACCTGCATGATTGTCACGTTTTCTTGATATCAAGTTTTAACGCCTTATTTTTACCTCCATGTGTAGCTCTCCTATATAGAGGATTCTGGGCGAAGAGCACAATTTAAAATCTTTGTTCCGGTTGTTTACGCCTGGGTATTGCCACTTCAAAATTAACAAACAATTTTTAACTGTAATAATGCGCAAACCTTTTACGTTTTGGCAACTCCTCTCAAAGTTTACTCTGGCCGGTGACATCGCGAATGATGAAACTTCATTCCCCTGACGTCAAGCTAACAACTTTTTGATTGGTTGCCAGTCTGAATGTCCGACCTTATATTAAAGAACATTGACTCATACGTTAACCAGGTTTGTAGGTGTACTTGGAATGTTTCGACTTCTTTTGTTTAGTACTTCCTTAAACGTTGTGTCTGGAAAGCCCGGGTATTGAAAATTATTAGTTCCAATCATAATTCCGACATTACCTTTTCCGTTAATTACTTCAATATTGCATTGTTTACAATTTATCGTTCGAGATGACGTCTGATGAGGCAAAGATTGCGACCAAACGAAATCAATGACGTAGTAGTTCAATCTGAAAGTCATAGTCTTAAAGTGAAATAGGATGATTTGGAATATTATAAAACGTGCAAAATGGGTGATAATGAAATAATTTGATTCTATTTGTTGATATGTGTATGGGAATTAGATAGTTTAAGGAAAATAAATTTCCCCTTAAAATGTTTAAGAAAGTGGACATAAAAAAATTAGGTGACTAGGAATGTTTCAAGGGCGCTGTGTTCCTTCTTCATCAGTTTACATACAGTATGCACCTATCCAAAGAAAAAATACAACTTCTATGTGGTCCGGCCGTCCAAATAGTAGCTCAAATCCTTCGGATGAGTCGGACGGTCTGGGTCTTCAACTTCTATGTGGTGAGTGAAGAAACAATGGAACAGAGCTTAACATTCAAAGCCGAAATTGGCTTTCTGGTGGCATTTGTTATTGAAATCAAATGCTTTATTTGACTGTATATGCAGCTTATGTTGAAAGATTAGGATAACATAACAGGTATACATTGTATTACGCCTTACATGATTTAATTTTAATGTCAGTGATATAATTTTATGTGTGTATTTATATTGTATGTCACCACTAGGGATTAAGCATTGCTCACGTCAGTGTTATTTTATATTGAGCAATATAAAAAGCAAGTTTTGTGTATTATGTATATAGGTTGCTCTGAGAACAAGCCTATACAAATATGTATATAACTATATTTACCTTTAGAAATTAGTTTGTATAGTCATATGTATTTAACATATATTATTAATAGATCTAAACATATGAGCAGATGTATATTTTGGTATAGTGCGCTGTGGATGGATGCAAGAGAGGTAAATGCCATAATAGACAACTTACGGCATCTGTAGTATCCTGAATATCTAAAAAGCAAATTTTTACTTTCCCTGCAATACCTGGTAATGTATAGGGAAAGTATTGGAATCATGCGGAAAATCGCGACTCGAGTTTTCGGTCGTTCTACACGTTTTGACATCTCAAGAATACGAAAAACACCATTTTTAGCGTGACGTCTGTGTGTATGTGCAACGTATGTATCGTATCCACTCAAAATTTAATGGACCCAATTTCATAAAAGTTACTTGTGAGTGACAGTGGTGCCGATTAGGTTTTGGTAGGATTTGAGATAAAAGAACCTGCCTTTTTTGCGAAATGGCCCGCAAAATGTGCATGTGTTCACTCTAGCTAAAAACTAGTTCATCCAATTTCGCAACATTGAGTTGATAAGTCACTTATGGGTTACTCTGGTGAATGAGAGGGGGGAGGGCGAAGGTATTTTCTAAAAAATCTGGAAAATGAATCGACCCAATTTCACAAAACTTGATAGATATATCCTGAATTACCCTGGTGCTGATTAGATTTTAATACGATTCGGGAAAAAGAACCTGTCTTTTTTTGCGAAATTGTCCGCAAAAATCATCCAAAATCTAAAATAAAAGACTACGTATGCTCAAATATATTCATTAAATGCTTATTTTATACGTAATATTCGGCAATGAGGAAAATAAAACCAACCCCGTTATTCTAGAACAAGTCGTTCCTGATATATGTATATATATATATATATATATATGTATGTATATATTTCCACATTTTTGCTACGCCGACTTTGAAAATACATCCAGTTACCCAATGAAGACGAAAATGAAATGATGAATAGGGCACATTCAGGCACAGAATGATGAATAGGGCACATTCAGTGTCATTTCAAATAATGATGCGTGTTATTTTGTTCAAATTAAACTCAATTTAATGAATTATTAAAGAATTAAAAAGAAAATGAATTTGAGTCTGTAGGGAAAGTCGTGTGTTCTCCACCTCGAGTATTTTAAATAGTATTGTGTGAGAAAGTAAAAAAATAAATAAAATGGAAAAACATAAAACATTTGAAAGATAAAATTCAAAATAAAATGTGTTCGCAAACAAGACAAAATGCAATGTTTAAAAAAAAAAATATCAAGAAATGTACATTTGCTTTAAATAAAAAAAAAGTATAAAAGGTCAGGACAACAGGGCTTTTTTACGAAAGCTTTTCAAATGAAATTTAGAATAAATATTACAATCGATGAATGTAAGCCTACTGATTTTAAATGCAATCAAATGCTGAAATCCCCCCCCCCCCCCAAATTTTCGAATACATTTTTGGAAAAATCAAAACCTTTAATAATGTTGCGTGAATGATCATTACTTATGTAATTTTTCATTTAAAAAACAAATGGAACACACTTTAGAACGCATTTTAACTGCAATCAAATGTTGAAAAGACCCCCCCCCCTCAAATTTTCGAATAAATTTTTGGAAAAATCAAAACCTTTAATAATTTAATAATGTAACGTGAATGATCATTACTTATGTAATTTTTCATTTAAGAAACAAATGGCACACACTTTAGAACGCTAACATAAACCGTTCTCAAGATATTGTACGTTCTTTTAATAAATCTATCAAAAATGACATAAAATGAAAAAAAAATGTAATAACTATTGCGAAATATATATTCTCTTTCATTTGTAATATTATACAAGCAATTTGTTAACACCATTCTCGTGGATCTAATTAGTTCCATTCACGAGAAAATATACTTTATGTAATAGTTTGGGAATTTTGACGACTCATCATTCGCCAACAATAATTTATATATAAGAGGAATAAAATTCAATACTTTTATAAATTTTCTTTTTAAAAAGCACTATGGATGAGTTTAGTATCACGAGCAACGCCGAGTCTATCTGCTAAGTATATAATATTTAAGAATTTATAATCGTGAGCGATAAAGTGAAAACTTCCCTGATCGTGTTTCAATTTGTACACTTCGGTTTACAGGAACTGTTGCAGGCATAGATTTCCTAAATAACCCTTCTATTGTGTAGGAGATGATCCTATTATAAAGATATCCTCTTAGCACCCTCCCTATGTTTAAAGTACCTTGCTCCTAGCATATGTATGGAAGGAAGAAAGCAAACTCACCCCCAAATGTTCATGGGAACAGGAATGTTCTTTATTGTTTCTACATAGTTTGAAAGGAAAATTAATATAACTCTTAAACTCTAGGCAAGAATGCAAATGTTAACAAATTAAATGACATTATCCTAATTTGTCAGATATTGCCGTAATGCTTGCTTGTAAACCACATTTTTTGATTTTCCTCCAAGAGCTAAAACATACATATTTTGTGAAGTTCCAACTCTTGAGCAGGCCACATACAAATGGCCATGAGAGAAGCAAGAACTTTCTAAATTCATGCCTGCAAACTTAAGGGTTTGCCCTTGAGCTTTGTTGATGGTCATGGCAAATGTCAGTTTAACTGGGAACTGGACTCGCTTGAAGCTAAATGGTAGGTCAGTTGGTATCAACGGTATGCAAGGTATGGATGCGTCCTCTCCTTTTGCCTACCCCGTTAATACAGTGGTTTCTGTGACATTTGGTAAAATATTTTTGACACAGAGCCATGTTCCATTGCATAGTTTTGGTGGGTCCAGATTCCGCAGAAGCATTATTGGTAATCCTTTGTTTAACTTCAAAATATGAGAAGGCATTCCAGGTGGCTCAAGGTAATTCAGAAATTCCAGCGGGTAATTAACAGCATCATCGGTGTCCACTTTGGAGTCAAATGACTTGTCATGATATAAAATGCTGATAATTAAATAACCATTAATCCTCACAAATTGCTGATAATTAAATAACAATTTTATTTTCTTAATACTTTTCGTTGTTGAGTAAGGAACTCTAACGAAGTATAGGAAGTCTAATCGCAGCTATGACCTAAAAAAAGCTCGACTGCTAGATTTGGCGACTATCGCTCGATTGGCGATTTTATGTTAATGCGGCCAAAAAAAAAAAAAATTTACGGAACTGTACTTTTATATATTTTTAAACTATAAACATGATCAGCATTTAAAAATACTTTTATCTGTAATATATTTATTAGTTTAAGTAAATTTAAATAAATAAACATAGATATATATTTAATTCATCTAATCATAAACTAAATAAAAAATTGACGCATTGCATCACTGTAAATCATCCTACACCAAAATTATAAGCTAACATATCCAAAAGACTGAAATATCATATAATATTTTCAGCCTAAAAAGTATGCTAACGTTTTGATTGTTAAATTGCTTAGTTCTTAAGTTATTCTGAGATGCTGTTCATATATATATATATATATATATATATATATATTTAACACTTTACAACATAGTTGAAAAGTATTTGACTTTGTTCATTCTGTCTGTCTGTCTGTCCGTTAGCACGATATCTGCCGTAAAAATGACTTGATCAAAATGAAATTTTGGTATGTTTTTCAGACGGTCTGTGGGACCTATGGGAATATAAATAAATAATATCACCCAATTAGTTTTTTATTGAATCCGGGTTGAAAAAATGAAATTACATTGAACCCTATGGGATCTAATTTTTCAAACATTTTTTAAGCACATTTAAAATTCACAAATTGCTTCTAAATTTTTAGGAAATATTCACACTATCCCATAAAATATATAAAAAAAATTCAGTAAAATATGTTAGGTAGTTTTTTAATTAAAAATTATTTAATATAGGGAGAAAAACGAATTCAATTAAATTCTGACTTTTGCAATATCCTCTAGAAAGAAAAAATAGATGTATTATATAATAAATATCTTTCCAAGAGATTAATTATTTTGTGTGTGAGAGAGGCTTCACATTTTAAATAAATTTGGTAGATAACAATTTTTCAATTTATTTTTTAATTTTATATAACTCTTCGTGATATACTTATTTGATGTCGTTTTTAATGCACTTTCCTACGTCCTAGAGAGTTAAAATTTGGTACACAGCTTAAATTTGTAGAACATTTTATTCTACAACAATTTGGTGGATCTTTAAATATAGATCCAACATTTTTTTGAAATGGCCTGCAAATAATCCCCGTTCACTTCTATAAATCATTGTTGTAATATTGTTAAAAATTCTGATGTGGACAGCACATGTCTTTCTCTGCAGACTCATATTCACGTTCTCTTTATTTCTTCAATAATAATTTGAGTTTATCTGCACAAAATAACAGCCATAAGTATTTTAAATGACATTGAATTTGCAAGTTAAACTTAAATTTGGTTCTCATTTGATAGATGGACTTATTGTCAAAGGTGGCGTAGCGAAAACGCAAAAAAACTAAAATATTTCAAGAACGGCTAGTCCTGGAGTAATGGGGTTAGTCTTATTCTTTTTGTTGTCAAAAATCACGTACAAAATAGGAATTTAATTGATATAATTGAGCACACGTAGTCTTTTATTAACACTTTACAACATAGTTGAAAAGTGTTTATGGCTTTGTTCATTCTGTCTGTCTGTCCGTTAGCACGATAACTGCCGTAAAAATGACTTTATCAAAATGAAATTTTAGTATATTTGTCAGACGGTCTGTGGGACCTATGGGAATATAAATAAATAATATCACCCAATTGTTTTTTTTATTGAAACCGGGTTGAAAAAATGAAATACATTGAACCCTATGGGACCTAATTTTTCAAACATTTTTTAAGCAAATTTAAAATTCACAAATTGCTGCGAAATTTTTAGGAAATATTCACATTATCCCATAAAATATATATAAAAAATTTCAGTAAAATATGTTAAGTGAGTTTTTAATTAAAAATTATTTAATATAGGGAAAAAAACAAATTCAATTAAATTCTGACTTTGGGATATCCTCCAGAAAGAAAAAAGAGATATATTATATAATAAATACTTTACAGGACTTTAATCATTTTGTATATGAGAGGCGTACTTCACATTTTAAGATAAATTTGGTAGATAACAATTTTTCAAATTTTTGTTAATTTTATGACTCTTCATGATATATTTATTTGATGGCGTTTTTAATGCACTTTTCTACGTCCTGGAGAGTTAAAATTTGGTACACAGCTTAAATTTGTTGAACATTTTATTCTACAAAAAATTGGTGGATCTTTAAATATAGATCATACATTTTTTTCGAAATGGCCTGCAAATAATCTCCGTTCACTTCTATAAATCATTGTTGTAATATTGTTAAAAATTCTGATGTGGGCAACACATGTCTTTCTTTGCAGACTCATATTCACGTTCTCTTTATTTCTTCAATAATAATTTGAGTTTATCTGCACAAAATAACAGCCATAAGTATTTCAAATGACATTGAATTTGCACGTTAAACTTAAATTTGGTTCTCATTTGATAGCTGGACTTATTGTCAAAGGTGGCGTAGCGAAAACGCGAAAAAACTAGAATATCTCAAGAACGACTAGTCTTGGAGTAATGGGGTTAGTCTTATTATTTTTGTTGTCAAAAATCACGTATAAAATAGGAATTTAATTGATATAATTAAGCACACGTAGTCCTTTATTTTTATATTTAACGATTTTTGCGGGCCATTTCGCAAAAATAGCCCGTTCCTTTTTCCTGAATCGTACTAGAATAACCTACAAATCATTTATGTACCAAATTTTGTTAAATTTGGTATATAAATCACTTGTAGGTCATTGAAATATTATACACCAAATTTTGTTAAATTTGTTCCATTAGTTTTTAGCTAAAGTGGATAAAGGCAATTTCTGCCGGCCATTTCGCAAAGAAGGCAGATTCTTTTATTACGAATCGTACTATAATCTAATGAACATCAGGATTTCCCACAAAAAACATACCAACCAAATTTTAAGAAATTCGGTTCATTAGTTTTCAATTAGAGTAGATATAATATCCTCACAGACACACAGAAACATACACAGATACACTCTTACACACACAGACGTCTTCCTAAAAATAGTTTCTTCGTGTTCTAGAAGTCCCAAAACGTGTAGATCCTTCGAAAATTCGAGTTCCGATCTTCGGCACGATTCCAATACTTTGAATACATACATGCACACACACACATATATTATCTGCGTATCTGTGTATTATCTGTGTATCTAAATTCCGTGCCTATGCAATTACAATAGTTGTGATTTTAAATGATCCCTAAACTTTTATTATTTCTTCAACGAAGCCTAATTTTAACTTTTTGCAGAATGCAAATATCTTAAGCGATTGTAAGGTGAGTTACATAAGAATTGCTGAATTTTTTTTCTTACAAAATTATTTAGCTCTGGAGTCTGGAATACAAGTTATATGAATGAATTATTCATTGATTTTGCATAGAGAATCAAATGATTTATATTTCGATACAGTTTTAAATATTTAAGTATAATGAATTACTGTAGTACTGTGATAATGTAAAAGATATCACCACTGAATGTATCACATTTTAGAGATTTTTAATTTATTACATTTCAGTTGGAAAGTGTTTCATAATCAATGCTTATGCATGATTGATCTTTCTTGTTTTAAATACACTAATATTCTTAAAATAAATAACAAATTTACATAAATGCACTATCAAAGGTGTCGAATTCAATCGTTAATTAAAAAGGGGGGGGGGATATTTTCCACATTACGTCAGTTGGTAAAAATCATGTAAAATATATACACATTCAATATCATATTCAACGTAATTAGCTCTAGAAAAAGCTATCCAAATATCAATTTTTATACATTTTATATAAATGCCGAAAAGGTTTTTTAACTAATAATGCTTTTTTGAATTTAGTCTTGTTAGTAGTGTTTGTGCATAGGATGAAATATGGGATGGATAGCAAATAATATTTTTATTTAAATAAAAATAAATTACATGCCTTGTAAACGTAATTCCTTTTCTTTTAGTAATCCATTTCTTGAAAAATGCATAAAAAATAAAATAATTGATATTAAAATCCAAAATAACAGCGAACGTATGTTTTCCACTTGTAAACATGTGATGATAGAACAAAATTCTATGTGTTTCGTTCAGTGCCATATAGGGTTATAGTAACAGAACGTCTTGGTGAAAACCACAGTCTGTAGAGAAAAACCGTCCCAGACCATCGCCAAGCATGCCAACTTTGATATTGGATTTAAATTTGGTTGGCGGTAGGCAGCGCTGCGGTAGCGATTGAAACATCTGTATATATTAACATTAGTCTGTGACTGTAAGTGGTATTTTCTCACGAGTCCCAGCGTTCGAGAGCTGTTATGTTGTGACGATTTACGACTGTCGTCTTCTCGAGATACTGGAAATATTGACTATTTTAAGGTGAAAATGCAATCCGCTTAATGCGTGTGTTCGAATCCAATTGACTCGGCCAGAAATAACTTCGATTTTTATTCTTAACTTCGATTTTTATTCTTAACTTCGATTCGTTTTAACTTTTCCTGAAAGCAACTATGGCGGGCATGTGGGAAGAATCAAAAAACAACGCCAACTACTTCTCTCGGTGTCTAAAGTGCATGCCAAGGCCGTGTAAGTTTAATGGACGGATTCAAAGTTCTCGGAAAATACGTCGGATATATTCGAAAAAAATCAAGTTGTTTTTCAAGCCCTCCATGGAAGTAGCGAACCAAGGACGTCCTTTCAACTGGAGTACTGTATCCGAAGCACCCCGGGAATTCGAAATTTACTTTAGCGGGCTTGAATTCCAAGAAGAATTCGTGAAATTTGTGCTGCAGCTTTTCGATCGCTATAGCTGCACTGATCTTGACGCCATTGCCAAAGTTCTGTACATAATATATTGCCTGGATCATGACAGCCTCGTTCTTCCGTTCAAACATTACATGGAGCACACATGCAGGAGTGCCGCCGTGAGAGAAAGGTCAGATCCTGCTCACATTCACTGCGTCATCCGCGATATGGTGACGCTGATGAAAATACAGTATGGACAGTTCAAGGAATGTTGGCCGTTGGACCCTGTGCGAACTGCTCTTTTCACAAATGAAAGGATGTTCCTCGAAACGTTCATCAAGTTCGGCGTTGCGTATTTACCGTCCATCGACGACCCCTGTGAATGGGAGATTGCCGTCACACATGTTAATCAATTGTAAGTATGGACACTTTCCTATCTACATTAAGTTTTCTCTTTTGCACTTTTCTAGGAGTTATATTTTTACTCTCACCCCCCCCCCCCTCCACAGTACCGAAACTTCAAATCTTGAGCATGCTTCCCGCGCGAGATTCTATCCTGGGACACTTGCCACTCAGTGGCATCATCAAGGGGGGATTTGGGGTCATAACAACCCCCCCCCCCCAGGAATCCATCGAATTAATTGAATTTTGAAGAAATGATACATGAAGAAGTAGGAAACAAAATAATTTGGTTACCAAACTCCTCCCCCCCCCCCCCCACGAGAATTTTTTTGTGGCAGTGCTACTTCTACCACTTACAATTTGCTAAATACCTATGCCACAATTTTCTCTTGTACCCCTTTACAAATTCTACCCCCTTTCCCTCCCACATAGTATATAGTTTCGCGCATTATGAGATGGAATAGGGGGGGGGGGGGGAATTTCGTCCTTATCCCTACCTTAATAATTTTCTATACCCACTTACAGTATGCATGTAACAAAATCGGGACATCCTCACAACTGCAGGACTTCTACTGTATGGATTAAATTGTTGGCGTTGCATAATTTTGTAAATAGTTTGTCATAACAGTTGTTCCCCATTCTTTCATACCCATTCCCCCGGCTTTTTATTTTGACAAAACTTTTCTTTTAACTCTATGCAATGACCCCGGAATATTTCGCTATTTGAATTTATGTTTATCTCTATCACCATTCACCCCCAAACAAAATACAATGGTTGTTTCCACAAGAGTAGCCTTTAAGGGTTTATCTAATTTTCCGCATGTCCAACCGCATTTCAAACCTTTCCACACTCCCAGACAAAAGATAAGAACGTTAAATTTTCATTGGTTCATCACTTGGGCAAGCCTACCTTCAGAAGTTCTGTCGAGTGTCAGTTCGTGGTCTACTCTCACATTCCAGCGCTGCACGTGTTGTGTCTACATGAGTCCCAGCGTTCGAGAGGTGTTAAAGACGATGTATGACTGCTGACTTTAGACTGTTGTTTCTCTAGATGGAAATATTCACTATTTTAAGGCGAAAATGCATTCCTAGTAATGTATGTGTTGGAATCCAATTGAGTCGGCCAGAAATAACTTCGATTTTTATTTTTAACTTCGATCTGTTTTAATTTTTTCTGAAGGCAATCATGGCGTGCATGCGGGAAGAATCAGAAGACAACACCAACTACTTCTCTCGGTGTGCAAACTGCATGCCGAGGCTGTGGAAGTTTTTTGCACGGATTGAAATCGCTCGGGAAACACGTCAGATGTACAAGAAAGAAATCGAATTGTTTTTCAAGCCCTCCATGGAAATTGCGAACCAGGGACGTCCTTTCAACTGGAGTACTGTATCCGAAGCTCCTCGGAAATTCGGAATTTACTTTAGGGCGCTTTACTTCCAAGAAGAGTTCGTAAAATGTGTGCTGCAACTTTTCGATCGCTATCACTGCTCAGATCTAGACGCCATTGCCAAAGTTCTGTACATAATATATTGCCTCGATCATGACAGCCTCTCTCTTCCGTTTAGTCATTTCATGGAGCACACATGCAGGGGTGCCGCCGTGAGAGAAAGGTCAAATCCAGCTCACATTCATTGCGTCATCCGCGATATGGTGACGCTGATGAAAATACAGCACGGGCAATTAAAGGAATGTTGGCCGCTGGACCCAGTGCGAAGTGCTCTTTTCACAAATGAAAGGAAATTCCTGGAAACGTTCATCAAGTTCGGCGTTGCGTACTTGCCGCCCATCGACGATCCCTGTGAATGGGAGATTGCCGTCACATATGTTAATCAATTGTAAGTATGTGCACTTTTCTATCAACATTAAGTTTTCTCTTTTGCACTTTTTCCAGGCGAAATATTTTTACTCGCACCCCTCCCCAGTACCGAAACTTCAAATCTTGAGCCTTCTTCCCGCGCGAGATTTTATCCTGGGACCCCTACCGCTCAGTGGCGTCGTCAAAGGGGGATTTGAGGTCACCCCCACCCCCAGGAACTCATCGAATTCATAGAATTTCGAAGAAATGATATATAGAGAGAGAAGTGGAAAACAAAATATTTGGTTAGCAACCCTACCACCACCACACCACCAGAAAATTTTTCTGGCGACGCTACTTCTACCCCTTACAGTTTGCTAAACACGTATGCCGTATAATTTCTATCCCCTTCCCTCTCATTGCATAGTTTCGCACAATGTGAGAGGAAGGGAGGGGGTGGGGAGAGGGAAATCCCGTCCTTATTCTTTCTTTAATTTTCGATACCCACTCACAGTATGCATGTAACAAAATCGGGTGACTGGAGTCATTAAATGGCATCGCTCGCAACTACAGTGTCTGAAGGTACCTATTTCTACTGTATGGATGAAATCGTCGGCGTTACATAATTTTACAAATCGTCTGTCATAATATTTGTTCCTCATTCTTTTATATCCATAGATATATCCCCCACCAGCACCACGTACACACCTTTTTTTCTTTTTCTTTTTGACAAAACTTTTCGTTTAACTCGATGTAATGACCCCGGAATATTTCGCTATTTGAATTTATATATATTTATCCCTATCGCGATTCTGGTTGTCATTACGACGCGGTTCAAAATCTTCATTTTACTGGACGTCTGATACTTGACTCCATCGAAGCAAATCGGCTATTCACATGCATAAACATTTGAAAAATTGCTATCTCTGTACAGCTTCGCTTTGGATCATTTGTATTTCGTTTTTGATCAGATGATCAAAAATGTTTATACTTTGTTTTTTTCGTACATTGCAATTTATATATACGCACTTGTACAGTTACTAGTAAATCCGTTTTTGCCTCTTGACTAACTGTAAAATGCAAATTTTGTTGGTGTTTGACTGTATATAAGTTTCCAATGTCAATTTGCTATACTACTTGATGACTCTTAAATCTCTGATGAAGTACGTTTGACGCCGGCCTTTAACTGATCATTTAAGTCCTTAATTGTGTTAGTACAAACTGAAAATCCTTTTAATCTGTTGATCCCTGGACGTCTAAGACTGTTTTAAGAAAGGTATATTTTTCCCTCTACCACTGAATAGTACAAGTGTGCATCAAAACTAAGGAATAAAAGGAACATTAAATCGAATGAGTTCCAGGTATTTTAAGTATGAACTAGAATGACTTCTGCGAGAATCAAAAGCGAGAATTGCCAGCAGGGACGTATTTAAGGGAGTAGGGGGGGGGGGGGTTCAACTCCCCCCCCCCCCCATACACAGACAAATTAAAAATATCAAAATACGAAAATTGAAACGATTCAAATCGGTAGGTGAAAATTGCGAAGAGCAATGTTTTATTTTGAATTCGAAATGCCGTCGAATAAATAAGTCTTTAATTTCTTATTTGAAGTTATTATTTTTCTGTGTCCAGTTCTGATTTGCCCATCTGCGTTTCCTGTATAGACCAAACTTTTATAACTTAATATTGGACAACCAGACTCAATAGGGGACAGGTCGCTCATTGAGAATTTTGTTTCACGTGTCATTTCACATTTTTCTGTTTTAATTCTGGTTTCTTTAATTTATTTTGATCCGGCCCAAATTCAATAAAGCGTTTCCCGATTCCGGCTTGATTGTCTTTTCCGTGACTCATAATTTTATCAAATCTAAAACTAAGCAGTTAGCCAATATATGTTTTAAGACCTCCTAAACCCGTTTTGACTATTTTTCGAATGATGTTTGTCTGTCTGTGGTCTGTACATGATGGCGGTCACAAATATGGATGGATTTTCACGAAGCTTTGTATCCGACTTTGTTACCAAAAACCCAATGAATCATTAGCATTTCTAAACCATAGTAGTTACTATTATATATTTCAATTCATATAAATTATTAACGCATAATTGAGTATTTATATTTACAAGCTAAGAGCTGATTATTAATATAGCTACTATACATCAATATTAATATATAATAATTACAATTAATTTTAATGTAAGCATTAAATTTTATGTATTAAATTTTAATGTAAACATTAAATCTGAAGTTTAAATCTAAGTAATAAAACTGTTAATAATTTATAGAAGCGTTTTGAAAGTTAATACACGTTAATGCTTAATATTAACTCTTACCTACTTATCAGTTGATTTTGACTCTTGAATGTATAACAGTGAACCTCGCAATAATACAAAAGTATCCTAAATACTGTTGTCATGATTTTTAAATTAAATATGCAAATAAATCGATCATGAGTATAATCACACATTCAGCTAAATTAAAAAATCTTTAAAACGAAGTCATTTATAAAAAAAAATCTCAAAGAAATTTTTTACACAAAATTTGAATGACATTTTATATAAAATTTCATTGCCCCAAGTATGAATCACAGGCGCCGACTTTCAAAAATTTCGGGGGGTGCTCAAAAATTAAAATGTCTTTAAATTTTTTTTTAATCGGTCGGAAAAATGGTAGCTATCATGAATTTAATGAAGTCCAACAAGGTTTGCAAAATTGATCAAGATGAAACTTAAACCTATGCAGAACTTATATCCCCATCAGGGGCGTCTCCAGACCGAAATTTAGGAGGGGGGGGGGGGGCTTAAAAACACGTAATAACATAAGTGAGAAAAGTATTTGCACTCATTTGCTAGCAATTTCTATTAACTTATGCAAATTGTATTTAATCGAACTTGTGCTCTCTTTATGAACTAGTCTGCGATTAAATCCATGTTCAATTTGGCAGTTATCTCCTTATGGACATGCAGAACAGCCACGCTATTGAGTCTCTGCTACTTTATTGTAGATTTCAAATAAGTCTTGAGTCGTCGGAGATTAGAAAAAGGTCTTTCAGCTGTACAGGATGTAATCGAAACTGTTAATATTCGGTTTATTAATTTACAGAACCCTGATATGAGCGAGTGGAGAGAAATATTTTATTTGCTATCAAAAAATTCAACTATATCGGATATATTGTTCATGTCTGCAGAATTCGTCTTAACTGTCCCAAAACATCCCGGACAACATTTTCTCATAAAAATCAGAACAGTAAAAAGATACTATTTGTTCTTCACTTTCAATTTTATTGAGAGTAAAGTTTTTAATCAAGGAAAGATGCTCCTTCGTCTTTTTCTCAAACCTTGTTTTTAGGGAACTTATGACATTGTCCACTCATTGAAAGTAAATTTGAAGATATCTGTCTTTAAGTGACTGAAATGGATGAGGATCACTTCGCTCGTCAAATCCTCTTGCAGTTTTTCTAATCCGTGGAATCTTCTAAATCCAATTCTACACTTTTTTTTATTACTTCTTCCTATACATCCTCTAAACTTCTTTTCTTCTGAGTCTGAATAGACATAGCCCTTTCGGGACGGCGGCATTCCGGAGCTGTCGCGGCCCAAAGGACGACGCGCTTCGCTTCCGAACTGGTCGAAAAGGACGGCCATTTTTTGCGCTAAGCCTAACTCTCGAAAAAAATTCACTAAAATTCACCTATTCAACACAGAAATCTACTTTTTACAGGAATAAAAGAAATATTTATGTTCTATTTGATGTATAATTTTCATACAAATCTGAATACAAAATACTCGTTAGTTGCTCCCATTCTTTTATCCGAAATAAACGAATAATTTCACTGCCTCTAAAACCCAAACAAAAAAAATACTCTCTTATATTCCTATGATTCACCAACGAAATCATAACGCTGAAATAAAAATGAAAACCGAAACTCAATTATAAAATTGTTTATGCTACGAGAATTGCTGTTTGTTTATGTTACAAAATGATTTTCACCGCTCCAAATGGAGAAATAATTCATTCGATCCTCCTCTGCCAAGGTCATGCCTCTGCAAAATGCATTGAAGTTAGTTCCATGGACAAGTAACGCCATCTAGTTCACAAATTAAAACGTTCTGCGTAGTGGCACTTATACGTGCCACTATCCGCTTGCGGTAAAATTTCCTCTGGCCCGAATGAGTGCCGTTCGTCCTTGAATGCATGTTCGCATCTGGCACCTGGGCGTGCCATTCGTCGCGAAAGGGACCTTTGATGTCATTATTTGCATTTTGAAAGTTTGAGGATGTTTTCTGGAGAGCAATATTTAATGTCTCTACTCTATGAAAGACAAAAATAACAATTTTTATCATAGAAAAATTCGAATTCTTGATATATATGTTTTTAAGAAAGCCGTTAGCTCCTGCATCACTAATTTCCTTGCACATATCTTCGAGTGAACGATTCATAATTTTTTTCCAATGACGAAATGCACCATCGAATTGCCGAGGTTTCCCATCGCGGGTGGGGTCCTGGCATCCACAGGGATCGAACCATGGGTGAAGCAGGGCTGTCACTAACAACCCCAGTCGTTAAAAACGGACCCCAGAAAAAGAGCCATAAGAAGGTTTTTCTAATTCTATAGAAGGGCGAGGTAGTGAATAAGTGGCTTAACATTATTTTCTCAGTATAGATCTTGAAACAAAGAATTTGACTTTGAAGGTGAAAATTTTCGATCTGCAAAATAATTTTTAAATTAAAAAAATGGGTTAATGATAACATTTTGGGGGGGGGGGGGGGAGCTCGAACACCCCGCAGTCGGCGCCTATGGTATGAATGTATTAAAATGTAGCACCCTCTAAATGTTTGAATTGACTGCTTCCAGTTTTCAATTCCGAAATTATTTATGAAACTAGTTGATTACCCATGAAAAATCATGGATAAACTTTTACCTGCTATATCCCAAGAGAATTTAAATCAACTGGTAACACAATTTAGAAAGCATTTAGAGGGGATTTGTAATCTAATCTCCCCACTTCATGTGTGAAATCTCCCCCTCTGAGACAAGAGAGAGGGAAAAAATCGTTGAATAGGGATTTGACACATGAAGTGGAAAGCTTCTTTATTAGTCCCCACCTGAGGTGGACTCATCCCATTGGCCTCTAGGGATCTAACTCACATTCGAAATTATATTATTTAACTAGCAGTACGCCTGTTTATTCGTTCAGCATATATAATATAAAGAAAATTAAAATTCACAATTATGTGCATATTCTTATAGTGCATCCTATTATTTGCATATTGCTATTCAAAACATTCTATTAAGTATTTAATGCAATTCCTCTTAAAAGTATAAGAATATTTGTCATCTCTATACAAAATGATCGTCACTTGCAGATGTGAATAATAAAGCATATTAGTCCAGTTTGCAAACAAATTTACAGAAAATTTGAAATTAGATCAGTGTATGCTAAAATGAAAGAGCTTAAATGGTATAAAATAGTCAGTACTACTTTTATTCTGTTTCAACAATTCGCTAAACACAATGTGAGTTAAATACGATATACGAGTTTGAAAAGTCTTTGCCAAAATAAAACAGATTACGTATTAAATTGAAAATATCAATAATGCTCATGCAATATTTAAACCCGAAGACTTTAATGGATGTATTCCAGTTAAAAATGAAATTCCTATAAAATTTATATTTATATACATTTTTAACACTTTACAACATAGTTGAAAGTGTTTTCTGACTTTGTTCTTTCTGTCTGTCCGTTCGCACGATCACTGCCGTAAAAATGACGTCATCAAAATGAAATTTCACTATGTTGTTCAGACGATCTGTGGAACCTATGGGAATATAAATGAATAATATCATCCAATTAGTTATGGATTAAAAAATGAAATACATTGAACCTTATGGGACCTAATTTTCCAAACAGTTTTTAAGCGAATTTAAAGTTTACACATTGCTTAGAAAGTTTTAGGAAATATTTAAATTATCCCGTAAAAAATAAATTTCAGCAAAATAGATTCGGTAGTTTTTAAATAAAATTAAAATAATTACATTCATATTATATGAAGAGATCACGTGACCCACTTCAAACTAAAATAGGGCATTCATCTTGGGTCAAAATCGTGATTTTTAAAGTTCTTTTTAATTTCTATGTAGTGTTGTATATCCGCCCTAAAACCGCTTTATTTTTGTTTAATTTCTGTGCATCTATATTCTGAGACAACGCAATTACAATATATCCGTGATTAAATGATCAATGCCATCCATCTTGTGTCATAATCGTGATTTTTAACGTTCTTTTTAATTTATATTTAGTGTTGTGTTCGTCCTAAAACAGATTTATTTTTTGCTTAATTTCTGTACATCTATGTTCTGAAACAACGCAATTACAATATTATTTGAGTTTAAATGATCATCAAACTTTGATTATTTCTAAAACGAAGCTTAATTTTCTTATAGAAAATGTAAATACATCAAGTTGTAAGATGAGTTGTATAAGAATTGCTAAATTTCTTTAAAGCAAAATTATTTAGATCTGGAGACTGCAATATAGTTGATATGAATATAACTGAGAAAGTTTTAAGCATAGAGTTAAATTCCTTTTACCTCCATGGTTTTAAATTTTTAAGTAAAATAAATTGTTGTAGTATTGTGATGAATGAAAGAATGAAATAAAAGTGTATGAATTAAATATTTACTGCTTTTACAAAGAGAGCCCAGACGATTTATATTGCAATGACGTCATTTGAATAAAGTTCATTTTTTTCGATAAAGTTTTAAGTTTTCAAATAAATTATTGTAGTATTGTGATAATTTTAAAAATATTTCAAAATTAAAGACGTTTAAATAAAATTGCATTGCAGTTGGAAAGTGTTTCGTAATAAATGTTTTATGCATGATTGATCGTTCTTGTTTTATTTTTTAAATCTGAAAAAAATTAATGAAATCGTCTGTTGTATAAATACATTGGATTTAATTCCGTTGCTAAGCTCCATGATATATTTTTCTTCAAATAACTTCCTGATAAAAATATCGTCTGCATAATGCTATCTGTGAGGGAAGTTTGTTTTTAACACTTTCTACCATAGTTTAAAAGTGTTTGACTTTGATCATTCTGTCTGTCCTTTCGCACGATAACTGCCGTAAAAATGACTTTATCAAATTAAAATTTTAGTATGTTATTGAGACAGCCTGTAGGACATCCGGGTTAAAAAATGGAATACATTGAACCCTATGAGATCTAATTTTTCAAAAAAATTTAAGCAAAGTTAAAATTCACAAATTGCTTCGAAAAGTTAAAGGAAATATTAAAGTTTTAGGAAGTATTTAATTGGGAAATATTCAAATTATCCCATAGAATATATAAAAAAACTTTCAGCAAAATATGCTCGGTAATTGTTTAAATAAAAATGAAAATAATTATTACACCCATATTGTATGAAGAGATCACGTGACCCACTTCAAAATAATGCATCCATTTTTTCCCCCAGACTCAAAAGTTCTTTTAAATTTATATTGAGTGTTGCATCCGTTCTAAAACCGCTTTATTTTTGCGTATTTTCTGTGTATCTATATTCTGAGCCAACGCAATTACTCTATTTTTGAGTTTACATAATCATCCAACTTTTGATTATTTTTGCAACGAAACCTCATTTTAATGGATGCAGAATGTAAACAAGTGATTGTAAGATGAGTTGTATAAGAATGAATGGCTGAATTTTTTTTTTCACGCAAAATTATTTTACCCTGGAGTCTGGAATGAAGGTGCATGAATGAAATAGTCGCTGTTTTATTGTATTTATTTGAATAAATTTCACTTGTTTTCGATGAAGTTTTCAAATATAATAAATTATTGGTAATATTATGCCAGTTTTAAAAATATTACCCAGGAATGTATCGAATTTTAGAGATGTTTGAACCAGGCATTTTATATTTCGATGACGTCATTTGAATAAAGTTCATTTTTTTCAATAAAGTTTTAAGTTTTCAAAAAAAAAAATTATTGGAGTTCTGGGATAATTAAAAAAAATATCACCGCTGAATGTACCGCATATTTCTTTTCAGTTGGAAAGTGTTTTATAGTCAATGCTTTATGCATGATTGATCTTTCTTGTTAATATATCTGCAACTCTTCTTCCTAGAGGCATGGATTCAATTTTAAGAGAAACTGCTTCACGACTATCCATAACATTTCATGAAATTCGGGTGCAGCTGTTCTCCTGTGACGATGAGACAAACGCACATACAGATTTTCAATTTTAATTACAATGGATAATTATTATCTTTCTCCTTACAGAAGCGAAAATGGAGTCATGCTATTCTCAAGAGGTCAAGAGCTTTACGGGAAAATGCGTGAACACTATGGACAGGACTCATTGCCAAGAGTGTTGACAGTGATCAGGGCCATGGGCGTCCTGGCGCTGCACATCAAATACCTGCGCGAAGAGGGCAGGCACACGCTGTTTGTGCATCGTTTTCGGCAGATTTTTAAAACCATCCCCGAGCCCTACGTAACATGCGGGGAAGTTGCAGAGTTCTTGGATCAAATTCCGGAATTATCGAGTGTAGCTGCTCGAGACATTTGCGAAGAGTTCGAATTTTTCTTCCCAGAAAGTGTCGGACCAAAAAGACCCCGGCGTTTGCTTCACCTCAGCCGGTGTCAGCTGAGGCAGAACCTGAGGAGTGTGGGCGCCCTTCCTTATGGAGTGAAACAGCTGGGCCTTCCAAGTAAACTAGAAAAGTACGTCCTCTTGCAAGAGGTTACTAGACGCCTCATTTGTATGAACCCTATCCAATAAATGTTCTTTCAGAAACATGCAGTTTCATTTCGTTGGGAAATTCGCAATGCCTAAGCTGAAGGCTCTAAATATACAGGCTGAAGCAACCTCCAGTTTGCCGCCAAACATCCCTGTCCGTGATGCATTTTTCAGATCATCAACTACCACAGAACCATTCTTTTATATCGCACGTCAAACGTCGTTTTATCGTAGTTCTTGCACTCTATTCCGGCAACTCCTGTAAGAGTGAAGGGTAAGACGAATTGTTTATAATAATTGATATTGTTCTCATGAAGACCAATGATTTCATTGCACATCAGAATGTCATTAGATACATTTGTATGCGATTATTTACATCATTTATTATGTATTTTCTGATTTTAAAGAAATACTATGAAAATACATGTATTTAAGAACTTTGTGAACTGCATACAGATTGTTTGAAATGAGTTTAAGGGGACGGTGGACGTTGAAATAAGCAAAAATCGTCTAAAAAAAGTCTTTTTTTTAATATATAACATTGTTTTACACATTTAATCTTTTGCTTACGGGTGGGACAGCGTCCATCCCAAACGAAGAACCTCCCAAAAAACAGGTATTTGACATACCCTATCCCAAACAGTTTGACTTCCCCCACTTTGCAGACATTGGCGTTCATGGAAATCGCCGGCAGAAGCATTGCACCTGCTGGTACAATGCTTGAAAAAAAATTTCAACGTTCACCGTCCCCTTAAGAAATGTTCCACACACATAATATAATTTATTGTTTGAATAAAACGATTATATGCGATTATAGCGATTTGAAAGTCAGCCAATTTCGGTGTGCGATTTGGCAGACCAGTCCTGTGGTCGTTAACGGTCTGGAATAATGCGTCTGGCATCGTTTGCCTGTGCTATTTCAATAGCGCTCGCATGTTACACAGCAGACATTTGTTAGGCAATTTGGCTATCAAATAGGTGCTATAGCGTTCAGAAAAAGGTACCCATCCTTCAAGAAAGTAGCCTAGAATGTTTTGATTTTCTTGACATCCAGAGAAAACAGACCCCCCCCCCCCTTCCAATCCTCTTCCGACATGTACAGCCATCGCTTCAGTTGGGAGTCAAAATGGCTGATGTTGCTCCAGCCTGTATATATTAGTTGAGCCATATCAAATGATTGTTTTCGTGTGGCGTCACCCCCAACGTAGTCGATATACAGATAGGAATAGGCCTATAAAGACGTTGTGTGTTCATACCTTTCTGCAATATACCTATTTGATGACGCAGAAAGGTGTATGGAGATTGAGACATATGTGACCAATGTTAATGGGACATTGTTGGTCGACACCGCGTTAACCTCCATAGTAATTCTCCCAGTCCAAAGGTAACGTCACGCAAAGACCTAGAGCCAGGAACTTTACAACGTATGTTACACAGGGCCTTAGTTTTGTGAATAAACATAAAATGACTGTTTATTGTACAGCCATTAAATTTGTATGACTGCTGAAAAAGTGTACAACATAGTTTAAAAATGAGAACTATTTTGACGTGTTACCATACTATTTTAATACTTTAAAAATAAAGACCACCCAAAAAATTTGGCCACAATTAAAAGCCTTTTATTAAAATCTCCTTTTTTCGACGTACCAAAATCACACAGCCATAGCGCTTTCGCGCATGACTATGCCCTTCATCAGTGGCGAAGTAATTTCGCCACTGATGAAGGGCACCGAAGTAATTTCGCCACTGATGTGATTTCTGTACGTTGTAAAAAGGAGATTTTAATAAAAATACTTTAATTGTGGCCAAATTTGTGGGTGGTCTGCATTTTTAAAGTAGTTTAAAAATGCTTAATAGTTCTGTGTTGCCACTCTCTTTCATGAATTTCTTAGTCTTATTAGGAAAAGTGAATCTGTTGCTACCATGACAACCATCCCATCATCGTACATAAATTAATTAGCCATCCATACATAAAGCCACACCACAATGTTATTAGCATGAAATTAAACATCGGGTCAATTGGAATTGGCCGACTTTATTGATCTAAACGATGCATTTTTTGGGCACAAAATACTATTGATGTTTCATTAATATCTCGTGAGATAAATAATTATGGGCGTGAAATATAAAGCTAATGCAAAAAGAAACTTCTTTCGTGAATGGAACGAGCTAGATTCACGAAAATGATGTTAATAGATGTGTCGTTTAATATTACAGACGAAAAGTCAACCTATTGATACGATACTTATTTTTAATTTTATGTAATTTTTCCGATACGTTTATTCTAAAAATGCGCAATGTTCCGAGAACGGTTCATGCTGTTATAATATAACACCTATTCGTTTTTTGATGATAAATTATATATACAATTATTATTTATTTAACATTATTGGATGTTTTTTTTTGTCTATATAGATTCACGAACACAAACACAGGCATCAACTCAAAAACGTCCGATTCAAGTTCGGAGATTGCTCGAAATCCGTCAAAAAAATCGAATTAGAATTTTCAATTCAGTTCCAATACTTGGGTACATTATACTATGTATATAGGGAATCTCACATAGTACAATGTATATAGGGAATACCTATACACATAGTACAATGTATATAGGGAATACTTATATACATAGTACTATGTACCTCACATTGTACTATGTATGTAGGGAAATGACTAACAACTATTCCAGCTCTTAAAATGCGAAAATGCCTACAAAGTCAATGAAAGATCATATATTTTTTAAATAAAATCTGTGAGATAACTTTTTATATTATATTGGTTTACAGTTATCGATATGTATATGTTCTGTATGTTATAATGAAAATTTTAATGATGTGTTACAATCACAATAATGGAATTGAAGGTGTAAATAGTTATGAATATTAATTGGGCATTTAGTTTACACGTTGTCAACATTGCATTATATACGGAAAGTCATGTGCTGCCCACACACAAGATTTTTTGAGATATTTGATTTAATCTAAAGCCATTGACTGAAAAGTGATATGTTAAAAGTGCTATTGATAATATGGATAACCTAGAAATGATACATACCTTAATAAATATGAAAGTTTTGTTCACAAATTTAAACGCCCTTTCAATGTTCCTTAAAGCCTTTTATTCTTGAATAATAATTTTAATTGCATGTACGAGCTACTTGTACTTCACTCGGCTTACTATCGATAGGTACTGACATTAATTAGAAGATACCTGAAGTTTAATTAAAAGGTAAGCCCTCTGCACTTCATGTGCAGGCGTTCATTTAGAATTTTGACCTTTTATGAATGTTCAAGGTGAGCTATTTTGAAAGTATATGGAGAAAATATCTTAAAGGTGTATGTTCTCTCCATAGAATTTATTGGAATGAAATTTTTAGGGTAGAGAAAAATAATATTTTTCTTTAAAATTAAAATTAAAAATGTGATGTGGGCAGCACATGACTTCCCTTATATAATGCAATGAATTGACTACTTTTACAGAAAAAAAAAAAAAAGATTATTCTTATAGTGAATACTTCTAGTAGATACTTATAGTATTCTTCCCAAGATATTGAATTTTCGTCAATGAGTCGTCATTTTCATTGATTTAGCGTCATTTTTATCCATTTGGCGAGATTTTCGTTAATTTGGCAATATTAAAAAAAAAGCCGCCAAGTAGGTGAAATTCCTCCAAATTCGTCGCCAAAATCTCGTCAAGCGTTATGGATGGAGAAATAAATTATTCTTATAGCAAATAAATGACTATTGGCGTTCAAATAAAAAGTATTACTCAAAGTATTTTTTCTTCTGAATGGAACGAACTAGATCCACGAGAATGATGTCACCCAATGTATCGCATGATATTACATATGAAAAGTGAACATGTTTCGCAACAGTTAATATATTTTTTTAATTTATGGAATTTTTTGATCAATGTATATGAAAAATGTGCAATATCTCGAGAACGGCTCATGCTAGCGTTTTAAAGTTTGTGTCAATCGTTTTCTAAGGAAACATTACATAAGACATGTCTATTTGCGTAACTTTAATTAAAGGTTTTGATTTTTTGATAATTTTTTTCAAAATTTCACTCGAAAATTTAGGGAGGTTCTGAACATTCGATCGTGTTTAAAAACACTAGTCTTCCAGTATTCACGGATTGTAATTTTTGTACCCAATTTCATTGGAATCGCTCCATTCGTTCGTGAGATAGCGTCTCCACAGACTCGCTGACACACACACAGACATCACCTTGAAAATGTTCGATTCGCAATCAAGAATGCTTGAAACGTGCTCTCCCATCGAAGACTCGAATTCAAATGTTCGACCCCGTCACAAAACTTTCTTTATGCATTATACTATGTATATAAGGAAAGTAAAAATATATTGGAAAAATCGAGAAATATGTAAATCATACTTATTTTAATATAATATCTTTTGCCGACAAAATCAAATTGTTTTTCTGCAAATGGTAACTTTAATTTTTAGTGATGCCCCCAAACTAGTTTGGGGTATTATTAGGGACAACATTCACAATATACTTACATACTAAAGATTCATTAAATATTTTAATTTTTAACGAAGTAAATTAATATATATTTTTTTAATTCAATTTTTTTTGCATCAGAATTTTTATCAACTGTTTTGCTTTTAAAATTTTTATTTTATAAGTTGCACTCATAAATCTAGTATACTTATTACTACATTAGTATACTACTTACTACATATACTTATTACTACATTAGTATACATCTAGTATACTTATTTATACTTATTACTCTAGTATACTTATTACTACATTACCGAGCGTACAACATTTCATAAAAATTCATGAATCGGTTCGAAAAATATCATGCACGCAAGTTCAAAAATCTGCAGTTTGAGAAAAACGCATTCAACGTATGCATTTGTTCTCGGTATTGTATTGTTGATGTATTGTATTATCTTAATATCTCTGGAAATGATTAGCATTAAGAATGGTACCAAACTGTTTAGAAATGACCCGATTTTACAACTAGATGATAAGAATAAAATAACTTTAGTGTGGCTCAACGTGACTTTCTCATACCAGAATACATTTTTTTTTTCAAATTTTTAAAGAAAAAAATTTGAAAAATAGGTATTGTGGATCCAAATGTTTACAACTATAGCTCTTTACTCATCACTATAATGAACTTGAAAATTTTCTTTGATTGATACCATATTTGACAATGTACCCCTCCGGGGGGGGGGGGGGGGAGGGGGTTGTAACTTCCCCCGAGGGGGGGCTAATGACGTCACGAATACAAAAATTGTAGCGTAGCTGCTTTTCACAACAATGACTGAAACTATTAAGTCTCGGGATTATCAAGTAATAAATCCCCTTTATGCATCATTATGTTCAATTTTGTGTTATGCCGCCATGTTAAAAGAAATATATATATAAAATTTCTAATCCATTTTCGCTCGAATATCCAAAAATTCTATCTATTATAGTTCCAGATTTTTACTTTCCCTGCAATACATGGGCAAATAAATGTATAGGCAAAATATTGGAATCATGTCGAAAATCGCATGTCGAGTTTTCGACGGATTACACGTTTCGGTTCCTCTAAAACACGAAAACATAATGTTTAGCGTGACGTCTGTCTGTGTGTGTGTGTCTGTCTGTCTGTCTGTGCAATGTATGTATCCACTCTTAACTCAAAAGCTAATGGACCGAATTTCATAAAATTGGGTGGGGAAGTCATTTGGGTGTGACTTTGGTGCTGATTAGTTTGGGTCAGATTCAGGAAAAAACAACCCGCCTTTTTTTGCAAAATAACCAGTAAAAATGGCCTGTATCCACTCCTAGCTGTAAAACTAACAGATCAAATTTCACAAAATTTAGTAGATGGGTCACCCTTGTGCTGATTAGATTTTGGTACGATTTGGAAAAAAGTAACCTGCCTTTTTTTTGCGAAATGGCCCGCAAAAATCGTCAAAATCGAAAATAAACTTCGTATGCTGAAATATATCCATTAAATGCTTGTTTTATACATAATTTTTAACAATGAAAAGAATAAGACCAACCCCATTACACTAGGGCTACCCCTTTCTCGAGATATTTTAGTTTTTTCGCATTGACGCTGCACCACCGTTGAAATAAAAAGTCCAGTTACCACCTGAAAACGAAAATTGAATTAAAAATGCCCATTCAGTGTCATTTTAAATAATTGTGGGCGCTATTCTGTGCCATTCAACTCAATATAATGAATTATTAAAAAAAATAGAGAACGTGAATATGAGTCTTCAGGGAAAGTCATGCTCTGCCCACATCAAATTTTTTGATAACAAAGCTGGTTAGGAAGTTTCATGAAAATGCATTCATATTGGCGGTCGTTATCGTGCACATCATAGACAGACGGACATCACACCAAAAATATTCAAAACGTGTTCAGGAGGTCCTGAAACATACATTGGCATTAAAATTTCGAAATCGAAAATTTTCGTGAAAACAATACTTTCTCTGTACCCTACTACATAGTATGAGACAGTAAAAGTTAGACATTTTCACGATTATAAGAATTACGAGCGTCACCTGAACGGGATCAAGTGAAAATCGTTCGAAAGCGTGACCGTGCGGCGTGACTTCGATGTGTCGCGTGACGGGCGGGTGACTTTTCTCCATTGCAGCGTGTGTATTTTGAAACACGAGAATAACTTGCAAATCGCTTGTCACTTTCTCTACGCAGAAGCAGATAAGTGAAAATTGAGTAAGCGCAATAGCTTCAAAGACGCCATAAGCCTCATTCAACGGCCCGTAAAAGCGGCAGATACTGAACCAAAGGATTAAATACAATCAAAGATATCGGAGGATGAAGGTGTTTTGTTTCAAATGGTGACCTGCCGAAAGAAGCCAGTTACACACTCTCCGCATACTCCCCCCCCCCCCCCCCCCTTCGTCCGGAAAAATATGTGGAGTGCGAGGCTTTGCTAAAACTCCCTCCTCATCTATTATAATGATCGGGATTAGAACTGGATTTATACCAAATTTCACATCGTTTTCTTGATTTACTGTGCGTAGACGCTATTAAACTTCCAATATAAGGAGTTAAGTTCAAAACTGTCCTCATTTTGAAAAAACCGACAGTGTCTGAAATGGTTTTGCGTGAATAACATTTTGTAAAATAAAACTCAACTTTTGTAGCATCAAAAAAGAAAAAAAAACACTCTATCCGAAGTCTGATTAAATACACTTATAGGGCTTTCAGAGAGTTTCAAATGTTTGCTTATTGTTTAGAGCTATCCCGTTTAGTTTTTAAGATATAAGAGTTACAAACTTAAAAAGCGGAGCATTTTCATACTTCTTCAGCATGACAAGACGATGATTCGAAAACTGTAATAGCTTTTTTTAAAGATAAATATAGATTTAAAATCTAAATTTCCTCATACATATTTTTGTAGTTTACTATTTATATCTATCTTTTACAGTTTCGAAGATATTTCCAGTGAAACTATGAAAAATTAAAAAAAAAGAAAAAAAAAAAACCTTCGGACAGATTCGCTGATTTTACTTTTTCACTTCTCTTACAATACAATGGTAATGTATAGGAACAGTATTTGAATCATGGCGAAAATTGCAACTGGAGTTTTGGATCTACACGTTTTGGGACCTTTAGAACACGAAAAAACTATTTTTAGCATGACAACTGTGTGTTTGTGCAATGTACATATCCACTCTCATTCAAAAACTAATTGAACGAATTTCGTAAAATTTTATAGGTCAGTCATGTGTGGATCATCCGGGTGCTGATTGGAGTACGATTTAGTAAAAAAAAACTTGCTTGTTTTGCGAAATCACCCGATAAAAATTGTCAAAATCTAAAACAAAAGACTACGTATATTCAAACATATCAACTAACTGCTTGTTTTGTACCTAATTTTTGACAATAAAACGAATAAGTACCACTCCAATACTCTACAACTAGTTATTCTCGAGAGATTTTAGTTTGTTCTCATTTTCGCTAAGCCGATTTTGAAAATACGCCCAGTTGCCCAGTGAAAACGAAAAATTGAATTGTGTCAATTTAGTGTCATTTCAAAAAAGCATGCCTGTTATTTTGTGCAATCAATTTAATGAATTATTCAAGAAATAAAGAGGAACTGAATTTGAATCTCCAGAGAAAGTCATGTGGTTAGGTTTCTAACACCCGACCAGGGTAAGAAACTTTACAAGGGAGGGTATTTTTTCTACAAATATAAGCGTTAAATTATTTTTATAATATAAAAAATCGGATCTGGACAGCATATCACTTTCCCTGCAGACTTATATTCACGTGCTCTATATTTTAATTCAATTTAATTCACTTTTAATTTAATTTTCTTTCTCATTTGGTAACGACATATTTTCAAAGGTGGCGTAGCGAAAATACTAAAATATCTCGAGAACGGTTAGCCTAGTGCAATAGGGTTGGTCTTAATTTTCATGGTTAAAAATTACGTATAAAACGCAAACATTTAATGGATATACAATTTGAGCATATAGAGCATATAGTTTTTCATTTTAGATTTTGACGATTTTTGCTGGCCATTTCGCAAAAACGGCAGGTTATTTTTTTCGAATCGTACTAAAATCGAATCAGCATCAGGGTAACCCACAAGTGACTTATCTACCTAATTTTGTAAAATTTGATATATTAGTTTATCAGCTAGAGTGGATACAGGCATTTTTTACGGATCATTTCCCAGAAAAAAGCAGGGTTTTCTTTTCCGAATCGTACCAAAAACTAATCAGCACCAGAGTCACATACAAGTTACCTACCCAAGACTTACCTACCCAATTTTATGAAATTGGGTCTATTAGTTTTTGAGTTAGAGTGGATACATACATTGTACAGATAAACAGACACACACACACACACGGGCGCGGTAGCCCATTGGTTAGCGCGCTGGAGTTACACTCGGTAGGCCCGGGTTCGATTCCAGCCACTGCCAAAAACTGCCGCCGTGTTCACGCGGAGTACGATCACGTTAAACATGTGGGTCCCTAAGTCCTTCCGAGAGGTTGGTGGTAGGCGAAGGAGGGTACGGTCCCTGTGGATGCCTCCCCCACTGGATTCCGGTCCAAATTGGGTGGCACTTCCCGGCCGTTCAAACAGTTACCTTACACCTTTCTGGTAGGTCGGACGGTCTGGGTCTCAACAACAACAACACACACACACACACAGACGTCACGCTAAAAATACTTTTTTCATATTCTAGAGGTCTCAAAACGTGTAGATCCTTCGAAATCTCGAATTGCGATTTTCGGCATGATTCCAATACTTTCCCTATACATTACCATGTATTGCAGGGAAAGTAAAAATCTGATGTGGGCAGCACATGACTTTCCCTGGAGACTTATATCCACGTTCTCTTTATTTCAATTAAATTTAATTCACTTTTAATTCAATTTTCGTTCTCATTTGGTAACTGGACTTATTTTCAAAGGTGGCGTGGAGAAAATACGAAAAAACTGAAATAACTGAAGAACGGCTAATCCTAGTGCAGTGGGGTTGGTCTTATTCCTTTCATCGTTATGAATTACGTATAAAACAATCATTTAATGGATATGTTTGAGCATACGTAGTTTTAGATTTTGACGATTTTTGCGGGTCATTTTGCAAAAAAAAAAAAAAGGCAAGTTATTTTCTACCGAATCGTACCAAAATCTAATCAGCACCAGAGTAATCCACAAAGGACTTATCTACCGAATTTTGTAAAATTCAGTCCATTAGTTTTTCAGCTAGAGTGAATACAGGCTTTTGCGATCCATTTCACAAAAAAAAGACGTATTCTTTTATCCCGAATCGTACCTAAAACTAATTAGCACCAGATTCGCCCACACGTGATTTACCTACCAAATTTTATGAAAATCGGTCCATTAGTTTTTCTGTTAGAGTGGATACAAAATCTGCACAGACAGACAGACACACACACAGACGTCACTCTAAAAGGAGTTTTCTTGTATTCTAGAGGTCTCGAAACGCATAGATCCGTCGAAAACTCGAGTTGCGATTTTCGGCATGATTCCAATACTTTCCATATACATAACTATGTATTGCAGGGAAAGTAAAAATTTCAACATTATTTTCCACTTTTCTTAACTTTATTTTTCCAAGGGGCTTTTCCTTTGTCCGAATATTCTGGTCCTATACCGTGATCATGACCTCCCATTTAAAACCTGCGACTTTCTGGACCCATCATTAATAACTCTATCCCCACTTCTCACACATACACTACACACGTACTAACAGGGTTGACACTTTCTTTCAAAACGGTCCAAAGATCTTTCTTAGGTGGGTTAGGCCTAAACAGTTGGGTTTTTCCACATGACCCCCTACTTCGCGAAGTCTTTAAGAAAGGGTATCGACATTTAGGATCCGCACGGGTGGCCGACGTTCAGTAGCGTACGAGAAGGACATAAAGTGATTAACAGTTTCAACAGTTGACAATCAGAATATAAAAAAAGTAGCCAATCAAAGATGATTTTTAACATATTTTCGTCAAAACCCGACTCTCGTCAAAGTGAGAGTTCAGAATGAGATGTCACCCCGGATTTCTAGTATTGCAAAAGATAGGAAGACTCCCTCTATTCTAGAGTTTTAATAGTGTAGATGGCATACACGCGCGGATTGGAAAGTATTAAGAACATTTCTAAACAAAGGATATTCATTGTTTGTTTTCCCCTTTTAGTCGATTAGCATTGACCCAAATCCCGGACGTCGTCGAAAAGATTAGTCAACCTTGTCTGTTTCAGAGGGATTTGTCTCCGCAGAATCATGCAGCACTTCAATTTCTTTACATTTCGTTTGTTTCTCGTCATTATTTCGTCTTTTAGGTTAGAAAAATTCTCCAACAGTCATCCATTAAAAGGCAAGAAGTTAGCGAGTCCTACCAATGAGTTGCAGACAGTCGTTCTACAGCAGGGGTTTCCAACTGGCGGCCCGCGGTGCCTTTTTTTTTTGCGGCCCGCGAAGTCTTCTGGGAAAATAATCAGCAGCATAAAATTAGATGCTCTTATTTATGAAAAAAAGTTTTTGTGAAAATCCATATCGGTTTCAAATGCTGTTCATTCGCGAAAAATTAGTGCGTGCATGAAAATTAGTGCGTCCACTTGCATTGTATTTCACCCCCCTCCCCTCCCCCTTCGCTTTTCACGTCCGTGAACTCGTCCGTTGACTTTTAAGCAGTTTTTATTCACCCCCCTGCTACCGTACTGGTAGCTGACCTTTCTGTTCATTCAGTTTAATTAAGACGAAGGCGGCGCAACACCAGCTGCCTGTGACTTCTTCACAGCACCCTCTTGAAGATGAGGTGCATATTGCTATCCATATTGCTATTAAAAATACCAACTACAGTGAACATTTTTATCTTCGATGTGGAAGTGAGGGACCTTCGGTCCCAGGAATTCCGTAAGTAAGCGTCTTGGCTTGGCTTCAGCTTAATATTGTCAAGGCAGCTGTCTGTCTTTCTTTTGCGACCAAGAGTTTACAGGCGTTATTTTTAGTACGAGATAGGGTTTTCTTAAAACACGTTACTGTGTGTCTGTTCTCTGATTATTCATTTTATACTAAATATCGGAATGAGTGGAATTTCAAATAAACACAAGATTGAAAGGGAAAACAGAGCTTACAAGGATCGTTGGGAAAGTGATTATTTAATGACAACAGCAACGGGAAGTTAGTGTTTGGTTTGCATGCAAGTTGTATCAGTGCCTAAGGAATATAACATGCAAAGCATTATTCAACACTGCATGAAGAGACAACACTGCATGTATCAGAGATATGGAGAAGAATCTCGAAATATCTTGATTTCAGAGTTAAAGAAGAAACTGAAACAGCAGACAGGCATTTTTACCAAAATATCGTACGGTGAATCATCCGCTTTGTATGCTTCTTATGTTATTTCTCTTGAGCTTGCTAAAGCAAAGAAACCCTTTACTGATGGCAATTTAGTTAAAAAATGTGCTATTGAAATGACAAAGGCTTTTGGGGATGCTCAATTAGCCGAGAAATTTGATTCAGTGCCACTTTCTAACCAAACTTTCTAAAGCAGAGGAGAGTTATTGATATGGGAGAGCAGGTAGAAAAATCTGATGTGGGCAGCACATGACTTTCCCTGCAGATTATATTAACGTTCTCTTTATTTTAATTAAATTTATTTCACTTTTAATTCAATTTTCGTTCTCATTCGGTAACCGGGCTTATTTTCAAAGGTGGCGTAGAGAAGTACGAAAAACAAAAATATCTCGATAACGGCTAGTCTTAGTGTAATAGGGTTGGTCTTATTCTTTTCGCCGTTAAAAATTACGTATTAAACGAGCATTTAATGGATATATTTGAGTATACCTAGTTCTTTAGTTTAGATTTGGACGATTTTTGCGGGCCATTTTGCAAAACAAGGCAGGTTATTTTTTTCCGAATCATACCAAAATCTAATTAGCACCAGGATAACCCACAAGTGACTCATCTACCGAATTTTGTGAAATTCAGTTCATTAGTTTTTCAGTTAGAGTGGATACAAGCTTTTGCTGGCCATTTCGCAAAAAAAAGGCAGGTTCTTTTATCCCAAATCATACCCAAAACTAATCAGCACCAGACTCGCTCACAAGTGACTTACATACCAAATTTTGTGAAATTCGGTCCATTAGTTTTTAGTTAAAGTGGATACAAAATCTGCAGAGACAGACAGACAGACAGACACGCAGACAGACAGATACACACACCAGACGTCAGGCTAAAAATGGTTTTTTCGTATTCTAAAGTTCTTGAAACGTGTAGATCCGTCGAAAACTCGAGTTGCGATTTTCGACATGATTCCAATACTTTCCCTATACATCACCATGTATTGCAGGGAAAGTAAAAATCATGAATTGGCTAGTCGAAAAAAACCTGTTTCTCGCACTGTCCAAACAGATGTGAGTCAGTTGTTAATATATATACGTATTACCTAAGAAGATTTTTCTACCAGGAAGAATTATTGGAAATATGTCCAATGACTGGAACCACGAAAGGAAAGGACATCTACGAAGCTGTGAAAAAAGCACTTAACAAAATGGGAGGTTTAAATAAATGTTCAGCAATTGTGACGGATGATACACCAGCGATGGTAGGGGGAAAATCTGGACTGACTGGATTACTTAGAGAAAATGGAGTAACTTGTCCGACGATTCATTATATTATTCATCAGGGTGCTTTGCGTGGAAAGTCGGTAAAACAAAATCAAGTTTTCAAACTTGTAATAAAAGTTATCAATACGATATGAGGTGAAAATCGTGCACTTTTGCATAGGCAGTTAAAGCAGTTTTTGGAGGAAATGGAAGCATAATATGGGGACTTGCTGCTCTACAATCATGTAAGATGGCTGAGTGTTGGAAAGTGCCTCGAGAGATTCTTTGGGATAAGAAAAGAAATCCCTGCATTGCTGAAGAAGTTCTTTTCAACAGACACTACGCAACTGGAAGAAGAGCTCAAAGTGTAGATTTCTTAAAATAATTAGCTTTCCTCACTGACATCACCACTCATCTTAATGAACTGAATATAAATCTCCAGGGAAGAAACCAGCTGATGTCGGATTTAATGGGAAACGTAGATGGGTTTCGAAATAAATTAAGAGTTTACAAGCTTTCTTTGAACAAAAATTATCTGGCCCATTTTTCAAGCTGTCGGAAGTTAGCTGAAGAACTTGAAGATAATGAGACTCTTGATTTTTCTGATTTCGGTGCAAATATCCAAGAAAACATAGAGGAGTTTGACACTAGATTTAAAGATTTTGAATCATTAAAAAGTAGCATGCTGCTGCTTAGTCATCTTCTTCGAGCTAACATTGAAGATCAACCAGCTCATCTTCAACTTGAACTATGTGACCTACAAGTGGATACATTTTTGCAAACAAGAGAAGAAAAGGGAGCAGATTTCTTTAAATTATTACCAAAAGAAAAATTTCAAAACCTGCGAGATTTTGGCCGGAAAATTACATCAATGTTCGGGAGTACATACTTGTGCGAAAGTGTATTTTCTGCATTGAAATTTATCAAGAACCACAATAGAAGCCGCCTCACAGATTCTTCTCTACTTCATCTCCTGAGACTCTTAACGACAGAGCTTGAGGTGAACATCCGTTCTTCGGTGGTTGCAGCAGACCGACCTCAATTTTCTCACTAAACATTTTGTGTGCTTTTATGTAAGTTTTTTTTTTCCTTTTGTAATTTTTAAGGTTTTATGTAAATTTTAAATATCTGTATACTTGATATCAAAGTAAAATTATTTTAGTCTGGAAATTTTTTTAATATGCAATTAAAGGTGTTAAAATGTCCACTTATTTGATTCGCAATTCAATACTTGTTTTTGTTTTGTATAACTTGGTGAAAGTTGGCCAATTATGATCAAGATCGTAGCTGGGAGGGTTGGAGGTTCATTCCCCGAAATTTTCAAAAATGTCATAGTACATACCATATGCATGTATTTATATTCATTATGATGCCTCCATCCCTCCCCCGCCAGAAAAATTTCGTATTCAACCCCCTCCCCCCCAAAAAATGTTCTG
Source organism: Amaurobius ferox (assembly GCA_951213105.1). Lineage (NCBI taxonomy): Eukaryota > Metazoa > Arthropoda > Arachnida > Araneae > Amaurobiidae > Amaurobius > Amaurobius ferox. The sequence goes on from OX578150.1 coordinate 134,504,525, forward strand.
GATATGGCCCTGATTACGTTGCGGCCCGCCTCTAGACAGGTGGTTTCGATTGCGGCCCTCGGGCAATTGTAAGTTAGAAACCCCTGTTCCACAGTCTTCGACTATAAGAGCTTGGCCATTTCGTCTCAGTAGCTCAACGGTAGAGCGTCGGCTGGCCAGTTCGGAGATCCTGGGTTCGATTCCCGGTTGGGACAGCAAGGCTCTTTGCAATGGCGCCTGAACAACTGAACCCTGAAGATTAGTGCAAAGATGTCGGAGGCTTAAAAGTGATCCTAGTACAACTAGCACGAATTCAGTGGACTCTGTAAGATTGAACGCCGATATCAAATGGAGAGGATAATGACCACGTAGCATACTAACCTGGCTAAAAATAGTTTTAGCAGGAGGCTAACCTGAGATCAAAATAGCAGAAAGTCAGATGGTCAGTGGCTCGTTCATCTGACATGAGAGAGTGGGGAATGTAGAGTCCACTTCGACGAAAAAGGCTTGCCATTTCGTCCCAATAGCTCAACGGTAGAGCGTTAGCTGACCAGTTCGGAGATTCAGAGTTCGGTTCCCGGGTGGAGGGGTAAGGTTCTTTACAGTTCTTCCAGTAGAAATTTTACATTTTTACGCAATCTCTTGCCCTTCCTACAAAACATAGAGTCCTGATAGAATACAATGGCATAACTCACGGAGCAGAGTAAAGCTTCTAAATATACAGGTTGTTGCAACAGCGGCCATCTTCACTCCCAGTTGAAGCGATGATCAAAAAAATAGATGATGCTGAAACAAAGCGCAGTGGTGTAAAAAAAGTGGAATATTTGAACAAAAGAACCAATAAAAACCATACCCGAAAGAATTTGCTAAAATCCTTCACAATCTGCCAGAAAATTATCACGGGAGTTACAAAAATATGTCTTGAATTATTGTTGACGAATATTTAAAATAATGAGTTTATAAGAAAAGGGCAGTTCATGGATTAAATGTGAAAAACTAAAAAGGAAGAGTAAAAAAATGCAAACTGCTACTGAAGAGACAGAATAAGAAAAAGAGAGCCAGAGTCATCGTCTTTATTACAACCTTTTATTTAACTGATCTGGTGTGTGTTTGTTTCTCAGTGTGATTAAAATATTTGCAGCCCTAACTCATTAAGTTTCATTAATCATAGTAGCACGAAATTTGGTATGTCGTTATCTATCGCGGTGGATTTTAATTCTTTTGATTTTAAACCTTATCGAACTAGCCCGTCATAGGAATGTACTTAGTTTTTGAAAATAACTCGATAACCGGAGCAGCTAGAACGTCCAAATTTAGTAGATTTTTGTCTTTTGTGATATATGTTAATTCTTTGACTGTTAGGCTTTATCAGGCCAGCCCGTCTTGGGTACGTCATAGGAATGTACTCGTTTCTGGGGAATAACTAGATAACCGGAGCAACTAGAAAACCCAAATTGGGTATGTCGCTGTCTTCCATACATTTATGTTACGCATGTTTTAATACATACATTTTTCATATATTTAACTAATAAAAAATACAATTAAATAATAGAAAAGTATATTAGCTAAAGAGGCAAACTGTTTCTTCTCTTAACAGAAAAAGATGTCAAAATAAACCAGAAATATTATTAAGAAAATGTTTTGAAAATGTACATTATTAAACGGTCAAAAAGTTGCTTTACAATAATCCGTTTACTGTTTGTTTGGCAAGACCGAACACAAAGTAAAACGTATATACAATATTTCTTTTATCGAGGGCAGTCTCTAAATGACTACCATCATTACATAAACAAAAAATCTGATGTGGACAACACATGACTTTTCTTATATAATGCAATGAATATACTACTTTTACAGTAAAAAAATAGGTTTTTCTTATAGTAGATACTTATATTCTTTCCCAGATATTGAATTTTCGTCAATCGATCGTCATTTTCATTGATTTAGCGTCATTCTTATACATTTGGCTATACTTCCGTGAATTTGGCAACATATAAAAAAGTCGCCAAGTTGGCGATATTCCACCCAATTCGTCGCCAAAATCTCGCCAAGCGTTATGGACGAAGAAATAAGTTATTCTTACAGCCGATAAATGACTATTGGCGTTCAAATACAAAAGTATTACTCAAAGTATCTTTTTTCATGAATGGAACGAGCTAGATTCACGAAAATGATGTCACCCAATTCATCGCATGGTATTACATGTGAAAAGTGAACATGTTTCGCAATAGGAAATATTTTTTAAATTTTATATGACTTTTTGATAATTTTTTTGAAAAATGTGCTATATCTCGAGAACGGTTCATGTTAACGTTCTGAAATTTATGTCAATTGTTTTCTAATGAAAAATTACATAAGAAATGTCCATTTGCGTAACTTTATTAGCGGTTTTGATTTTTTCAAAATTTCACTCAAAAATTTAGGGGGGGTTCTGAACATTCGACTGCGTATAAAAACAATAGGCTTCCAGTGTTTACGGATTGTGATTTTTTGTACCAAATTTCGTTCGAATCGGTCCATTCGTTCGTCAGTTATCGTCTCCACAGACTCACTGACACACACACACACACACACACACACAGACATCACTTCAAAGATATTCGATTCGTGATCAGGGATGCTTGAAACGTGCTCTCCCGTCGAAAACTCGAATTCGAATTTTCGACGCCGTCACAATACTTTCTTTATACATTATGTATATAAGGAAAGTAAAAATATTCGGAATTAAACGTCTATTGATTATTTCATTTATCCTAGTCATTATCGAGTAATAACTGGAAGAATATTGAAACCAAAAATTCGAGATTTATGTATTTCTCGAATAAAATTTCAAGATTTTCGATTTTGCTCACTACTTATAAATCGAGTCCCATACGCGTATGCAAAATTTCATGTTCTTACCTTCAGCAGTTTGGGTATGTCGTGAATTTATACATTCTAGTCAGTTAGTCACAGTCAGCTATATGATAGAGAGAGATGTCTTAAGACAAGTTTTACTTTCTCATACGTAGTATTGAGGGCGTATGCTTTATACACGAAAATTTTCGATTTTGAGTCCAGTATATGTTTTAAGACATACCGAACACGTTATGACTATTTTGTGAGTGATGTCTGTCTACAAAATAGCGGACACACATATGAACGGATATTCAAATTTTATATCCAGCTTTTGTTATCAAAAATTGTAGAACTAGATAGAATTTTTTTTAACTCGAGCATAAACAATTTATTTGAAATTATATATTTTTTTTAACGTGGCAGCATAGGGCGCAGGTGGACATAATCATGCATAAAAGGATTTATTTATGGCTCAATCATTGTTTTGTGAAAAATAGCCGCGATACAGTTTTTTGTTCGTGACGTCATTAGCCCCTCGGGTACATTGTCAAGTATGGTACTGTAGGAATTGATGTTGCCGGGCCATTATAAGGTTAGAGCAAAAGCTAGCTTCCTCTCCGAACTTATAATTCGGGTGCCCTAGCATCTTCGATCGATGTCTTTAGCAGGAGCAGAGTCGGCTGCTGCCACACACTCCACCCCCTGATGAGAAAAAAGTCCGATCAAATTTCGGCGAGGGAGGGCCACCCAGAAAATCCATCGTGCGTCCCCATCCGAAACTCAGTCGAGGAGCTGAATGGTTGGGAGACGTGTCGAACCTCGGGCGTGACGTCAGTCGTGGTCAACCAGGAAGGGAGTTGTAGTGCCTCTGGTTCCGTGTGGTGCTGCCATCTCTTGTTGAGATGGTGAGATCGTTGGAGAGAGAAGGTTGCGTGCTTCATTAGTCCCAGGTCATCATTTGTAGGATCTAATCCGGAACCGGGCCCGAACTCGGCTCCCGGTGCTTACAAGACCGACATTATAAGGTTAGAGCAAAAGTTAGTTTCGTCTCCGAACTTATAATTCGGGTACCTTAGCATCTTCGATCGATGTCTTTAACAGGAGCAGAGTCGGCTGCTGCCACAGTACCAATCGAAAGATTTTTTTCAAGTCCTTTAAAGTGAGGGGTAACACGATATAATTTATTTATTTATTTTACCTCAACAGACACAACAATCTCCATTATAGAGAAAGGTAAAATACATCACATATACCTACAAACACACTAACATAAAAAGTACACATAAAAAATACATTAAAACATAATTAAAATTTACATCAAGGTCTAAAAATCTTTGGCGGATCACTAAAAATGTTAAGACTGAAAGATAACTTATTGACCGCTCTGATGAAATGCGTTATAGGTTGATTTTTCAAAAAAATATTTACCATGAAATCCCTCAAAGAGTGCAATACACCTATTTCTTGTCCTATAAGCAGGTACATGGATATTAATTCCGCTTAGCAAGTCCGGATGGTCCATATTATTATGTATTAACTTATAAAAGAACCAAAATACAGCAGTCTACATTTCAGAGATTTAATACCATTGTTGGTTCGGAGTAAAGTATTAGACATATCACGGTTACAAATACCATCACCCTTATAACAAATGTATCTCAAAAATTTATTTTTAACCTTCTCAATTTTTGCAATAGACATGATCATAAAATGGATTCCAATTGTTATCGTTTGGACTCTACCGATTTTTCAAAAAAATTCTTGCAAAATTTGAAAAAAAAAAGCTACTAATAATGGATTCTGGTATGAGAAAGTCGAGTTGGGTCACCCTCCACCAGTTAATTAAAAATCTGATGTGGGCAACACATGACTTTCCTTATATAATGTAATGAATTTACTACTTTTACAGTAAAAAATAGGTTTTTCTTATAGTAGATACTAATAATCTTTCCAAGATATTGAATTTTTGACAATTGGTCGTCATTTTCATTGATTTAGCGTCATTTTTATCCATTTGGCGAGATTTTCGTTAATTTGGCAACATTTCAAAAAGTCGCCAAGTTGGCGACATTCCGCCAAATTTGTCGCCAATATCTCGCCAAGCGTTATGAACGAAGAAATAAGTTATTCTTACAGCAGATAAATGACTATTGGCGTTCAAATACAAAATTATTACTCAAAGCATCTTTTTTCATGAATGGAACGAACTAGATCCACGAGAATGATGTCACCCAATTTATCGCATGGTATTACATATGAAAAGTGAACATGTTTCTCAATAGGAAATACTTTTTTTATTTTATATGACCTTTTGATAATTTTTTTCAAAAATGTGCAATATCTTGAGAACGGTTCATTTTAGCGTTCTAAAAGTTATGTCAATCGTTTTCTAATGAAACATTACATAAGAAATGTCTATTTGCGAAACTTTATTAGTGGTTTTGATTTTTTGACGATTTTTTCAAAATTTTATTCGAAAATTTAGGATGGTTCTTAACATTCGATTGCGTATAAAAACAATAGGCTTCCAGTGTTTACGGATTGTGATTTTTCTACCAAATTTGGTTCGAATCGGTCCATTCGTTCGTCAGTTATCGTCTCCACAGACTCACTGACACACACACACACACACACACACATACTTTCACACACACACACACACAGACATACATCACTCCAAAAATGTTTGGTTCGTGATCAGGGATGCTTGAAACGTGCTCTCCCGTCGAAAACTCGAATTCGAATGTTCGACCCCGTCACAATACTTTCCTTATACATTGTGTATATAAAGAAAGTAAAAATTGAAGTATAACTCTGGTGAAGTACGGCTTTATTAAATGAATGGTACAGTTCGTAATAACAATTTTGACATCATTGCAGAAATTAAAAAGTAAAGCACCATTAGTACTTCCCTAAAGAAAGGAGATATATGCAAATTATGTGACAATTGTTTCGATAGAGTTTGGATCCCTCTTCATCAGGTAAAAAGAGTCTTTACTTAACAAAGAACTTAAGAAAGAACTGTAAGGTGGCAGGCCAAAAAACAGTAGACTACATATATTTGGAACACCCAATGAGCCGATTCGTAGCTGGGGGGGGGGGGAGGGGGGGCGGTAATAGGCATTGGAACGAGAATATGAAAATATAAACACCATCATAAAAATATGAACACCGAGCGATAAAGCAGCCTCACTTTAGCCCAAGCGCCAAGCAAAAACAAAAGTGCAACAAAAAGACATGGATTGATATGATATTTAAAATAAAACTAAAGGAGAAAAATAAATTGAGAAAAACATTTGAAATATTAGCAGCAATAAGGGAATGGTGAGAAATTAGAGTAAGGAGGAAATAGACCAATCCGTATAAAGAGATAATAGCACAATTAATACTTCTTACAAACTTTCTCACAGGCAGCGGTTCATGATGTTCATGCAAACAAGATCGAAATTATTCAGAATAAATTCTTGAGATATCTGTATTATAAGAAAACTGGTATTTTTTGTTATGCCTTATCTGCTACTTTTCTTCGTGATGTGTTTTCAGCATACAGAACAGAAGGGATTTCATTTTATTTTCATTATTCAGGAATCTGTTCAATAACAGAGTTAATTGTTCCCCTGATCAGGTTTCATGTTCCCCGGTATTCAATCAGGAGCATGAGTTTATTTGCTGGAAAGAATTTTAGTACGTTTTTATTGTGCGATAAGTAATTTTTGTATACTATACGACAGCTTCTCCGATGATCTTGGTGTGGAAATTCGTGGGAAATTGCTTTCAAAAATAATGTGTTGTAAATATTTATATTTTAATGCATGTATTCATTTTCAGGTGCTTTCGAAAATCATGTGTTGTCAATAGTTTGCATTTTAATGTACTTTATTATATTTTAATCTATATTACTTTCCTTATATACATAATGTATAAGGAAAGTATTGTGACGGGGTCGAAAATTCGAAATCGAGTTTTCGACGGGAGAGCACGTTTCAAGCATCCCTGATCACGAATCAAACATTTTTGAAGTGATGTCTGTGTGTGTGTTTGTGTGTGAAAGTATGTGTGTGTGTGAAAGTATGTGTGTGTGTGTGTGTGTGTGTGTGTGTGTCAGTGAGTCTGTGGAGACGATAACTGACGAACGAATGGACCGATTCGAACGAAATTTGGTACAAAAATCAAAATCCGTAAACACCGGAAGCTTATTGTTTTTATACGCAATCGAATGTTCAGAACCCCCCTAAATTTTCGAGTGAAATTTTGAAAAAATCGTCAAAAAGTCAAAACCGCTAATAAAGTTACGCAAATAGACATTTCTTATGTAATTTTTCATTAGAAAACGATTGACATAAATTTTAGAACGCTAACATAAACCGTTCTCGAGATATTGTACATTTTTCAAATAAATTATCAAAAAGTCATATAAAGTAAATAAAAAAAAATATTTCCTATTGAGAAACATGTTCACTTTTCATATGTAATACCATGCGATAAATTGGGTGACATCATTCTCGTGGATCTAGTTCGTTCCATTCATGAAAAAAGATGCTTTGAGTAATACTTTTGTATTTGAACGCCAATAGTCATTTATCTGCTGTAAGAATAACTTATTTCTTAGTGCATAACGCTTGGAAAGATTTTGGCGACGATATTGGCGGAATGTCGCCAACTTGGCGACTTCTTTGAAATGTTGCCAAATTAACGGAAATCTCGCCAAATGGATAAATATGACGCTAAATCAATGAAAATGACGACTCCTTGTCGAAAATTCAATATCTTGGAGAGAATATTAGTATCTACTATAAGAAAAACCTATTTTTTTCCTGTAAAAGTAGTAAATTCATTACATTATATAAGGAAAGTCATGTGTTGCCCACATCAGATTTTTTTTGTATTGTATTTTCTCTTGCACGCTGTTACTGGGACTTTGTCCTGTAGCTTGCGTTCTTTTAAAATAAATAAAATAAATAAATAAAAAATATTTTTTGTTGAAAAAATACATTTCACATTCCAGCGAATGCTAATCGCAATTTTTTGAGAAACTTTTCTGCGTTTAAATTTCAAACGTTATTCAATTCATATTCAAATACTATTGATTTGTTTGCTATATCTGAAAAAAAAATTTTTTTTTTGAGGATTTTGCTTTGATGTATGATTTCCTGTACTATGATCATTGTAATTGGACTTGTTCCGTTATGTATCACTGACAGAAATAAATAAATAAATATTAAAATAACTGAGATAAATTTCCGGATTTCTGCGTCTCTCATTTTAGGATTTCCGGATCATGGTTTCGGCCAGTTGAATCATAGAAATCTGATCCTCCAGGATGTGGCTAAAGCACCTCAATAACTTTGCCAGTAAAGTTCCATGAGTAGGCACGTTAGGTCTATTTATAGTAAAATGACCATGCTCAATTATATCAAAATGATTGCAGTGCCTTTAGTGGAGAATTTACAAAGTTAGGAGGATACACTCGGCAACATAGTGGGTTAGATTTAAAAGGCCAATTACAAAGTTGCAGAGCATCTTCTAATTTATTTATTTATTATTTACTTATTTATTTATAAGCAAGCTACAGGAAGAATCCCAGTGACAGCAGGCAAATACACAGAGAATAAACCCGAACCATACAGGTAGAAAAAAAAATACTATAAAAGCATAAAGACACAAAAAATTACAATAAATGATTTTTAAAAATAGTAAAGAAGAAAAAAATATCTAAGTCATCTGGCAAGCTATTGTAGAACCTACAGAAATTGTTTACTGCACATTGATTCCCAACACCAGTTCTAAAAATTCTCATAGCAAACAAACTTCTATAGCTAGTATTAAAACTGGGAACACGAAAGCCAATCCTACCACCGAGGTGACCCCTAATAAAAGAAAAAAAATCTGATGTGGGCAGCACATGACTTTCCTTATATAATGCAATGAATTGACTACTTTTACAGTAAAAAAAAAAAAAATAGGTTATTCTTATAATAGATATTTATATTCTTTCCAAGATATAGAATTTTCGTCAATGAGTCGTCATTTTCATTGATTGAGCGTCGTTTTTATCTCTTTGGCGAGTTTTTCGTTAATTTAGCAACATTTAAAAAAGTCGTTAAGGGGGTGACATTTCACCAAAATCTCGCTAAGCGTTATTTACGGAGAAATAAGTTATTCTTACAGCGGATAAATGACTATTGGCGTTCAAATATAAAAGTATTATTCAAAGTATCTTTTTTCATAAATGGAGCGAGCTAGATCCACGAGAATGATGTCACCCAATGTGTCGCATGATATTACACACACACACAGACATCAACTCAAAAATGTTCGATTCGTGATCAGGGATGCTTGAAACGTGCTCTCCCGTCGAAAACTCGAATTCAAATTTTCGACCCCGTCACAATACTTCCTTATACATTATTGTATATAAGGAAAGTAACAAAATAAAATTCCTTCTAACACGCAAGCTATTCACATCCAACATATCACGAAGCAAAGCAGCAAAAAGGGAGTAGCGGAATTCTTGTAATAGAAATATCTTAAAAATGTATTTCGTAAAAATTCAATCTTATTACCATACACAGTCTGCAAAGGCATCCAAACCACCAACGCATACTAGAGCCCAGACCTGACCAAGGCATTAAAAAGAAGGATGATGGTATCCATATTAGTAAAATCCTGAGTGGAATTTGATGGAATTCGTAGGAATCCACACCAGGAACGAAAGAAACGCATATTTTGGAAGCAATAATTATCCGTTAAAAATCGTATCATTAGGGATGAAATCCTCACTTACCTCTCTTCATCGAGGCATTCCACTCTTCCCACGGAAGCGACTCCCAGTCAAGTGCCTCACTCCTCGTCCGGCAATCAATTAGCAATCGGGCAATCAATTAACAATCTCGTTAATGAGGGAGATCGCAATCTTGAGTCCGCCCACTCCTCATGGCCGAGAGAGAGTGGCCGAGCCGCGGGTCTCGGACGCGCTTGACCGACCTTCCGAGGTGGTGGGGAAAAGTCCTTTCAGCGTGAAAAGGGAATGTTGTTCGAGAAAAACGTCTTGCGTGAAAGTGAAAAATTCGCCAATTTTCATAACATAAATTTGCCGATTTAAATAAATATCTGGAGTAAGAATTTCCGCTCTATCATTTAGTTCTACATGTATCGCGATCATTATCAGAATAAGAAATGATGTATCTTTCTCAAATTTTGTATCAAATGATTGTTTATTTTCAATATTAGGGCGCTCTCTCCACCTCACTCCCTTATTCGTTTATCAACATTTGATTTCGGAGTGTATGCATCGATATTTCGAAATCACTAATTGTATTTGGTTAAAGTATATTTGGAGCTCATTATACAAAGTTATTTTCCCAGTCGTTCAAGTTTCATAAGGGGTTCGATTTGCGTACGAGGTACGATTGGTTCGATTTTCGAACAAAGTACGATTGATTTGATTTTCGTACAAGGTACGATTGATTCGATTTTGTTAAATAAAGTACGATTGGTTCGATTTTTGAACGAGGAACAATTGGTTTCTATTTTCGTACGAGGTGCGATTGGTTCGATTTTAGTACGAGATGCGATAGATTCGAATTTTGTAGAAGGTACAATGAGTTCAAATTCCATAGCTGGTACAGACAGGACCAGCGCTACGCTTGGACAACTTGACTACAGCCTATAGAACAGTACAAAATGTTTAAGATACAAAAATGCTTAGAATTAACAAAATACTTCCCTTTTTTAATATGTTTAAAAAAAGAACATAATTAAAGACAAATCAATTCATTGTTCTTAATAATGATTGTTAATTCATAACTATTTCATTTTTACTTTCCTTATATACAAAAATCTGATGTGGGCAGCACATGACTTTCCTTATATAATGCAAAGAATTTACTATTTTTACAGCAAAAAATTATGTTATTCTTATAGTAGATACTTATAATTTTTTCCAAGATTTTGAATTTTCATCAATGAGTCGTCATTTTCATTGATTTAACGTCATTTTTATCAATTTGGCGAGATTTTTGTTAATTTGGTAACATTTAAAAAAATAGTCAAGTTGGCGACATTCCGCCAATTTCGTCGCCAAATTCTCGCCAAGCGTTATGTATGGAGAAATAAGTTATCCTTATAGCAGATAAATGACTCTTGACGTTCAAATACAAATGTATGACTCAAAGCAACTTTTCTCATGAATGGAACGAGCTAGATTCATGAGAATGGTGTCATCCAATTTATCGCATGATATTACATATGAAAATTGAACATGTTTCTCAACAGTTAATATATATATTTTTTAATTTATGGGATTTTTTTAATAAATATATTTGAAAAATGTGGAATATCTCAAGAACGGTTCGTTCTAAAATTTACGTCAATCGTTTTCTAAGGAAAAATTACATAAGAAATTTCTATTTGTGTAACTTTAATAAAGGTTTTGATTTTTTTTATGATTTTTTTCAAAATTTCACTCGAAAATTTAGGGGGTTCTAAACATTCGATTGCATTTAAAAACAATAGACTTCCAGTATTCACGGATTGTGATTTTTGTACCAAATTTCATTCGAATCGCTCCACTCGTTCGTGAGATATCGTCTTCACAGACTCACTGACACACACACAAACACAGACATCATCTCAGAAATGTTTGATTCGTGATCAGGGATGCTTGCAACGTGCTCTCCCGTCGAAAACTCGAATTCGAATTTTCTATTCGAATTTTTTTCAGAATTCGAATCATTTGAGTTCTAGTAAAAGGAATGATTAAAAGTTGTATCTCTAATTCTAGCTGTAACTGCAGATAAAACTTTATAACGATACGTGTAATCGATCTTGAGCGATAGTGTCTACACACTGATGGATAGGATCCCAAATGTTGTGGATTCGGAAGGTCTTGAAACGGAATTATTCATCAAAATCTCGAGTTCACATTGGGGAGGGCAATACTTTTCTGCAATAGTATAAAAAAGTAAATAGGATTTATTTTAGTGAAGAAAATTCTGGAAAAGTGTATCCATCCAAAATATACTTTTAGGTTCAGAATCCCATCTCAAAACTTCATTCTTTTGTATTCGCTGTGGATAAAAAGAAAAAGTAACCATGTCTCCTTTACGTCATGCCCATCCATAAAATGATCGTATGGCTTCCAAACTGTCATTTTTGGGGAGTTTATATGATAGGAATACCTATAACCGAAATAAGTACTACTAATACGCTATTTAGGACCACTAACATTTTTTTTATAGTCATCAAATCATATATCAGCAAGCTATATTATAGAAGTTAGCGCACGTAAACTTTCAGTTGCTCATAAAACAGGGCCGTAGCCAGGTGGGGGCCAGAGGGGGATAAGCCCCCAAGAGGTATACTCAGCCCCCCTGGTAAAAATATTAAATATTTAGTAATGATATGAAATTTCATATAAAATGTCAATCAAATTCTGCATAAAAAATTTCTTCGAGATTTTTTTATAAATGACTTCGTTTTAAAGATCTTTTAATTTAGCTGACTGTGTGATTATACTAATATCAATTTATTTACATATTTAATTTTAAAATATTTAAACATTATGACAATAGTATTTAGGATACTTTGTAATATTGTGGGGTTCACTGTTATACATGATAGAGTCGAAATCAACTGATAAGTAGTTAAGAGTTAATACTAAGCAATAACTTGTATTAACTTTCAGAATGTTTCTACAAATTATTAACAGCTTTATCATTAGTTAATACTTACATTAAAATCAGTTATCTTAATATGGATGTATATAGTATCTATATATGGATATTCATAATCAGCTCTTAGCTTGCAAATATAAATATGCAATTATTTGTTAATAATTTATATGGATTGAAATATGTAATGGTAACTATTATGGTTAATAAATGCTAATGATTGTGTTTTTGGTTAGCCCCTCCTTTAAGACTGTTGAGCCCCCTTAAATGTCCCTCCAACCCCTCTTCAATTTCATCTCTAGCTACGGTCCTATCATAAGAGGGTCACAGATGGGGGGGGGCGGAATTGCGATCCTTAAAAGATACAATGACGAACGATATTAATGCAGTAATCGATACATCGCTAAACGATACGTATCGTAGCCTATATCACTACTGTTAGCACATGCTGCGAACACGTTCTTCCTAGTAATTGAATAATGATCTGCGCAGATAAACACGTATCTGGAAGTGCAACTGGGGCATGACTGATGTCAACCCTTCTAGAAATCACTGAACGGTCGACATTTTTTCGGTGAGAAAGCGATGTGATCTCGAGTGTGTTCACCAGCCCTTCGTCATGAATCAGTCAAAAATCTGTATTGTTAACCATCTTTTCAGATCCTCCAGAAACACCTGGCGACCTAAAGGACTGACTTTTCATAGATCATGGGGCAAACAGAACCTAAAAGAGCCGCATTTTTGATACCCTCTTTCGAAAAAATGGGGATTTTCGACAAGTCCTCCTGAAGACCCCCCCCCCCTCCCCTTGGATTTAGGCTAAATAGTTTCATACTGCTGAAGGATAAATATTTTCACACTTATAGTCAAGGTCTAACTAACGCAGGGCATGCTGGGCCCCGCATCCGAGAAGGCCTGCTTCCTTAAAAAAAAAAAAACTATGACATCAGTTTCTGATTAACGCACGGTTCTCAGGGGCCGCGGCCCGGGCGTCCACATTTTAGGGGCCCCGAATTTTTTTATGTGTTAAAACATTTTAATCAGATATAATTAGTTATTTAATTATTTGAATAATATAAACTGATAATGTTAGCTTTTATTTCACATTTTGAAAATAAGCTAATAGTTTCAAATATTATACATCTTTTAAATAAAAAATTCCACATGTACAAACGTACCTTCGGGACAGTAGTCCTAAACTTCCAAATTTTCTTAGTGATTTTTTTGCGTGTATTTGGTATGCCTAAGTGTATGGGAACCCCTCATTAATACCAGGCCCTGTATGCCATCGAAATTGGTTTATCTAACGAGAAGATTTATTTTGCGGATATGTAAGGATTAACTGCACTCATTTAGCATGTTGGCAACTTAGCTATGATAAGAAAGTTACCAATAGGGGAAAGTTACCAATCATTCGAATCGCTCCAACTTTCTTATCATAGCCTAAGATGCCTAGGTAAGAGGGATATCTGCCCAGGGCCCCAGTTCACCTAAGTCGGACCCTATTTATATTTAGTATCGGTTATCGTCTACGGAACAGAATTCAGATTTTCGATTTTTCCCCCCGCGGGGGAGCACCGAAGTGGAACAGAGAGCGAAAAGGATTTTCAGACCCTCTATTAGAAGCCCCCTCTTCCTGTAAACTAGAAGACTGAAGCATTACATATTTACAATATAGACCACGAAACAAAACTTAACACAAGCCTTTCGATCAAAATGTCGACTTATGTCTTTAAGAGTGTTAGTTTTGCTGCCTTTGACAGACTTAAATGCGAGTGATCCGGGGCCGTCGCCAGGCAGGGATCAGAAGGGGCTGAGCCCCGTCGAAAGTTATACTCATCCCCTCTGATAAAAATATTTAAATTTTAGCAGTCGTATGAAATTTCATACAACATGTCATCTAAAGTTTACACGAAAAATTGCTTTTTCAGAATTTTTTTTGTAAATGACTTCGTTTTGTATAGTGCAGAAATAAGAAAATTGAGTGGCTGAATTTCTGGTGACACGAGATGATTCCAAATTCATTTATATCTTTAATTTTAAAATATTCGATAAAGTTTCAAAAATTAAAGTTTCGCAGTTAGACATTTTAGAGTTATGTATTGTTAACTGATAATGTATTACTCTAGAACTTAATTATAGAGTTATATGTATATTATCATGTTATACCTGATAAGTAGTTAGAGTTAGTTGAGTGAGATACTGTATTTACTTATAATTATGGCCCTATATGGCCCTGGAGTGCTCCTAATAAGTGGATAGTGAACATCAAGAGAAACAATATTTGCAATGGAACCTAGGGAAGCATTCCAGTCATAGTACCAGAAAATAGTAAAATTACACACCCAAGCTGATCATTCAATATTTCATTTTCTTTTTTATTGAGAGTTCAATCTATTTATTGGGAGTACAAATGATTACAACTTTAGCGTGTTACAATCAGGACAGACAATTGTAGCATGTTACCCTCAGGACCAGTGTTTCTTTCAGGCATACCTTCGGGAGGACGAAGCCCTTGGCGACGAGTATTCGCCCCCCCCCCCCTCCTCGGAGACATTTTATGTTAACCTAGTTTCTATTTAAGTGACACAGCATTTACATACATTTATATGGGGCAAATATAAAACTTGCCCCCCAAAAAATTTCATTCGTCCCCCCGACCCAAAATCCTGGACAGTAGCCAAAAACGAAATTCAAGAGGGACGGGAGTGAATTACAAGGGGGGCTTAACAGCACTGAAGGTGTTGGGGGGAAAAAGTGCATTTATGATATACTAAAAACATTCTATCATATATTCCAAAGTTCTTAAACTTGTAAAAACCTAAAAATCATTCTTCTGAAAACACTCAAAAATATCTGAAATTTGTAAAGTTCATCTAACCTGAATCTGAAAATATGTCTGAAATACACTCTAAAAAAGTTCTAAAGTTCCTCAAACCTGAAAACATTCTAGAAATAAACTGAATTCTTAAATAAACTGAATGTGGACCTATTGACCAGTTTCCCTACGTGTACAAATATGTACTCTACATGTAATTAAATGGAACTTTCCTAAAAATATAAAAAACATGCATTAAAGTAAAAGAGAGAGAGAACACAGAATTTAGGTTTTCAAAATCTAACGTTTATTAAAATTTTAAACTTCATTTTTAAAATAATTTTCAAAACATTTTACAACATCTCATTAACTAAACAAACATCTTAAATAAATAGAATGGCCGGTCGTATAGTGGTAGAAAAAACGTTAGAATATTAAATTTTAAAGTTAATATTAAACTTATACAACTATTTATCAAAACTAAAATTTGGAATAAAAAGAACATAAGTTAGTCAAAAGGGAATTTAGAACAAAATTTAAAAGATAACCACAGGTTCAGATGACCTAAAGTATAAGTCTAAAGGGGTCTTATTCTACTAACACAATTAAACTTTAAAATAAATAGTCTAAACCGACAGAAGCAAATAAAAATCAGCATTTAAAAGATATCACCCGGATGTAGAGCCGTCATGGAACATGCTGGATGCATCAGATCCCAACAGATGAGACGAAGATGGAAAGGCAAAAGTCCAATCGCTTAATCACGAGGAAAAGCATCCATTCCTGTCCAAAAGAAGGACCGTTCACACGACAGCAAGCTCCTCAACGTCGAAAATTCGATCAGCACCAAACCTCAATCAACGATTTCTTCATCGGAAACAATGGACACTTCTTTACTCATCAGTACTAAACGCCGAGCATATAGTCCAGTAATATCATATGGAAATGCCGACTCAATACGTCATTTAAAGAATGCACACTGACAACGATAAACAACCGCCTAATTGGCGTCAGAGCACTTCTCAAATCCACATGGCAGGCGAGAGCTTGTAGACACAATAATTTCGGATGCTCCCAACTGTTTAGAATAAACCTCGCCTCCACGGCGGGAAAAACAGATTGAAGACGCTACAACTTCATAACAGATCAGACGTTTAATTAGCCGGGATAAACATTTTATTTTATATGCAGCGTTAAGAGTACGCACTTAAGTCATAGCAGGAAACAAGAATCGTGGGCTGGACATCGTAAATTAAACACGAACAAACTTAAAAGTCGCGAAAAAAGACATTCCACAGAATGTGTGCCTAACGGCACAGGACAGCTTAATAGCTTACATCCCCTTGTTCTAATCCATAAGCAGAAGAAAAGTGTAAAAGAGCGTAAAAGAGATCGAAAAAGTGCGCGATTTGCTTATATACTGCGAAACATCGCTGCCACAGATTGTAAACAAAATTATCGATGAACGATAAAATAATTAATGACAGACGATTTTAATATTACGGTCAACCAATTAAAAACTCGAAACTTTAAAGAAGAGAAATGGAATTTTAGAGCAGACGAAAATTAAAAAGAAATGAAGTGAAACGATTTGGAAAATACGAATTCGGCAACAATTTAAATATGAACGATTCTAAAATATTTAAAAAGCTGAAAATAGAATAAAACCGAAAAACTGCAATGAATTAACGAATTTTTAACAGAGAGCAATAAATTTGGAATCAAATTAAAGGGGATAAAAAGGGCAATAAATGGAATTCCAAATTAGCCAATTTAAATAAATTTAAATTGCTAAAACCTAAAAAGAACGAACTTTTGCCGTTTTTAACACAAAACCTATGGAATAGAATATATTTGGAACAGAAGAATATCAAAACCTAAACAATCGGAAAATGGAGAGTGACTATGTAACTAAGACCCCTGAACACGTTTAAACAAAAAGCAAAACTCCTAAATTAATTAAATATCCAAAGGTATAACCCAACAAAGGAGAGGCTCACTAGAAAATTTTTGCTGGGGGGGGGGGGGGGGGTAAGGGGTTAAAAATACACTAAAATAATAAATTTTAATCTTTAAATAAATCGTTGTATTAAAAAAGTATTTTAACTATAACTAAATACAGTATCTCAAGTAATATTAATTTTAACTACTTATCAGGTATAGCATGCTAATATATAACTCTATATAACTAAGTTCTAGAGTTATACATTCTAGAGTCATACATTATCAGTTGATAATACCTAACTCTAGAATGTCTAACTGCGATATTTTAATTTTTGAAACGTTATTGAATATTTTAAAATTAAATATGTAAATAAATTTAGGATCATCCATATAACCAGAAATTCAGCCACTAAAAGTTTTTATTTCTGTACTATACAAAACGAAGTCATTTACAAAAAAATTCTGAAAAAGCAGTTTTTCGTGTAAATTTTGGATGACATGTTGTATGAAATTTCCTACTACAGCTAAAATTTGCCATATGCTGCCATATTTGCCTATGCTGCCATATTTGCCTATGCTGCCATATTAAAACAATATAAAATTTCCATTAAATTTCATCAAAGTTTTCGATCCAATTTAAAAGAAAAAATAATACTATCTATAGTTCTAGACATTCTAAACATATTTGGAAGATAAGATTTTGAGTCAAAATTGTTTCAAATAGAAATGTGTTGACATTTTAAACATTGGTAAAAAAAAACAACCCTAAAAATAAATTTTACATTTTTGTTACTTTTATAAAGATAATTGAGTTTGAAATTCACACAGGTCTGTAAATTGTATATAATAATGTTGCGTCTTCAAAAACAAAATAAATAAAATAGTGTATATATAATAATGTTGCTCCTACAAAAGCAAAATAAATTAAATAAATAATTGTAAAAAAATATTATTTTGCACCTAACTATAATTTGCTTCATTTTAACATTTCAGACGTCTTATTGTGACTGAATGAAATTTATCTATAGAGCATGGGCACGTGACGTCACACGGCCCCTTTTGCCTTTACGTTTCCAAAACGAAATACTCGTTTGCTTAGCAGTATGGACATTTTCCTTATTTTTGTATTAAAAATGGCTACTTTAGAAACTTACAATCGTGTGACCTCTCATTTTAGTAGGATATATCTCATTATATCTTCTTAGATGGATGTTTTTAATGAACCGGAAAATAAAATATTCACTTTCATTAAAATATATACACTAGTTATCTTTAAAACAAAAATATCGTTCTGTATCTTTCCATTCTCGCTAGCATATACATTGCTGAATTGACTAGTCAATGTACATATCTTTAGAACGCTAGTGAATGACCACGGTAAAAATGAGTAGTAGCGTACATTCACTTAAAATCACTTAAAGTGCACTTTAGCAAATGAAATCTTTAAATATATATTGTTATTCAAGTATTCTAAATAACTTATTACTTTCCTTATATACATAATGTACAAGGAAAGTATTGTGACGGGGTCGAACATTCGAATTCGAGTTTTCGACGGGAGAGCACGTTTCAAGCATCCCTGATCACGAATCAAACATTTTTGAAGTGATGTCTGTGTGTGTGTGTGTGGAGACAATAACTGACGAACGAATGGACCGATTCGAACGAAATTTGGTACAAAAATCAAAATCCGTAAACACCGGAAGCTTATTGTTTTTATACGCAATCGAATGTTCAGAACCCCCCTAAATTTTCGAGTGAAATTTTGAAAAAATCGTCAAAAAGTCAAAACCGCTAGTAAAGTTACGCAAATAGACATTTCTTATGTAATTTTTCATTAGAAAACAATTGACATAAATTTTAGAACGCTAGCATGAACTGTTCTCGAGATATTGAATATTTTTCAAAAAAATTATCAAAGAGTTGTATAAAAAAAAAAATATATATATATCTCCTACTGAGAAACATGTTCACTTTTCATATGTAATACCATGCGATACATTGGGTGACATCATTCTCGTGGATCTAGCTCGTTCTATTCATGAAAAAAGATACTTTGAGTAATGCTTTTGTATTCGAACGCCAATAGTCCTTTATATGCTGTAAGAATAACTTATTTCTTCGTCCATAACGCTTGGCGAGATTTTGGCGGCGAATTTGACGGAAATTGATAAAAATGACGCTAAATCAATGAAAATGACGACTCATTGAAGAAAATTCAATATCTTGGAAAGAATATAAGTATCTACTACAAGAATAATATTTTTTTTTAACTGTAAAAGTAGTAAATTCATTGCATTATATAAGGAAAGTCATATGTTGCCACATCAGATTTTGTTCATCATAAAGATAAATTTCGACGTTTAATAGATTTAGTTTGAACTTCTATTTGCCATCGTCGTTCCTTTGACATGACATGCTATGGTAAAAATAATGTCCTCTTGCCCTTACGTTTCTGCGCATTCTACTACGCAGGTTGTTTATTCACGTGGGTGCCCATGCTCTCTATCTGACTGAATGAAATTTAAATTAGAATTAAATCCTTCGAAAAATGCATATATCAGACCGGTCGATTTAAAATTTCCGAAACCCACAATGACTTTTCAAGCCGGCACGTATGAGGGACACTATTTCAGATTTTGGACATTAAAAGTGAAAATTCGAATCTCTTCCACTGGACTTTCAATCGCGAAGCCTGCACGCTCTGGTTATTTCTTGACCATCTCATAGAAAAGAAAAAGTATACTTTTCCTCGGCCGAAGAATCCTCCCATCCATAAGCATCTTTTTAAATGGATTTCCAAAGCGGCAGTGTCTTCTGGAGAAGAAAGCGAATTGCAATCCATTCGTCTGAGATACACAACCGTGTAAAAAGACTAAACGCCCCTCATTATCGTCGTCACAAGCTCTTCGTGATGACCACAAAATGGGTCAAGGTAGCACCTTCTCTTCATACACCGTTCGCTTTTCAGACGTAATGATTGCCACGGGTTTTTGAATATATTAAAAAGTCCGCTATTCTTTCATTTTTGTTAACATTTTATGCTAAACTAGCGTCGCAATCAAAGAGTGAGTAGAAGTCAAGAAATACCCCAATAACTTTGTAAAGAAGGATCCATGAACGGGGCCTAATCCAGGCAAAGTGGGGCACGGGGCCTGGTGTTGATTCGGGGCCCCCATACGTATACCAAACACATGAAAAACATCAACACATTTGGGGGCTCAGGATAACAACCCCGAATTTTGTACATGTAGAAAACGCCCAAACATTTTATTTGAAAGTAATATGTGACTTTAAAGGATATATAATATTTAAAATGACAACATATTTTATAATGTAAAATAAAAACTAATATTACCAGATGTAAATTAATTAAAAAATTATTTATGCTTAAATGCTTTATCATATACAAAATTTAGGGGGGCCCAGGACCGCGGCGCTGGAGGCCCGTGCGTTAATCAGGACCTGTCCATGAATATACACTTTAGATCGATCTGTATAGTAAAACTAAAAAAAATGTGCCCAGCGTTGTCAAGAATTTTAAATGAGCGGTCATTCACAATATTTTTTTTAATTTATTTTTGTAGTAAGACAGCGTATTGTTAAAGCGTTATTGGGTTTCCAGAAATTCGCTGTGAGTTCCAGTGTAATATTTTTCACTTCGCATTTTAAATCCTAGGTAACGCCGGATACATTTTCTAGTAGATAATACAAATGAGGGGGGAAGTAATAAAAATCAATTTCCAAAATGCCAGTTTTGAACAAAAATCATTTCCGTTCTAATTTTTTTTCTATTCGCAACCAAACCAATTGAATAGCGCAATTTGATAAAGACCATATAAATGCTTCACTGCTTACTGAAAATCTTCTGTGCTCCGTACTTAACGCATGAGACTTACGTATGAGGCGTACTAGCGGCACCAGATGGCGCATTCAGCAATCGTGCCATAAAACTTCTCGTTCATGGCACAAATCTGCCGCCAACGGGAAGTTGTTCAACCAAGCATAACTAAAAAACAAATTCGAATTTAAAAAAAAATTTCGTCGGGGTGCATCGTCCCGAATCCTGAAATACCTATCTAACGAATTTCCTGTCCGTACGACGTTCAGATTTTCCGTTACGGGCGACACTGACAGACAGTTAATCATTTTTCTTTATAAATGACCATGTTCCACCAAATAAAAAAAATTACGGCGCTTCTAGTGAAAAATAAAATGAATTAAAAACGCGAACTGGCAACAAATCGCGATAGAAGAAAAATGTCAATCACGAAATTGTAAAGTATTATATAATAAGTAGGAATCGATAAAAGGAATGCCCGAAACGAGTATAGGAAAAGCAAAAACGACCCGTCCAATTTGACATCTGTAACACTGACACCTGCACTGCTTGTCACAGTATGTAGCAATATTTCTTTAACAAATTCATATATGCACTATCACTAACGGGGAGGGGCATTTTGGAAACTCTCTATACCAAATTCCTGTGAATACAAGTATTTATTGTAACAGTCCTAAATACGACATTTCTTCTCCAATTGTGTCGCTCTGTAATCTATTCTATCTATCTAGTCGTCTTCTGTAATCTATTGAGTGTTAATTCCTATTCATTTGGCAGTGCTCTACAATTTTGCAATTAACAGTTTTCTTTGTGCTTGGTTGTCGAGTTCGTGTTCCTAACTTCTTCAATTCTCCGCTAGAAGGCGCTGCAATCACTTTTATTCGATCGGGCAGGGACACTTTACTATAGGTAGATTTGACATGTACACTCAGAGACCTTTTACAAAATTATTGCAGTGCTTATAGGTATTTTACTATTGAAACACCGTATGTGGGAACAACTTCATATCCCAACCCTTTACATCTAAACGGATAGATACACTTTTAAAGGGGTTTCGCATCCTAAATACCTGCGGGGGGGGGGGGGGGGGAATACTCCGATAAAAGTATATTCATAATGACAAACATACAAATTACTCAAAATACTACTACCACAGCTGTCTTGCAGGACTATATGCTTTTAAGTATAATTCATTTCCCTGAAATATAGCATTGTTAAATAATACAAAGTGGAGGATTTGAGAAAATTTTGATTTTTTATATGATCAGGATTATTAGTAATAAGTGCATTATACAGGGTGATTAAGAAACATGGGCCAAATTTTATGAGGTTGTAGTACACGCCAAACCAAACATTTTCCCTCATAGTTTACCGGATCGGAAATGAACCGTCAAGGCGTTACAGGGCGCTTACTCGTTGGGAAGCAGCCGTTCCGCAAACTTAAATGCATCATTCTAGTTGTTATTTTCTGGTTGAAAAAGAAAACCACGTATGCTAATTTCATCTGGGGAAGAAAAAGAACTCTTATGCAAATTTTCGTAACACCGGAGGTAAGGCCTTATCAATTTGCAGCAGTTAGTTATTCGCAGCTCCAACTTTTGAGACGATGGAGGAATTTACAAATAGGTAAAAAGCCGATATGCATTTCATCTATGAAGCTGTAAATGGGAATGGGTTCCAGCACGATGGAGCACCCGCCCAGTTTGGACCAGATGTAAGGAACTATCTGGACGTCACTTTTCCTGGCCGATGGATTGAGTTGAGTTCATAGCTTGACCCCCCACGACCACCGGATCTGTCTGTCGTGTGTTGACATCTTTTTGTGGGGATATCTCTAAAGTCTCGTCTATGGCACTCCCCTTGAATCTGAAGAGGAACTCGACTCCAGAATTTCGGCCGCTGCTACCGAAGTGCTCAACATGCCTGGTCTGTTCGAGAGAGTTCGCCAATCCCTCCATCGCCACTGTGAGACGTGCATTCAGGTTGGCGGTCGCTCTTTTGAGCCATTACTGTAATTATTGTTTATTAAATGTCATTTTATAACTTCTAAGTCATTCTTGTGTTTTCGCCTCAGCTCATCGGTTTCACCATTAAGCGCGCACTGGCGCCTTTGCGTTTCATTTCCGACTCGGTAAACTCTGACAAAGAATGCTTGGTTTGGTGTACACTACCACCTCGTAAAATTTGCCCCATCTTTTTTTAACCATTCTGTATAGTGCTAAAATTACATCATAAAGATCTTGAATATTAATATGATTAAAGATATCTTTAAAATCAAAATTTTGTAAACCAAAAATATTACCTATTGTGTATAATTTCTTAATTAATTCTTTGCTATTATCTATACTGACTTCCAAAGGTTCATGCAATGCAAATTTTCATTTCTCGAAAGCGTATTTGAATTTGAGTGGCTGAAAATCGCAGCGGGTGCAGTTGTCAGATGTAGATGGCAGTAATTCTTTAAAAATGTAATGTCATTTGGCATTAAATTTTAACTACCTTCTTTTAGTAATCCTTCTAATGTATTAAAATAAATTAACTTAGATAAATATATTTATAAATTACCTTGAAAATATGATCAGTTATCAAAAGCATTCAATATGTGGAAATATGCTTTATTAAAAATCATTAAAGATAGAATGTCTAAATCAATATATAATATTAGTAATTTAAAAAACTCAATTATTCATTTACAAAAATCTTTTGTAATTATATATGTCATATGTAGATAAAGCGACCCCATAATTATGCAATTATTTGGGAAAAATTGTTTATACAATATTTGTTAAATTATTTAAAGAATGATAATCTATTTCAACTTGATTCCCACTCTCATCAGTATCAAACATAAAATTATCAATATATGCAATGATTTAAAACCAAATTCTAAATTTTTTAAATTTCCATATATTGTTTTAATACCAAAATTTCACAAAAATCTTATTAAATTTAGAACTGTCACTAGTGGCTATGACGCTTTTTCAGCTACTGCTAGTAAATTACTCCTCAATAGTTTAAAAGAATTAAATAATAATCTAGGTCACTCTAGAAATGATTATCTTATTCTAGATAACAACAAAGAATTAAGAAAGAAATAAATATAATAGGTAACATATATTATTTACAAACTTCTGATTCTTAAAATCTATTTAATAGTATTGATATTAAGATTTATATAATGTAATTTCAACGCTATTTAATGCATGTGTTACTAATTATTTTAACCATATAAAAATTTAAAACTTACCCAAACTTCTCCATTTCGTTATATTTAACAATTATATATTTCAGGGTAATAAATTATATTTACAAGTATCTAGAGTTCTGCAAGTTTGCTGTAGTAGTATTATTGTATCTTTATCATTATGAACATTACTTTTACATCTACTGCCTACCAACTTTATTGATAATTTGATTTGTTTATAGTTAAAATGCATAATAGTAATATCAAATTAAGTTTTTATCCTGATAATCTGGAATTATTGCCTAATGAACCACCAATTAATGTTGGGTTTAAATCTGACCCATCCAATGAGATAATTACTAATTTATATGATAACAAAAAAGATCAATCATGCATAAAGCATTGATTATGAAACACTTTCCAACTGCAATTTTATTTAAACATGTTTAAAATGAGATACATTCAGGGGCGATATTTTTTTAATTATCACAGAACTACAATCATTTATTTTACTTAAAAACTTCAAACTTCATCAAAAAAATTGAACTTTATTCAAATGACGTCATCGAAATATAAATGGTCTGGCTCTCTATGTAAAAGGAGTGAATATTTCATTCATACTCCAGAGTCAAATCATTTTGCGTGAAAAAAATTTAGCGATTCTTATACAACTCATCTTACAATCACTTGGCTACATTCTGCATCCATTAAAATTAGGCTTCCTTGTAGAAATAATCAAAGTTTGGTGATCACTTAAACTCGAAAATATTGTAATTTTGTTGGCGCAGAATATAGATGTACAGAAAATGCACAAAAATAAAGCGGTTTTAGGACGGATGCAACCGTAAACAGAAATTTAAAAGAACTTTAAAAATCACAACTTTTACTCTGCGAAAAAAGGTGGATGCCTTATTTTATTTTGAAGTGGGTCACGTAATTTCTTCGTATTATATGGGTGTCATTATTATTTTTATTTAAAAAATTACCGAATCTATTTTTCTGAAATTTTTTTATATATTTTATGGAATCATTTGAATATTTCCTAAACTTTTCGAAGCAATTTGGGAAATTTAACTTCGCTTAAATAATGTTTAAAAAATTAGGCCCCATAGGGTTCAATGTATTTCATTTTTTAAACCCGGGTTCAATCCAAAACGAATTGGGTGATATTATTCATTTACATTCCCACAGGTCCCACAGACCGTCTCAACAATAGTAAAATTTCATTTTGATAAAGTAATTTTTACGGCAGTTATCATCCGAACGGACAGACAGACAAACAGAATGAACAAAATCAAAAACCACTTTTCAACTATGTTGGAAAGTGTTAAAAATGGCAATTTTAATTTAAATATTGATAAATCATGGCCATTTAATTCAGGTGACTCTGTACAATTATTTCAGAATAGTATTATTTATCAGCTATTTAGAATATCTAATAAAAATATCATAATTTGCATGCTTAATAACCTTCAAAATACTAGTAAAAAGTAGAAAGTTCGACAAGCTTTGAATTGAATCATTTTTGAGTTCCCTATGTTTAAAATTTTTGAGCGCACGGTTTTAAAAGGCTGTTTTCGGTTGCCAGCAATGAAAAGAAATCATTATCTCAAGAAAATTAGCTAGTGTGTGTCTTAACTCGATTTCTCATGCCAAAATCCATTTTTAACGCTTGCAACAGAGTTGAAAAGTGTTTATGACTTTGTTCATTCTGTCTGTCTGTCCGTTTGCAAGATAATTGCCATAAAAATGACTTTATCGAAATAAAATTTTAGTATGTTGTTGATGAGGTAGGTCTATGGGACATATGGGAATGTAAATAAATACTATCATCCAATTAGTTTTGGATTGAATCCGGGTTGAAAAAGCGAAATACATTGAACCCTATGGGACCTCATTTCTCAAACACTTTTTAAGTGAATTTAAAATTCAGAAATTGCTTCGAAAGTTTTAGGAAATATTCAAATTATCTCATAAAAAATATGAAAAAAATTTCAGTAAAAGATATTAGGTAGTTTTTAAATAAAAATTAAAATAATAATGACACCCATATTATATGAAGAGCTCACGTGACCCACTTGAAAATAAAATAGGGCATCCATCTTGTCGAAAGCCCAGACCACCCGACTCGTCCGAAGACTTAGAGCAGCAGATTGGATGGCCGGGGCATCCATCTTGTGTCAAAATCGTGATTTTTAATTTTCTTTTTAATTTATATTTAGTATTGTATCCGTCCTAAAACCGTTTTACTTTTGCTTAATTTTTGTGCATCTATATTTTGAACCAACGCAATTACAATATATTTTAGTTCAAATGATCGTCAAACTTTGATTATTTCTACAACGAAGCCTAATTTTCACTTATGGAGAATGTAAATAAATCAAGATGTAGGATGAGTTGTATAAGTATGGCTGAATTTATTTAACTCAAAATTATTTAGCTCTGGAGTATGAATGAAATATTCACTGCTTTTACATAGAGAGCCAGACGATTTATATTTCGAATTATTTAGTTCTGGAGTCTGTAATATAGCTGATATGATCATTGATTTTACATAGAGAAGCAGACGATTTTACAGCAGACGTTTTCGATGAAGTTTTAAGCATAGAGTTAAATTACTTTTGCCTCCATAGTTTTAAGTTTTTAAGTAAAATAAATTATTGTAGTAGTGTGATAAATGAAAGGAATGGAATAGAAGTGCATGAATGAAATATTCACTGCTTTTACATAGAAGGCCAGGCGATTTATATTTCAATGACATCATTTAAATAAAGTTTATGTTTTTCTATAACGTTTTAAGTTTTCAAATATAATAAATTATTGTAGTATTGTGATCATTTTAAAAATATGACCGCCGAATGCATCGCATTTTAGAGATGTTTAAATAAAATTGCGTTGCAGTTATAAAGTGTTTCGTAATCAATGCTTTAATGCATGATTGTTCTTTCTTGTCCGTAGCATATTTTTTTTTCCTTTTTCTCAAATTTCACCAGAAAATTTTTCAAAAATTGGTACTTTGAGTCCATATGTTTACCATTAAAACGTATTACCTTTCAATTTAAATGGCTAGAAAAATCTTTCGATTGATACCATTCTTGACAATGCATCCCCCGGGGGTAACCCCGCGCCCCTCGAGTGGGGCGAATGACGTCACTGACAAAAATAATGGATCACAGCTATTGTTGACAACAATGATCAAAGCTATTAAGTCTCGTGATCGTTGAATCATTAATAAACCCTTTTATGCATAATTATGTACAATTGTGTCCTATGCTGCCCTGTTAAAAAAGTATAAAATTTCGAATACATTTCGCTCGAATTTAAAAAAAAATTCAATTTAGTTATAGATTTATTGATAACAAAGCCGGATATAAAGTTTCGTGAAAAACCATTCATATGTGTGGTCGCTATATTGAACACAAGAAATCGATCACAGACAAACAGACAGACATCACTCCCAAAATATTCAAAACGTATTCAGGAGGTCTCAAGCCATATATATTGGTATGCATTAAAATTTTGAATTCGAAAATTTAGGTGAAAACAATAATTTCTCTATCCATACTATACTTATGAGAGTATTATGTTATTTATATTATATTATGTTATATATATTATATTATTTATATTCTCTATTTATACTATTACGCTATGGGAAAGTAAAAATATCTGAATAATAAAGTTTTAGCTGTTTAATTCATTAAGGTAATCATTTTGATAAAAATAAAAAATAAGAAGGCGACATTTTTTTTTTAATTTGTTGATTTGTCAGGGAATGACCCAGAGTGGACTGTGTCGTGTCGTCGCTCGGGCGGAGTGAGCCGTAAAGAGATGGTCAGCTCGACAGCGGAATTCAGTGAAGCAGACGGTGGTGAATGACCTCTCTGGGTCCCTGTGGGTGAATGACGGGTGACCAGCGAATTAATGAAGACATAATCATTTATTTCCTTGGAGGGAGCATGATCACAACAAATCGTTACGTTAATTATTATAGAATGGTATTATTAAGCATCAGTATAAAAGAAACCTGACATTAATTGACGATTGGAAACACGGTTGTAAAGGTTACTGGTAGATATACCCAGTGTTGCTTTTACTTTTAGTTATGCGCAAATTCTAGTAATATTCTAAACGAACCATATCCATCCCCGCTTCGTGGTGACAAAATAAATAGCAGTTACGAACTGTGGCGCATACACACTTAACATCAAACATCCTCTTAAATTTAATCATAAAATCTAGCTGCGGTGTCCACAACTAGCAGTTATTAAATATAGCAACCAGTTTTTACAGTAATCAGTTTCTTAGCAAGTTCTGCCCCTGCTGCGCGAGCGCAGAAGTTGCAAACAATAAAAGTGGATTAATGTTCAGCGTGAGGAGGTCTAATGAATCCATTGCAGAGGAAAAAATACAATGTAAAAGTTGCATCAACATGGGAACAAAAATCGCTAAGATTGTAATGACTAACAATTTCTATTCTCGGCTTCTTATTTTTCAAGCAGTGTCTTCCCCAGGGAAAGAAGAGTCTAAATTTAAATCTAAATAAGCGATCAGCAGGTGGAGCTGGCAACCGGGTTATAAAAAGGCGAAGTGAGGAGTAAGAGTAACGATACGGTTCGAGATGATACGAGTTGGTACGACGGAGAACGTGGTGTGTGTGGATGCAGACGATAATAAAAAAGGTGAACCAGCTATATGCTATTCTGTTATGTGTAATTTACGTTAATGAAGTTTTTTTTTATGATTTCTGAAGTTTAAGAATAAATTTGTTGTTTTCATAGAAAGATGCCTGGGTGTCCATTTCGACGCCTTCACAAGATATATAAAAATGCAGATTTAAAAATTGCGGGCCGCCTCCCCCCCTCCTTTCCCAAGCGCCAAAATAAGAGTGAAAATTGCATCCCCGGAACCGAAAAGATGAAATCCCAACTATCTCTATCTCTGTGTGTCTCTCTAATTTAATTATAAAAAATTACCAAATAAAGTGACTAACAAAACAGTTGCATTTTTCCAGAGCAAAGGAATGACAGTTTGAATATCGGCTTTTTTTGCAAATCAGACTTTTAGAGGCTTTAGGAAATTTACCTATCTCCTATTTAAACGAAGTATGGAGAACCTATATTTTCTTTTGAAGGATGATATTGTTATTTTTACCCGGATTTAAGATATCTTTTATAAATATTTAAAAAACTATTACATACTTCGAATTTTCAAAAGTTTCGGTATCGTTCCGGTATCATTAGCTACATTAAAAAGAAACAAGAAAGATCAATCATGCATAAGCATTTAAAAATTCATTTAAAAATTTTTAAAATGTGATACATTCAGTGGTGATATCTTTTACATTATCACAGTACTACAATAATTTATTATACTTAAATATTTAAAACTGTATCGAAATATAAATCATCTGATTCTCTATGCAAAATCAATGAATATTTCATTCATATAACTTGTATTCCAGACTCCAGAGCTAAATAATTTTGTGTGAAAAAAATTCAGCAATTTTGTAACTTACCTTACAATCGCTTGAGATATTTGCATTCTGCATAAGTTAAAATTAGGCTTCGTTGAAGAAATCATAAAAGTTTAGGGATCATTTAAAATCCCAACTATTGTAATTGTATAGGCACGGAATTTAGATACACAGATAATACACAGATAATATATGTGTGTATGTGTGTGTATGTATTCAAAGGATTGGAATCGTGCCGAAGATCGGAACTCGAATTTTCGAAGAATCTACACGTTTTGGGACTTCTAAAACACGAAAAAACTATTTTTAGGAAGACATCTGTGTGTGTAAGAGTGTATCTGTGTATGTTTCTGTGTGTCTGTGAGGATATTACATCCACTCTAATTGAAAACTAATGAACCGAATTTCATAAAATTTGGTATGTTTTTTGTGGGAAATCCTGATGTTCATTAGATTATAGTACGATTCGTAATAAAAGAATCTGCCTTCTTTGCGAAATGGCCGGCAGAAATTGCCTTTATCCACTCTAGTTAAAACTAATGAAACACATTTAACAAAATTTGGTGTATAATATTTCAATAACCTACAAGTGATTTATATACCAAATGTAACAAAATTTGGTACATAAATCATTTGTACGTTATTGTAGTACGATTCAGGAAAAAGGAACGGGCTATTTTTGCGAAATGGTCCGCAAAAATCGTTAAATATAAAAATAAAGGACTACGTGTGCTCAATTATATCAATTAAATTCCTATTTTATACGTAATTTTTGACAATAAAAAGAATTAGAATAACCCCATTACTCTAAGACTAGCCGTTCTTGAGATATTCTAGTTTTTTCGCGTTTTCGCTACGCCATCTTTGACAATAAGTCCAGCTATCAAATGAGAACCAAATTTAAGTTTAACGTGCAAATTCAATGTCATTTAAAATACTTATGGCTGTTATTTTGTGGAGAAAACCTCAAATTATTATTGAAGAAATAAAGAGAACGTGAATATGATTCTGCAGGGAAAGACGTGTGCTGCCCACATCAGAATTTTTAACAATATTACAACAATGATTTATAGAAGTGAATAGGGATTATTTGCAGGCCATTTCGAAAAAAATGTATGATCTATATTTAAAGATCCACCAAATTTTTGTAGAATAAAATGTTCAACAAATTTAAGCTGTGTACCAAATTTTAACTCTCTAGGACGTAGGAAAGTGCATTAAAAATGCCATCAAATAAGTATATCATGAAGAGTTATATAAAATTAAAAATAAAAAATTGAAAAATTGTTATCTACCAAATTTATTTTAAAATGTAAAGCCTCTCATATACAAAATGATTAAACTCTTGGAAAAATATTTATTATACAATATATCTCTTTTTTCTTTCTGGAGCATATCCCAAAAGTCAGAATTTAATTGAATTTGTTTTTCTCCCTATATTAAATAATTTTTAATTAAAAAACTACTTAACATATTTTACTGAAATTTTTTATATATATTTTATGGGATAATGTGAATATTTCCTAAAAATTTCGAAACAATTTGTGAATTTTAAATTTGCTTAAAAAATGTTTGAAAAATGAGGTCCCATAGGGTTCAATGTATTTCATTTCTTCAACCCGGGCTCAATAAAAAACTAATTGGGTGATATTATTTATTTATATTCCCATAGGTCCCACAGACCGTCTGAAAAACATACTAAAATTTCATTTTGATAAAGTCATTTTTACTGCAGTTATCGTGCTAACGGACAGACACACAGACAGAAAGACAGACAGACAGACAGAATGAACAAAGTCATAAACACTTTTCAACTATGTTGTAAAGTGTTTAAAAAAAAGCCTTGGGTCAAATAGGGGCTTCGGAATAAGGAAGTACATACATATAAATATTCATTTCCCTCTGATTTCAGAGGTTTATCAAAAATATCTAAAAAGCTATCGAATTGTTTGAAATGTCCAATACTTTAAATGGGTTTCGGCAATACTTTAAAAGGGCTGTCAGATCCTAGGCTAATTATTGGCTTTGCAATTCGCCGAGGTAGCACGAATTGAAGTCAGCTGCGAAACAGTTGTTCATCCGGCCGCCCAATTTGCTGCTCTCAGTCTTCGGACGAGTCGGTCGGTCTGGGCTTTCGACACAGTTGTTCATTTAATAGGGATTCGAACACAATTTTACGGACCTTGACGAAATAACGATAAACGCAGGAAATGATGCTATTTCGGTAGGTGGCGTGCAGATGGAAATGTTTTAGTTCCAAGAAGACTCCATTTTACAGGACAAATATACTGAAATTCCAAGTACTCTCTGAACGATTCTGGAATATTTATGGACCAGCAAGTTCATTCTCTATTCCTAACGAAGTGAAATCAACATTTTCCCTGAATTTTGTGATCCCTTTTACTAGAAAACTACAATAGGTAGGAAGATGAGATTTTGCATACATACGTAAAATAGTACAGATTTGCGAATCGCTATTTGAATTATCAAAACGAACTGTAACGCCCATTTTTAAACTGCGCATGCTCACCAAGTTTCCTACAAATAACGTGTAAAAATAAAATATAGGCATAGCGATACTTCGAATATGAATATTGTTGTACAAAAGTTAAGGAGTCCAATATGAAGCTTCACTACCCCTCTTTTTTGCATGGTTGCTAGAAGAACGTGACGAAGCAAAATGCTATATACCATGGAGTTACAGAGGGATGCCTTTTACCTACATTATGCATACAATAATACAATGCAAATCTATGAAAATACGTTTTGGTGATTTAAATGTGTTACTTTAATTCTATTGTTTTCCTGTATTTGAATTTGTTCAACTTGCAATTCAAATTCTAAAAACTTATATGCTCTTTTGTATTAGTATTTTCAAACACTGAAATTATTTTTTTATGTTTGTAATTTCATAATTATATGTTAAGTTTTAATTTGAAATCTTTCACGGCTTGTATACTTCACACGTTCGACAGACTGGACATTTATCATTAATTCGGCCAATTAAACATTTAAGTGTGCGGCATCTCTAATTTAGCAGATATTAGAAAGCTGGAATTATACACTTTATTCCTATCTAATGATCTCTCCTAACATCCATTTTAAAGGCTCTATCTCATGACAAAATTCGTTTTGCCATCATTTCACATTTCGAACGTTTCTGTGTGGAACACCTCTTAAATGAACATTTTTGGAAAATACGGTTTTTTTTTCTGACGTTTTATCGATTGATCTATGCATCACATTATGTCTTTCTTTCTCATTTCACCTTTCGAACGTTTTTGCATGGGAATCCCCCCCCCCCCTTCTCCTCTACAGAGCATTTTTGAAATTTTTGATTTTTCTTTAATCTTACGATTGACTAGTATATGAAATTTTAAGTCTATATCTGATTTAAGGTAAAGTGTTTTATAAAAGTTTTTTTTATCAAATGATTAGCCCATATACCACATTTCAAGCGTCTATCAGATATTAAGGAGACGTTCTCATTTATGCGGCAAATTAAACATTTTGGTGTGCATTAACCCCTAAAGTAGCAAATATTGGGAATCTGAAATTGCATACTTTCTTCCTTTCGAACGATTTACCCATTCACTAAATGTGAAGTCTCTATCTCATTGCAAAGTATGCTTTTCTATCTTTTCCTTCCGAACGTTTTGGTGTGGAACATCCTCCTCTACAGAACATGTTTGAAAAAATCTCGATTTTTCTTTAATCTTACGATTGACCCTGTATCAAATTTTAAGTTTATATCTCATTTAAAATAAAACGTTTCTCATTATTCCGTAAATAGAGCACTGAATAATGAACATGCGTAAAAAAATTTCAAGTTCTCATCTCACCTAAAAGAAGGCGTTTATAATTTATTAGACAAATCGAACATTTTGGTGTGTGGCAAACCCAAGAGTACCAAATATTGAAGAACTTTCTTTCATAAAACGTATTTTCTTTCTTTCGAACTCTCTACTGCTTTATGAAATCTGAAGTCTCTATCTCATCACTAAATATGCTTTTCTATCGTTTCACATTTCGAATGTTTTAATGGGGAGCACCCCCTCTACAGATGTTTTTTTTTAAATTATATTTTTCCAGAGCGTTTTATTGAACGATTGGTCCTTGTACAAAATTACAAGATTCTATCTCACTTAAAAACGACGTTCTTTATTTATTTGGCAAATCGAACATTTGAGTGTGCAGCACCCCTAAAGTATTAAATTATGGAAAACTGAAATTGTACACTTTCTTCTTTTCCAACTATCTATCATTGCATCAAATTTTAAGTCTCTATCTCATCGCGAAGTATATTTTTTTATCATTTCACTTTTCGAACGTTATTTTGTGGAGCACCTACCTCCTTAAATGAAATTTTTGAAAACTTCTATTCTTCTTAACTTTTTTTTAAATGATTGGCCCATATACCAAATTTCAAGCCTCTATCAAATTTTAAAGGAGGCGTTTCTTATTTATTCGCCAAATCGAACATTTTGGCTTCCGGAACCCCCGGAATTAGTAAATATTGGAAATCTGAAATTGCTTTCTTCCTTTCGAACGATTTACCCATGCACCCAATTTGAAGTCTTTACCATCGCAAAGCATCCAAAGCAAAGCGAAATCCGTGATTCCATCCTAATTATATCTCACCGTGAAATAAACGAAATAAAAAATGCAAGCGTTAAATACAACAGACACAATTCTGTAGGTTCTTCTTATCAGTATTATATATTTTGTTTAAAAATTCGCATCCACAATTCATAACTTATATAACACCTTTGGAAGAGCTGTTGCGAGGGAAAATAAATTTTCTACTTTCCGTGTCCACTTTCTTGAGGCGTCTGGTTGGGTTTTATATATTCTTTTTCAAACTTGACTCGGCTCGTCGGAATATCCTGTTGTGTTCTGGTGTCCAAACTCTGTGTTACTTCTCGTTTTCAGATTGGCTGGACTGTTCATCCTTCTGCTTTCTCGTTAGCTCTCTCAGGTGAGATGTTAATCCTGGTCTTGGATATATAAACTCCCTGTTTTGTCTATTTGTGCCCATTTGGTCTTTTTGACTTCAAGTTTGTTGGTTTTCTTGCGCTCACGAAGGAGATTCAGAGTATCTCGAAACAGCTGTATGTTGCATTATTATTGTGTGCTTTAACACGTTGCTCAAATTATATATATATATATATATATATATATATATTAAAAGATTTTAATCGAAAACTATGCATAAACTACTGTATGTACAATAAAACCCATCTCTAGCATATCTGTTACAAATAAGTAACTATAGACCAAGACTAAGGATAAAAATAAAACGTAACTTATAACTACAATGGAAAGGGGGATGAGAAGAATATTAGCATACAAAAATCACAATTAAATATATAAATAAAAATGAAAAAGAAAACACGGCAAAAATGAGAAAAGGCAATAATAATTAGCTCAAGATAAAAGATTAAGGCATAGAGAACAATCAATTGAAACTACACAAAAAATGGCGGTGAGTTCGAAATTGCATTCTCATCAGACAGCCATACAATTCGAATTAAAACCGATAGAATAGCCAATTTCTGACAATGGCGATAGTATTTAACTATAGATACCATTGGAACTGTCTACTGGCTAGTGGAAGGAGAAAAAATAAACCAATTGAACTATAAATAGGAAAAATAAAAAACCCTCCTCAAACAGAAATATTAACTCACAGACACTGCTACCACGTGTAGGTTGAACATGCGACTGAGCATTTCACCTCACTTCATCAATACGAGTGGGCACCGGAATGAATACATTTGAACGAAACATAATGTGTATGAAGACTTTCAAAAATAGTAATCAGTATAGGACTCAGGACAAGTGAAAATTAGTCTTTCGAAAATTGTAGACAGTATTAGACTCAGGCAAAGTGGTAAGTTAGGTGATAAGAATGGGTGAAATTCACAAAAAAAGTTATCCAAACAAAGATAAATAATGCATGTGTAAAATTATTACGTGGTATATTTGAAATTATTAATAATATTATTTACAAATACTTCCGGATATTGGTAATTTTGACAAATGCGTTTAAGATTATTGATGTGAAAAAAGTGAAACTGAAGATCAGAAAATCGATGTATTCGAAATAGCTGGTTTAAAATGATGTTTCTAGACAATTGAATTGAATTACAAGATTGATATGATAGCAGCTTTATGATAGTGAACTTGCAAGAATCTTTTTTATCATATAGATTGGTGATTACATGATTATTGAGGGTATCTAAATTTAGGTCTAAAAAATTTACAGTTTGACTAACGCTAGGCTCATTAGGAATTAATTCTAGGTTAGATGGTTAGATGGGTAAAAATCAATATTAATTGGATAGGAATCATCAATGATAATACAAATTAAGTCGTCAACATATCTATATATAATATATGAATTAGAGTTAAAATGACATTCATAATAATAAAGATATAAATTAGCGAGAATACTACTACTACAGCCACCTTGTGGTACACCAGATGTTTGTAAATAAATGTTATCACCTTGGATAATATAATAGTTGTATAACACAAAGTGCAAGAGTATAGGAAAGTTTTTGACATTAAATGCAACATTATTGGAAGATAGATAGTCATGATAAAGAGAGATAATAACTATTAAAAATTTTTAATGACAATATTATTAAATAGGTCTCTAAAATCAAAGGTATGGAAACCAAGAATTTGTGGAAGCTTGCTAAGGTGATTAACTAAATCTAAACTATTGTTCAAAATGAAATATCCTGAATTTCTAAATTTAAGAGATTCATTAATTCTATTTAAACAGTTTAGCAAGTACTTACTAGCTGTAATGGTAAAGGTATTATGTCCACAAGTGACCGTTCTAAAACTGAGAGGTGATTTGTGGAATTTAGGAACCAAAGTAACATAAGGAAATTTATAAAACTTACAATTAATATTTAATTGCGTATATAATTTTAGCATTTTAGTTTTGATTTTGATAGACTGATTATTAATGGGTTTAAAAATTCGATTATTTTTTAAGTAATTCTGTTACAGAGAAACATAATATTTTTTACAAATAATGGCATAATTATTAGAAGCTTTATCTACATAAGTTATGACAAAATGTTGTTGTAGTTCTTTAATAGCAGATAGGAGTTGCTTATAAGGATACCTAGGCTTCGTTAATTTAATGTTTTTATAATATAACATTTTTAAGTAGATGTAAGGTAGTATACTTCCATAGATGGAATGCTTCAACTGGAATGGAATGTGAACAAGCAAGTTGATATATGAATTTATCAAAATCAAAAGATATAGACTAAATAAGTTGTTTGGAGTGATGGCAGAATGGAATGCGAAATTTAGATCCTTTATTCATAATGTCCCTAAGTATAGCATCCTGAACTATACTGAGATCTCCAGTAATAATGTGTCCATGAGAGGAGTTGACATAAGGGGTTAGATTTTTATCGCTGCATACAATGATATAAGGTGATCGGAGTTTAATGTCCTGGAAATTTCATTGTAATTGTAAATAGTTCTACCAATTGGTAAATTATATTTGAATGATTTTTGTATTTTGATATATTTACTGGTAACAAGTGCTGATGTTTTGCAAATAAATTATTGAAGTTTAGAGAAATAAGAATTGGGTGTTTAAAAGAAATTACACAGTAAGCTATTTTAGTATGTGGATGTGGTGAATGGAGTAAGTGGTAATTTAAAAAATTTGAACGAGAAAGAAGCAAATCATAAAATAAATGTTGAAAATGCCCATGAGTTCATTTTAATTTTAAAAATTTAGTATAAACAATACTTAATTTGCATTTTCTGACTTTATATAACCAAGTTCTAACAGGTTAACAGGTAGAAAATTGAAATTTTGAGAATAATTATATTGTAATATCAAAATGTCTGCATTGTAATCAATAGTTTTACTTAAGTTACTTTTTCCTTTACCACGCTTATATCGCTTTTTACTAAGAGTTGATGACTTTGAATACTGAAAAAGATGTTTATATACTGAAGATTTATTAGAATTGTATTCGAAACTATTGTTAACTACATTATCATTATTAAAAATTTGATTTAAGCCATAGGGAAAGAGAGTTTTATATTTTTTAATGTATTAATTTTCAAATACTAGTCTATCAGTGAGTGAAATTTTAATATCTAAAATATGTAGGGATATATTTTTAAATCCGTGTGTAGCAAAGTGCTGATATTCAAATTGATTTTTAGCAGGGAGATCATTAAATACTTTATGGTCAAATTTTTTAATATGATCCCTGTGGCCATTCATTCTCAGATGTAAAGGGTTGCTGGTTTGGCCAATATCGGATAAGTTACAAATAGTATAGTAAGTTTGTATATGCAATTAAAAACTTTACAGAATTTTTGTGAAGTGGAATTATTATTAATTTGTAATGGGTCAGCATAAGGACAAGCTTTGCACCTAAGATTGTTGCATCTATTGAAGGAATATGATTTAGATTGAGAGTAGATATGGTATTCTTCCAAATCGTCTATAACGCCTTATTGGTCAATGTTTGTCCATCTATAATTATCCCAATTCATAATAATAATAGACCGGACACTAGGTAATAAATAAAATTTACATCACGAATTTTAATTAAAATTCCCAATATAAACCCCTTCAAAAACTATTTTGTCAGGTACGAAATTCAAATTATAAACTAATACCATAAAGAAGAATTGAAACGAAATTTCGGAGAGTAACAGGAAAAGCGTAGTAGATAAGATCTAAATGAGATTTTCATACGAAATATTCAAAAATAAGCGAAGTGTGGACAAATAGAGTCAGAATCATCCGGAATGGAAGATATACAAAGCCATTAATACGTATATATCTGACTGAATCCCTACAACTGCAGGCAAAAGAGGGTCACATATAGTGGAAATGCATGTCTAGATTAAAATGTAAAAATAAGCAATAAAAGATAGTGATGTCTGGGTTAACAAATAGGTACAGAAAGATATAACACAAAAAACACAATAAACTCTAATGCCTGCCGAGAGATGTCAACACTACACACACACATAAAACGAGTTTGAGAATCGAGTGTGAAAACCTACCAAAAATAGCAATAATCCGCAGAAAAAATCATAAAAGCGATAAGAGAACTCAAACCAAAATACTCCATAATGCGAAATGTAAAGACATACCAAAATCAATCAATTGAAGGAATGAAAGGGTTAGCTAAATAAAAACAATATTCATAGAGGTCCATGTTAAGACATAGATGGGCTTGTAGTTAAAGTATAGAAATGCGTTATATATATATATATATATATATATATATATATATATATATATATATATATATATATATATATATATATATATATATATATATATATATATATATATAAATACTGTTTAGGGTGTATGGAAGAGTTCAGTTCCACTCTCTAATCCATCTTTAGCTATCAAACAGCCTACAGACTTCACACCTGAAATATATAATCTCGTGAGTCCATCTTTTCATGGCAGCCCACAGTGTTTCTTTCAAGCATCGGGAGACATTTTCTATTAATCTAGTTTTTATTTATGTGACATAGCATTTAGATGTATTTACACAGGGCAAATAGAAAACTTGCCCCCTGAAATTTCATTCGCTCCCCGTCTAAAAAGTCATGAAATAAACACTGACAGCCCAGTTACCTCTAGTACCGTCACGTCACAGGATACTTTGAAAGCTGCTCAACTGTATACATTCAATTCTGTTTCCCCTGTTGTGGTGTCTTTTGAGAGCTATTTTCTACCACGATAACTCCCGGACATACATATAACATGTTTCTCGAGAATGGACAGCTCTTTCCAATCGAGGATGCCTTTAATTTGTTGAGACTGTAGTTGCAACAAAGAATTTGTTTGATCTAGCCGAGCAGTTAAAAAAAATCTTACAGAATATATCACAGCACAATGAAAAACTGTTATTTGACTACATGCTTCAAGGAATGTCGGCTTGTATAGCCCCTAGAGCAAGATTTACTTCGTACAAATATATGATCATTTCGTTGGTATGGCTCTAATACAAATAATGTCGTAAAAAGACACCGCCCCGTCTAAAGGCACATGGTTAGATGATTTGCCGCGAAGACAGCAAAACCATGCATCCGGCATATACCAAGGCTACTTGAAGTTCTAGGTGACCTTGCCTTGCACATACTCTGGCAGATCTGGCGACGAGAACATCATCCACCGAACTTCTTTTTTATTACATTGTGTGTGTGTGAAATTTTATAATAACACTTATAGAACACTTTAGACCATTTTTATACTTACTAACTTTATAGAACACTTTCATTTGGGTGCGTTGATTTTTATATCATAGACTCGTGTATATAAATGATATGAATGTATGTAGAGTCTCATTATCCAGATATATTGGATTATTGTTTTATGTTATACGTGAGTTTTATTTCCTTCAAAATTCTAAAAATGTTCACAAAGAAAAATAAAATTGATATGAATATAATTTATAGTATTTTTGATTTATTTCCTTTCATATGTTAATCTTAACTTATCCCTGATTAACTTTCTAAAAATCAAAAAAATATTACGTGCTGTAAAATAACAATTGTAATGTACATACAATTTATAATGATTTTGATTTATATGTTTCCAGCTCTTCAGTTTTACCAAAACCAAAGAATAATTCAATGGAAAACAGATATATAATCTATAATGCACTCTGTTGCAATAAAATGTATGCACCTATAAGAAATTGAGCTACATCCGCGAAACTCGCTATGTATGTATTATTTGCGGAAACATGCAAATAATTGGAATTTGGGAGAAAAAAACACGTTTTCTTAAGAAATGATGCCAATAAAAAGATGCAATTTCAGTAAGTGGTAATTCCTCCCCAAGCAGTTATACAAGCCGATATTCTGTGTGGCATAGAGTCAAGTTGCTTATGACCCTCTGCGAATATTCTGCCTCAAATGTTTCAACTGGTCAGAAAATTTAGTTGTATTCTGAGAAGGCTGCAATTGCCGTCCCCGTGTGTCCCAGATGTGTTCTACTGTTAATAGATCTGGAGACCTGGATGGCCAAGGGAACTCCGACCAAGATGGCGACGGATACCTCTGTTGGACCAACCAGCTTCCCTTATTCCCTTTGGTTTTTGATGCAACCTCTCTCTAAATTCGATAGTTGCTCGTAGCGCCTTCTTATACGTCCTAAAAGCATATTTGTACACAACTTGCATTATCAAAGCAGAAAATCTTGTTCCAATTGCCCGTGAGTGAGAACACCGGTCGTTGCTAACTTCTCATACGCGTTGCACGAGCCTTTTTAACAATTGGCGCTGAAATCACGCTGAGTTTCGAGACTAGCTCTATTTTTATGACCGTATATTTTCGGCACAGTTTTCTACATTTAAAATTAAAACAAGTATCTGGTGTTTCTCGGCAAGTAAAGATGCAAGCCTATGATAAATATTACAAAGAACTTGCAACGAATTTTCGAGCGTGAAATCGTCAGTGTAGAGAAAATAAAAGATTCTTGAATGACGTGTCACGTTAGCTCCGCCCTTGCTGGCTAATAGAATCTTGTTTCCATAAATGCTTCTGAGAAGTACAATATTTCTCTGTTTCTCAGTACTTGAGTTCTTGAATAGAGTTCCATGCTTTCGGTAAAAATATTCCAGTTCTTTCCCATTTAAAAATTTCTTGATCCATTTTTTGAGCCCCTAAAAGAAAAGAAAATGTAGCTACTCTGGTGAGTGACTCGATTAAACTGGTGAGAATT
The DNA here is from genome assembly GCA_951213105.1 of Amaurobius ferox. Taxonomy (NCBI): domain Eukaryota; kingdom Metazoa; phylum Arthropoda; class Arachnida; order Araneae; family Amaurobiidae; genus Amaurobius; species Amaurobius ferox. The sequence continues at coordinate 134,546,028 of OX578150.1, forward strand.
TACGAACATGCCCAATGTTAAAGACTGATTTATTTCTACAATATTTGAGTGGCAGCAAGTTACTGTCTTAAATTCTGGGAGAAAAGAACGTGGTTTCATATAATTGTGATATATAAATTGTATGTGTTATAAATTTATTAAACATGACACCTAGTATTGCTTCAACAAAGACTTCCGCTGCCGGAAATAATTCTAGAGGCAGCAATTTTAATGACAGAGAGAAGCCTAAGCAAATTCGGGACAGTAATATCACCGCTGCTAAAGGTATGATACCGGTTAGCCATATTTGGAAATGACATCTGTACTAAAAATTATAATAATCGTAATTTTTATAGCAATCTGAGCAACAAATTAGTTTCTATTTAAAATATACTTTAAGAATATGCTATTATGTATTTTCACAGTACCAAAATAAACATTTTCTTTTGTAGTAATATAATATCTCTGGTCCACCCTTTTGAATTTGGTTGAATTTTAACAAAGAAATGAATTTAGGTGAAATATTTTGAGGTTTGTTCTGATTATCTTTACGCTGTGCGTGAGCAGCAGTGTAAATAAAGGCCGGCAAAAATTTATTGGAAAAAAATCTGCTTTTTCAATGATGTTAATACTTCTATTTATAATCGCCATTTTAATTATCAGTCTCAGCAAAATTTTAGTTCAATTCCCTTTTTGATACCTAAGATTAACTAAAATTAGGGTTATCATACGTCCCGATTTGGCCGAGATTGACCCGGTTAGAAGAAAACAAAGGCTGCGTTACTTTTCAATCCTTCAGCGTTGCATAAAATTATTTCATTTTGAAAAAAAATATTCTTTTGATGAAACTCAAATTGTTAACTAGCAAAGCATGTATGCAGCTCCTATTTAGGGCGTATTATACCTACATAGCATGAGGGCAGTGGTGGACAGCTGAACGTGTATCCACACTTGCAAGTGACTATGCCTTTTGAAAGATTGAATAAATGAATAAAATTAATTCCTGCAAAATGCTGGACACATTTTTAAGTTTCAAACAAATTTGGATATTCCATAGCACTCAGACCCTGAACTTAAATAACACATTAATTGCATCACTACATAAAAGTGTTCAGTTTAAAAAAATATGGTAAGCCTAAAAAATATGGCTGTTCCTTGCACTACTTTATTTGCTTTAAGGACATTGTTCAAATTAATCTAATCTGATTGGGAAAAGAAATTAGGTTATGTATTTTTTTCCCTAGGACACCAGCAAATAAGCATTCAAATTTTGGAACAACTTTAATATAAAAAATCTTGGCGTAATTCGCCATATTTGGCAATCAAAATTGTCACCAAGAAAGATTATGTTTGAAAAGTGATTACAAACACCATGTTAGGCTTAGTGTGTAAATAATTGAAAAATATATACATAAAATTAAAAATTGCATAAAAATATGTAAATATCATACAGAAAAAATGATAGCACATGTCAACTCTGTAAAAATGGATAAAATAATGTAAAAGCAGAAAGTTTACATAGAAATGGCCATTCTCAGTCGAAGACCTCGATATGGAAACAGCTGTTTGGGCAACAAGTTAATCCTTAGCAAAAAAAAATCATTACAGAATCCGGTACCATTGGCTGTTGGAGGTCACATGTAGCAACAGTTGCTTGTGCAACAAGTGTTTCATAGCTCATAAAGCACAGGCTTTTGTCCGTTGGGTGGACATAACATGAAAATCATAAAATTTAAGTAACTCTCTCACTTCCTAAAGTTGACCATCCACTTGAGAAATTAAACTGTAAAACACCCTGAAACTTAGCAACAACATTGCTAACAGAAACCAAATCAGAATCCATGCTTAAATCAAAACGCAGAAAACAGTACTGTTTAATGAAATCCAAAACTTTTCAAAGCAAAACACGTGTAGATATCCCGAGCAAAAAACGTGTTAACAAAATATTTAGAAGCACTTCACAACACAACACATTCAATGCAGAAATAATTAATAGAATCGCTGTAGATAACATAAAGCTAGAAGAGGTTGACAGAAACACGGGATACACTACTTTTGTTGAAGGGCAAGTCTAAAATCAAAGATTGTGGGTCATTCCGTGTCAAATCAACCAATAGTCTGAAACTTGACATCATGGAAATTGATAATTTTTGGTACAGTGGTAGTACCAGTGAAGCTGACAAAAACTGTAAAATTTGGGCTCTTAGTTTTTCAGTTATTGACTTTCAAAAAAGCGAAATCTGCCAAATTTGTCTTTTGAAATCTTTAAACAGCTGTAGATCAAAAACTATTGAGCCCAGAGAGCTCAAATTGGTGTCATTTTCTTTTGCTTTTAATGAGTTTTAATTTGATATATAACATGACTATGCTATTTCAAATTTGAATTTTTTGAAAAACTTCAAAAACAATTTTTTTTTAATCTCAAAAACACTCCTTTTAATTTTTTTGAAAAAAAAAATGTTTTAAAGATGTTAATGGACTACTTGTATGCCAAGTTTCATAATGGGATGGCAATGGGTTATTATGAAAATTATTTTTTTTGTATTAAACTATACATGAAATTCGCTAAATTTAATTACAAAAAATTTAATTTCCATAGGAAACCCTTAGCGCTTAACGACTGACTATGAAATTTGGCAAACAAATAGTTCCATAATGTCTTTAAAACATATATTTTTTTGAAAAAAAATCAATCTTTTTTTTTTTAGATTTTCTAAAAAAAAAATTTTTTTTTTTTGTAATTTTTTAAAAACGGTTGAGCTTCAGCAAATGCGCCGTTGCTGTCTAGAGCTCCCCTAAGACCAACCATGACGTCCTTTCATCGCAGATAGTCAACGCTTGGCATTATTCTGGGGTTACATTTATTTGAGGAGGATATCGTCACGTTTGGCGTTTTCTAAGGCATTATTTTGGGGTTACATTTATGTTGTGTTCAAGATGATGGCGATTTTGTTCGGCTCGCGATGGTCAAACGTGCTTTTTACAATTTCTCTTTCTCTGTCGGTTTATAATGGATGCTTGATTTGAATGTGGAAATATTAAATGTCGGAGAGATGGGATGGGGTTTATTTTTTTGCCAATTCGCGGCAAAGCAGTGATTTCGGGACAAATATGATACTTACAATTAAATGATACGGTACAAAATATTTATTTGTTTGAGTCATTTATAGTATATTTAAAACTATGGTAATTTAATGATTTCAGTTAAGGTTAGAAAAATACAAATATAACGCCGTTTTAACAAACTTTTGTAAAATAAACATTTATGCTTATGTTATAAAAAGCTAATATTTATGAAGTATAAAAATCACTGATTGGCCGGAAAACTTAAAAAAGAAGATAATTATAGAATATTTAAATATTTGTTTTAATATGTCTGTGCTGTATCGTAGCCAGAATTTTACAAAGGGTGGGGATTGACGATCGAATAGAGGGCATTAGGAGTGCTGGATTTTGTATTGCAAGAGGGATTGTATTGATAACTAATATGCTAATTCACAACAAAGGGAGAAGGGACCCCCATGTGCCGTACGCCACTGGTACCGTTTGCAGAACAGCGGTTACAATGAATACACCTATGCAACTATTTTCCCAAACAATAGAAGAATGTTTTAATGAGTATTAAAATAGATTTAGTACATGGATTTCTATAATAATGGAAAATTTGAATTTTTAAAACAGTTTTTTAATACTTCACGCGGAAGCATAAAGGACATATGTACGATATTTAGTATTAAGTTGAGTAAAAAAGATGCTGGCGTCCTGTGAATGCACTTCTCTAAAATTCATTTCTAAAAAACTTTGATTGATTTTATCAAAATATTGCTTACCCATTTTGATGTGAATAATGTCTATGGTTTCTCTGGCGGAAAAGTGGAGCTTTACGAAAAATGTAAATACTTTAGACGCTTATAACCCCGAGCCTAATAAAAATGTAAATAATTTTTCTTGTTTGTTCGGAAATAGCGCTCAGATTATGCATATATTAAAACAATTTCAATGCTGTAAAATTTTAACCTTTTTTATGAAAAAACTTTAAAAAAAATTTCTCTCTGAGCGAGTAGTTTTTCTTTTTCATTTTACTAGCTTTCATTTAAAATACATAGTAAACTATAAAAAATAGATATAAAGAGTAAACGACAAAAATGTGGGCTGATCCGGAGATTAGGTCACCTTGGTTAAATCGGAGAAGACGCCACGCACTTTGTGAGGTTAAATCGGAGAAGACGCCACGCACTTTATGTTGCAATCTGGTAACCTCTTGTATCGGATGTTTTCGGCGGAAATTGTGTAGCATCCAATAAGAATACGTTTTTGTGTTTGCTACAGTTTTTTGATGTAAAAGAACATTTCTATCAATATTTTTGGCCATTGTTGTGCGTGTTTGCTTGTTCTTTCGTTATTTGATTTATTTTGTAATAATTATTCGTTTTAGTTTTGCGGATTTGCTTTTGTCGTCGATTATATTTCCCTTATGTCTTCTGGTATGCGCGAGCAAATGGAAGGTGAGTGTAGTTTTGTAAAGCGTGGTAGAATGGATGTTGGTATGAATGAATCTAGAATAAAATTTTACTATGATTTGGAAAATAAAGGTTTGAAAGAAGTGATTAATTGGTGTGTTATGAAAGGGATTATGAGTGATAAATACGGATCCTCGGTTGCATGGAGAAAGTGATTTTGCTACGTGCGATATGCACAGATAAAATTGTAGCATATTCTGTGTCTGGGCGCCGCAGGCGACCGTTCCTAATAAACCGGAGATCACTGGGGGCCCCGTTCCGGTGTAGAACGACCTTTAGGTCGAACCCCTGCCCCTGTACGGACCACTGGTACATACGGACCACTAATACATCCGTTCCTCAATTTTCGATCTTTAGATCAAATCCCTGTTCTTACACGGACCTGTAGGTCGAACCCATTCCTTTATATGGATCCTCAGTTAGATGGAGAAAGCGATCTTGATATGCACAGATAAAATTGTAGCATAAAAATTTTAAATTTTACAAAAATCTGATTTTGGAACGTTTACATGAGTATTATTAATTTTTTTATTCTGCAGTTTTATAAAGTTATTTAATTTTCTTAAAATACACAAAAATATTATTTTGTAACGTTTTTTTGAGTATTATTCACTGTTATTTAAGTTAAATTAAATTATCATTTATATTAGAAAATCTTGTTTAGAACAAACACAATAGTCTGTCTTTAGAAACAGGGTTCTTCTACCAAAACATCATTTTGGTAGGAGGAGCCTATTTCTAATGACGGTAAATGACATCACTGAGGATGGGTGGAGCCAATTTCAAAACACGGAAGAAAGCGCCAACCACAGGCCAACTTGGCCCGATTTTGTACTTAGAAAAAAATTTGCGGTGACCTAATCTCCGGATTTACCAAAATGTGTACTAGAAAATTTAGTATTACAATCTATATTTATTATTTAAGAAAGCTCCTACAGTTTTCGAGTCATTGTCTTGTCAAGTTAAAGAAGATTGGGAGTTTTCCCGTTTTTCAAATTTGTAATGCCTATAAGCTTAAAAACTAACAGAGCTAGCTTTGAACATTAGGCAAGAATGTGTATCTCTTTGAAAACCCTACAGGTGTATATAATTAGAATTTGGATAGAGTTCTATTTTTTCAAAATAACTTGTCCGATTGTGTTTGTAACAAACGATTTTTTTTTCACTCGAAATATTTTCGAAAATAAAAAATAGGTATAAACAGTAAGTGATAAAAATATGTATAAGAAAATTTATTTTCTAAATCTATATTTATTTTTTAAAAAAGCTCTTATAGTTTTCGAATAACCGACTTTTCACGTTGAAGTATTAAAATTTTATGTTTTCAAGTTTGTAATATGCTTATATCTTCAATATTTAAGTGATAGCTATAAATAATAAGCAAAAATTTGTATCTCTTTGAAAACCCTATAAATGTATATAATCCGATTTTGGATCGAGGTTTTTCTTTTTGTTATTAGGAAAATTGAGTTTTATTTTAAAAATGTTATTCACTTAAAACCATTTGAGGCTCTTTTGGACTGGAGCTACCGCCGATTTTTTTTTTTCTTCTTCGTTTTATTTTCAAATATTTTTCTTGAAATATATGTTCTCGATATATTGCACTTTTTCAAAACAATGTATCAAAAAATTACATAAAGTTAAACATTATAAACTACTGTGAAATATATTTACTTTTACATGTAGTAGTATTCTGCGCAAATTTTTTTAACATCATTCTTGTGGGTCTAGTACGTTCCATTCATGACAGAAGATACATTGCATAATAATTTTGACGCCTAACAATTCAACAGTTATTTATATATAGGAAATGCCCTTCTCTCTGTCTGTATGTAACGCTAGGCGAGATATGTGGCGTATGTAGGGTCTTATTTAGCAAAAGATCACCAGCTTTGATATTTTGCCCCAGATTAACGTAAACATTGTTAAAATCGAACAAAAAAATGAAGCTAAGTTAACAAAAATGACGCCACAATGATGAGTTAATTATTGAAATCTATGTGGACTATTGCTTATTGCGTATGCTATCGAAATTGATAATTGTTGTGCGAAACATAAATTAATTATGTACTTCGAAATAATTTTACATGTTGTCATCGAGAAAAGCGCCCATTGTGCAATTTAACATTACAGACATTGTGCCGTAACGTAGATCTTATACATCATGTGAAAAAAGTGCATTCATTGTACTATATATGGAAAGTCATGTGCTGCCCACATCAAAATTTCTTTATTTGCGCTGGATTTTACGAAACTGATATAGTATAACTTGATAACAATTCTAAAACTTCTACAGTTTTCTTTCACAAGTTATTCTAAAATGTTTCCTAAAATTTTTTTAAAAATCATGTTTATATTAATGTAAAATTATTACATAAGTTAGGAGCAGAAATTATTATTTAGCATTAGATATTAAGTTAGGAGCAGACCAATCATTAAAACGAATCTTACCAATAACGTCGAAGAATTGTGTGCATTCAGATGATAAGTATTAATAAATGGTATTTTAATACTTTAAATTCATAGCGTAAATCAAATGATATCATATTCTCACATACACAATGAACCGGGGACACTTTAAATTTTTATTACAATAAAAATTGTTTTTAAAATATACTCTATTTAAGTGCTCTGTTATAAACCATTATATGCACATGTGAAGCTTGGGCAACAAAATGAAAATACTTCGGGGACGGGGCCTTTCCTTTCAAGCCCTTCAAGGTGCAATCAAGCTCTGATTCTAGCTCTTTGTTCAAGCCTTGAAGCAGCACCCCCCCCATAGTGGCACCACTATCGGAATTGACGCTTCGAGGCAGACATGTGTGGATCGTTGAGGCAAGTAGCACCAATTAGGGACGGAAAATTTATGGCTCTTTTTGTGAAAAACAAGAAAACTTGCTTTGAAAGCGAATCCATGCTAAAACCCTCTTCTTTGTTGTTACAACAGAGTAGATCTACTAGTCACACAGAGGTGTCAAGCAATCCATGCGACTGCTTGGGGCTTCAAAACTGGAAAGGAAATTTCTTTTTTTTATCCTTTTTTTTCTTTTTTATATTTTTTTAAAAATTTTAACTTTTGTCTGAAGCTAATTATTGCAAAGTCGCATATGATCACTAATTGGCCCCCTCTTACGTTTTCCTTTATTATTTCGTGTTATTCTGAAATTTACCTTCATTTAGATTTCAGTAGTTGTAATCTGAATAGGGTTTGAAGTTGGTAAGGCCAGAATCAGTAACATCTTTTATTAGTCTATTCGTTTTTGTATATTTTGTGGTTGCAGGGGCCCCATAGAGCCAACTAGGCCTCGGTCTAAAACATTTTGTCTAATCTGTGTTCCTTCTTCTCCTTGCTCAAACTATAACTATCGGCCTTTTAGTAATAGATCAATTAGCAAAATTATGACTATTATTTTGGTCGAAAAGTGGCGTAGTTACAATTTTAGGGCCTAGAAGCAACATCTTTAGTCAGCCTTATTTTTTAAATCCCCCCTCCCTCCTACGCTATATTTTATATTCGGTTTTAGGAGCTCACTATACGATATTTGCCATTCGATGTGAGGCTCCCATATAGAGATAGAACTTTGGACAGAAACATTTTTTCAAAGGTTCCTAAGTTTTAGGGTCCCCCCCCCAACTCTGAAATTCTGGCTACATATATGAACCTTGCTGATATTTTAAGATAATGGTTCAAAGTCCAATAGCATTACCCCATATTTAAAATCTACCAAGCTTGCTTTCCGTTCAACCCATGGTAATTTGATACCAATCCAAAATATGACCGAGTTCGTTACACGAGTATATTTCAATATCCATATTTGTATCAAGTTTTCCTTGAAAGTTCCCTCAATTCGATCGTTAACCCCCACCCCCCTCCTCTGAAATTTTGGCTGCGTATATGAACCTTGTGATATTTTAAGATAATGGTTAAAAATCATATAGCATTACCCCATATTTATAATATACCAAGCTTTCCGTTTAACTGTTATTAATTATATCCGATATTAATTATAAAAGAATAATTTAATGATCTATAACATTATCTTTGCTCGATCAATATTTCAATCTTAATCAATATTTCAATGTCAATCAATCGTTCAACATCAATCAATATTGATAATTAATATCTTAGAAATATGTCTAAATGAAACTCAATCAAGTAATCAATCAGTAGGTGGTTTTAAATATATCATCATCATAAAGCTAAAAAAGACATCCAGCTATATAATCATCAGTAAAATCAGTACCATTTACATTGTGTTTCATTGCACTGCACGTATTCAGAGTGTGGTCATATTTATCCCGAAATCGCTGCATTGGCGACAATACACAAAAAATAATCCCCGATTCATGACGTCATAGAGATTTCTGGACTACCATACTTGGCAAGCAATCGCCTCTGTTGGCGATTCAGTGCATATACGGCTCATTTGCGGAAGCTCAACCAAAAAAAATTTTTTAGTTTGTAATTTTTTTAAAAACTCCAACTAAAAAAAAAAAAAAGGTTAGAATATCATAATCATGTTGTATATCAAATTAAGACTCATCGAAAACAAAAGAACGGCACCGTGTGAAACGTGTACACACACGTGTAAAGAAAACGTGTACACACACACATACATTTATATATATAGGAAATCCATAAGCCAGTGAAGTCGACCGCCCCCCGTCCTCCGTGCGCCCATGGGGTATACTCGATGGACCGGGAAAAATATTCGAATTAATCGAAGTTCAAATTATCGAGAGAAAAAAAAAGCCTATTAATTTTATATTACAGGAATGGAATTGTGGAACTTTGAAGAACCTTCGACTTAAGCAGATATTCGTGTTCACAAGGTTTGAGTTATTGGGAGTTTACTGTATTTATGCAAAGCAAAATATGCAGACTCGCATCGAGTGATATTCAAATTTGAAAATCTCACTATATTAATATTTAACTATGATATAAAATAATTACAGGAAATGTTAAGAGAAAAATATTTAAACACACATAAAGTAGGATGTAATTTTGTTTCATATTAACAAATTTTAAGGACTACCTCTATCATTTTCATTGAAATATTTTCCAAACTGCTTGATTAGAGAAATCCGTCTCTGTATCTCTTTCTGTAGCGCATACTCTTGATCTATTGTCAACTGAAGACCGATGGTTGGCCAACCAAGAATTTACATATTTTCCCGGTTGAAAGTGTTCTATAGGTGGTCCATTTGCATTAATAAACATTAGATTGGAGATGTTTGAAATCAATAAAGATGATCTCAAATCTGTTACTATGTTGTTCATTAAACTAAACCCAAGCTCGCACTCGGCCATGAAACATGGTAATATTTCAATTGTTCTTAAAAGAGGCTTTAATTTTTTTTGAACAACTTGGGCGTTTTCATTAAAGTTCCTCAAATCCTGAATAGTGCACATTTCATCTATACCAAAATGTCGACTTGTCGACATTTTGGTCTATTAAAAAGTCGGTTTGGTCGACATTAAAAAGGATCTGTAGATCCTTTTTACCTCCTTTTCTCCATGGCGAATATTCCCGATATTTATATTTTCTGGATCAAGCACGGATATATCCTTCAAAAGTTGACAATTTTCTTCATTAACATCAGAACAAAGTCTGGATTTCATTCTACTGACAATATTTTGAATGAATCGCTTTTGATTAATAGGTACGATTTTGGAATTATGTACCAAGGTGATATCTTGAAATAGAAACTTTTCTTTTGCTTCTACAGCTATCTGCGTTTTTTCTCCTGGGGTGTCTTTAAAAGTCTCGATGATCATAATTGTTCTTTTTATTAGTTGTTCAGCCAGTGGGAGGGTTGTATTCCTAGACTGGAGTTCAGTAGAAAGCATAGATAATTTTTGCAAAATATCAAACATGAGGCCGAAATCCTAGACGAAGTACGTAGTTTTCAAGAAAATGCAGAGGGTATAAGGAATTTGCTGGAAAAACCAGAGGGTATACAGCATATACCGCCGTATACCCTCCACTACAGCCCTGCTTGTATCTGCTGGTAAGTGTGAAACATGCACGAATGGATGTTGGTTTGAATGAATCTAGCATTAAATTTTATTATAATTTGGAAAATAAAGGTATGAAAGAAGTGATTAATTGGTGTGTTATGAAAGTATTTTACAAGTGATGAGTATGTCTGTCCTAAATGTGGAGATGAAATAAAGTTGTGTGAGAGGAGTCCTGAAGGTTAGTGTTTTTTTTGTTTAATTTATCCCATGATTTGAAATTTTGCTTTGTATTTTTCCGTGTTTAGATATTTGCTTTCTCCCCTCCTTTAAAAATGTTAAAGTCCTTAATCTTTTAATTTTAATGCCATTTTTTTTTTCTAAGTATCTATTTTAAATTCACAAAATGCTTTAAGTATCGTATGTTTTATAAAAATTTCATTGAAAGAAGTTTTTTATTCTGCAGTTTTACAAAGTTATGCAATTTTTTTAAAATTCACAAAAATCTTATTTTGTAACATTTTCATGAGTATTATGCACTGTTAAGATTGAATTATACTATCATTTACATTAAAAACTCTAGTTCAGAACATAGTAGCAAATGCCATTTTGGTGGGAGGAGCCTATTTTTAAACACGATGGGTGGGGCCTATTTTTAAACTCTGAAGAATGTCTCTTTGGATGATTGAAGCCTATTTCAAAACACTGGAGAATACACCAACATCAACAATTTAAAAAATATGTAAAAAAGGCTAAAAATGAATTAAAATAATCTAAAAATAGCCGTAATGAAGAAATAAATAAATTTGCTAAACATTAAAAAACATCCAACCACATTTTACACAGAACGACTGCAAATATGCACAGAAATACCTTTCTTCAAAATGGTAGTGACCATAAAAACTGAGTGCTGATGATTGGATTTTATGCCATGTGTAGGTTACCAGATTTGGCAATGAAAGACGATCGTTGAGCAAGACTTAACTTTAACGTTTGGCGACAACTATACACTTATAGGTGGGACTATGCACAATTAGGGGATTATTCTGTGGATAAAAAAAAAGCAAAGCCTGGCATATTTATGTTTGAAACATAATGTATAATTAATTGTTATCATCTTCCTATATTTGTTAACATCACATCTGTATGAACCATGAATGTTTATAAAAGGGAGGACTACAAACAGTGTCATTAGCCACAATGATTAAAGAAAAAAATATTGGCCGAATATGAAAATTTATAGTAAGCTGGATATCATATAATTTAAGCTCTTGGGAATTTGATTGTGTAAACGAAGCAATGGCTAACAGTAGTATCTGTTGGTTTTATGATTTGTGTTAAATTTCTTCTTTTCCTTTTACAGCTGTCTGCGATGCTATTCGTACCAGTCTAGGTCCCAGAGGAATGGATAAAATGGTAAGAGATGCCTTTAATATGCCCTCCGACCATAAATTTTATTTTCGTGATTTCCTTTGAATAGCCAATTATGTAAAAGCATAATTTGTGAGGAAATAAATTTTCTTACACTATAAAATTGAATTTCTTTTTGCATTGTAAAATTGAATTCTGTCATCTATTGTGAAATTAATTGATATTAGCCGATGTTTTGACCATAATAATGCTGAGTGGAATTGTCCTGTGTTTTTTCTTTAAGAAAAAATAGTATCGTCATATAAATTAAGACCATGTAATGCTCCAAAATTTGTTTTGTTTTTTTCTACTCCAAGCTTCCAAAAGGTTTTCAAGCTAGCAGGTCACTACATTTACAAAGTAGTAAGGAGAAAATGATCTCATGGAAGGGATAATTGTTATCCCTATTCCTTAGAAGTCCTGAAATTCACAGGTTGAACCTGAGCCTGAACAAAATCTTGAGGCTCATTTGAAGTCAAATCCTCTAATTAGTTTACAGACCTAATCAAAGTGCAAAGTCAGTTGAAAAATAGGGCTTGGTGTAGCCCAATCTCAATTTAGGTGTGAGATAAGACTCGCATCTAAATTGAGATTGGGCTACACAAAGAAGAAAAATATTTTAAATAACTAAAATTAAACCTTTATTTAGAAGTTTTAAAAAATGTGTTCACTTTCCTTTCTGTTTGCTGTTATACCTTACTGCTTACACCTTTCATGTTTTTTTTTAAATTTTGTCTTATTTATAGATACAGTCTGGTAATGGGGATGTAACCATTACAAATGATGGAGCCACAATACTGAAGCAAATGCAAGTATTACATCCTGCTGCACGTATGGTATGATATTCTATTTTTAGTAAATATTTTGATTTCATAGATATTTTCTTTAATATTTCTTTTTGTTATGAATTCTTTTAAGATGATTTTTTTAATTTTATACTTGGAACAAAGATTTTGGTACAGCTTCGATATTAAAGAATTTGGATTTGGTGAGATTTCATAGAGTGATAAATTGCGATATGTGGTAGAAATGTTGTGCGAAATGGAATCCCACAATCTTGTTTTTCTGGCAACCCCCTCTAGCTTTCTGTTATCTTAGGCGATTCTATTTTAGTTGTGTTGTGGCTTAGTATGGAATACTCAGACCATCCGACTCACCCAGGGGCATGAGCAGCTGTTTGAATAGTCGGATTATGGCTTAGTGTGTAAAAATGCATAGAAAATGTGAATATCATACATAAGCGAAAGATAGTACATGTGAATGAATAAAATAATGTAGAAGCAGAAAATTTAACATAGGAATAACATAGGTTCTCTGTCAAAGGCCACAATGTGGAAACAGCTTTTTGTGCAATTTGGATATCTACACGTGTTTTACTTGAAAAGTTTTGGATTTCATTAAACCAGGTACTTTTTTATTTAAGCATGGCTATTGCTTTGTTTAAGCAGGTAATTTAAATTTTAGTTTTTCGAGTGTATTAAATTTTATGATTTTTACATGTGACGTATATATATATATATATTTTTTTTTCTTAATTTGCAATCTTTTTTCCAAGTTTTCTTTAAATTTTGTTAAAGTACAGTACAGAATCTATTATCCGGACTGCTTGGGACTTCAGGCATTCTGGATAAGGGGTTTTTACGTAATTTGGAACATTTTTTCTAAAACTTACTGGAATGGTCTAAAATGTTATAGAAAATTATAATTCATTTTAAAAACATGTATTAAATAAAGCTTTTGTACAATCTAACTGAAAAAATATACTTGGTTAACTAAAATGCAAATTACATGTAATTATAGAATCGAATTTAGTGATTAAGAAAATTTTTGAAAGAAAAAAAGTCTAAAAAATATTTTAGCAGAAGCACCTTTGTTCATACATTTCAAAATGATCACTTTTATCTTTTATAGATAATGAAACACTTTTCGTTTAGAACTCATTGCATCAGGTGATGGTTGTTTGGGTATAATTCAGACCAAAAATGTTAACTAAGAATTTTCTTCAAATGTGTCACAACTTAGAAGTAAAAACTAATAGCTCTCAGACTGATCTAAGGTAACAACAACCTGGTTACTGAGAATTTTCATGCCCTCAGAAAATTCTGCAAACAATTTCGTCCCCCAAGGAAACTAGCCCTTTATCTATTAAATCTATCCGCTTTAAGTGGAAAAAATGAAAATCATTTATTTTCCCCTCTCCCAACACCCCAGATTGCTTGATAATTGTAAACGTCTGTAAAAAAACATGGTAGGAATCTGTTTTATTTACCGTAAAAAAGATTTTAAACCCCTGTATCCTAGGAAAACAATTAAGGAATATGTTGTAAATCAGAAACATTTGTTTAACACCTGTGTCACTCCTTCGCCATTATCGTAGCAGACCATCATGAAAAAAATCAAAAACTGTTTTAACGTGGTTACAGTTTATTCATAATCAGCGCGTACAGTTAACAAAACGGTTAACTGGAAATGCCAAAAGTTATGTCAAGAATTTCAAAAATATGTCAAAATGAAAGCCAAAAATTGAAAATTGTAAACTTACTAGTCAACGAGAAAAAATTTGAAAATCTGAAAAAAATTTTAGAATCTGTAGTTTTTTCCATAAATCCCTAAAAATCTCTGAATCTCCTTAGTTTAAAGGAAATTTTCATAGACCTAAGAACATTGACCACTGAAAAGAATGAAAATAAAATTTTCAGCCACATTTGTTTGCGCCCCAGTCACTTCGCAGTGAAAAACGTCATGACATCACTTTACCACTACAAAGTGATTTAGGCATCAAACGAACACACCTATATATATATATATATATATATATATATATATATATATATATATATATAAAAAAAATATGGTTTTGCTAAAAATAGAAGCTCTTTATTTCGTTTCACAAACGAAATGTTCTGTCACTCGTCGAAAGTATGTTTGTCTGACATGGAACAAATATATCCACCATGGAGTTAATGAGTTCGCTTTTACCTTCATGATACTTGTTTTTCTCCTCTCTGGAACAAGTTTTAGCAACATTTCCGGTGTAATAATGTAAGCCAGTCATGGGAGAGAGAGCGGATGAAAATGTTCTATGGTGTTTTCTCCCCCCAAAGAAGTTCATTTCTCGAAAACTTTCTCACTAGCTTTTTTTCCCCCAAAGATTTCCTAAAGGGCACCGTTTTTCCTTGAAATTTTTTAAACGGCTTCATCCGCGACTGTCATAACCCGCAACACTTCACACTAGTTAGAGAGAAGTCATGGTATGTGCTTTTTCAATGACAAAAAGGAGATTTCATCTTTCCTGGGTGTGTATATGGGGTAAACCAGACCCACAACCATTCCAATTTTCCCGAATTCATTATGGTTTTATTCCCTGCTTTGTTCTGTAGCTTTAATTTTTGGTAAAAATATTTCAATATCCCTTAGGAAACCTTAATTACATGACCACATCCTTCAAATATGATGTGCCACACTGGATTCACACTGTTGTGTATAATTAATAAAATTTTCTTTGAAAAGATGCAAAAAACTGAGTCATCACTGCATTTGATGAATGTAAATTCAGTGTACTAAAATTTTGTTACAAAGTTTAGAAAGTGGAGGTTTTTTTTATGATTTTCTAAATGAATTTGAATTAATTTTTGACGAAATATAAAAGGAAAATATTATACAACTATGAAACATTGTTTTGAGCTTTATGATTGATCTCTTTAAATACTTATCCTCAGTAATTAAAAGGACTTTGATGAAATTCCTGCATCAGACATTTTTCAATGAAATCCTTTATGTGGGTGAAAATGGCTAAGTTGAACCAAAAATTTGGCAGTACATTTCCCGTCTGCTACTATATGATGAAGTGTGTGTACAGAAATAAATGTATACTACACATTTATGTCATTTTTGGCGTATTTCTTAATAGCTAGAAAAACATGCACATTATTTCATCATGAAAAATTTGTCAATCTCAGGGACTTGATGATGATGCTTAAAATATGTCCCTTTAAAGAATGTTGGGAATAACATATGGCATATTTAAATTCATCTGTGATTTTTATTTAGATGGGATCAAGAAGTAAAGTGGGGATATATTTTACTTCACTGAGTGGGGCTGATAGTGGAGGGGGCCATTGTTGGGGTCCAAATTTAAGGACCAGAATGAAGAATTTAGTCATCAAAACAAATTTTTTAGTCTCAAATGTTGACTAACAGCTGTCAATTTTGACCATTGATATGCTGAATCTTTTCAAAGTGCAGATGGAGAAGTTTGGAGTATGGGGATAGGAAAATTGTAATTATTGTACTGAGCAGTGTTTTTTTGCACCTTTCATCTCAATATTTGTTGAAGTTGCTGCATATACTTATCTATAACATAGTATTTGTTTTTATCCAGCTTGTTGATTTGTCCAAAGCTCAAGACATTGAAGCCGGTGATGGAACAACATCAGTCGTAGTGATTGCTGGCAGCTTATTGGATGCATCTGCAAAGTTATTAGATAAAGGTAATAAAATGACTCTTAAGTTTTAAAATAAATTTTAATTTTGTGGTAATCTCTTTGAAAATCAATGAATATCTATTGCCTTTTCTATTTAAGAAAGATGTCCTTTATCTGAGAAAATAAATGACTTTTCTTTTTTAACATCAGAGCATAACTGTCAACTGAGCTGTATATTATCCTTAGTTTCTGTGGATTATCTTTTAAAACTGCAAGAGTGTGGAAATAACCCTTGGTGTACCAATGTTTTCTTATCAGGCTTTGCAATACAATTTTAATTTTAATTCAGTAAATATATTGTGATTTTTCAAAATCACAATATATATATATATATAATTTTAAATCTCTTGCAAAAATTACTAGTGTTAAATTTTCTCTCTCTTTAGAAATCCTCTTCATTTGAGTTCCACCCTATTTTCAGTTGCTAATCAGACGTCGATGATTTAATCTAAAGATTGTTGAAATAAAATCTGTATTCCTATTAATATTTATGGGAGGACATATTGTTAAAAGAATCTGGAACTAATCCTTTCCAAGGATTGTCTGGCTGATTTTTTCTAAATTTTATAACTAATGGCCTGAGGTAATCATATCACAAAAAGAATGAAGTGGTTATTCAGGATCAAAAAATATTTTAGACGGAAAAACAGAAGAAGGCTGTTATATGTGACTTTTCTTGTTAAATGTTTTATCAGTTAATGAGGTGATAAAAATTTTCCGTATATAAAATGAAGATTTATGTTCCTCATTCAAACATGAGGTTTTTCTGCAGATCCTTAAAGTTCCATTTTTTATTTATTTAAAGTACATCCAGTTTTTTTGTTTTTGCCCGAGGAATTGTTTTCTTTCTGTGAGTGAAAATATTTTCTTCATGAATATCTAAAATTCCCTAGGTCATGAAAGTCTCAAAAAAGCTATGAAATTAATCATGTATGTCCCAAAAATAGGAATAAAGTCACAAATTTTGATAATGTTGTTTACCATTCTTTCATCTGGAAATCTATTTACTTGCGATTGCGAAATCAGCACTTGCAAGTTGTGATTTTTTCAGAGTTGCAAGAGAGATGACCAATCATTTTCGCTATCTATTTGCATCAACCAAATTTTTTATGAATATTTCATGTTATATACAAAAAACTATTTCCCAAACATAATATTAATGAAATAAAGATATATTAGCTGTATTGTAGAAAACTGCATTTTCAATCCTTGGTATATTTCATTTAATTAGGAAAATATTTTCCACTTATGTTATTTTGCAACAAGATTACAGAAAACTGCATTTGTAGTATGAGATCCTGGTATATATTTTTTGAATGGGAAAATATCTTCTACTTATGCAATCTATTTGCATCGACTATAGGTATTTATATTGCATATTGTATACAAAAGAGCAATTTTTTTTAACATATTATTAATGAAATGCACTGAAATACTTATCTACTCCTCAAAGTTTTAACTGTGTGTAAAAATATGCATTAAAATTTGTAGAGGTAAAATGAAAATTTCTCTTCTAATTTTCTCTCTTTCAATTTCTATATATGCATTATATATGAGTATTATTTGGCTATGGGAGCATATTCCAAAATTTTGGAAACTCACTCTACAAACAAGTTTTCTCACTATAAACTTAGCCATTGTAGCTTTGTGTTGCCTGAGCAAAATTTTTGTGAAATTTTAGACCAGATATGTGGTAATTTTATCAATTACTTTAGGATTTTGCAAAATTGAAGTGTATAGCGAATTTTTTATCTGCTATTGCAGAGATCTACTATTCCACGTTAACGAGTGCATATTAAGTGCAAAACCACTTAATGGATGTTATCTGCAGTGGAAACAATATTAAATAATATAAGGGTATCAACCAGTTTGAGAAATATGAAATTTGTTCAGGATAAGAGACAAATCAGATACGCCATCAAAATCGGTAAACGTTTGAAGATGTACATTTTTATTTATTTATATATTTGAACATAAATATTTGAGTTTAAAAAAGAAATATCAGAGGATAATTTATAGTATTATCCTTTAGTTTATTTTAAATACTCCTTATTTTGGAAAGTGGGTCATCAAATTTTAGGGAAAGGGTAAATATAACCCTAAAAAACTTATTTTTGACAAACTTTGGTTCACATTACTTATATATACTTTTTTTAAGTAATTTTCCTTTTCTTACAGGTATTCACCCTACTACTATCTCTGAGTCATTCCAGCATGCTGCTGAAAAAGCTGTTGAAATTTTGAATGACATGGCTATTACAGTGGAACTGAATGATCGAGAAAGCTTACTCAAAAGTGCGACAACTGCTCTTAGCTCCAAGGTATGCCTTAATATAGCTGCCAAATATTTCGATTTCACCTTATTTGTTACATTTCTTTAGTCTTGTCCTAGGTATCTGATTTTTGGCTAAAATAGTCAGATTTTTCATCTCCATAACGTTTGAATTTTGTTTTTTATGCGTTAAGCAAATCTGCATTTTTCCCCATCTGCATAAGAGTATCTACAAGTCATAAAATCAGAAACAGGTTGTGAATGCGACGAAATAAGAAACAAAGTCACATTTTGAGATAGAATTTTTCCATTTTTTCTGCTGAAAATCTGTTTCCCCGTGATCATGTAATTGTCAATCGCAAACAGCGATTATTCTGCTGAAAGAAAGAGATGAACAATGATTATCTAATTTCCATGGAAGAAACACATTTGCATTGACTAAAATTTTTATAATTTTGTGTTATTTATGGGAAAACTATTTTTTAAACATATTAATGAAATGAAAAGCTATATTGCATCTGTTCGGCAATAAATGACATTTATGCATGATCCTCTGTATATTTCATTTTATTGTGAAAGTATTTTTCCGCTTTTGCAATCTGTTTGCATAATCTAAAATTTTTGTAATTATTTCTATGTATTTTATATAGAAAAACTATTCAAATGTATTATTAATGAATTGAAAGGCTATTTTACAGTAGTATCATGAAAAACAGTATTTGTGTGCGATAATCCATGTATTTTGTTTTATTGTGAAAGTATTTTTCCATTTTTGCAATTTGTTTGTTTAAAATTTTGTAAATATTTCATATTTTATGCAGAAAACCTATTTTTCAAATGTATTATTAATGAAATGGACTATTGTCTGGTTAACAGTATTAAAATAATAATTTGGGCACTTAAGAAATGCAATCATTCCAAAAGAATAAATTAGAATTTGATACACTTGCATTTAAATTTACATATCTGTAGAATTTTAATTTAAAATTAACATTTGTTTCATCCTTTAGTTTAAATAAAAATAGAAATCTCAATTTTAGTTTAAATGAGTTCTGTGAATAAATACTAAAATTTTTAGAAAATATATGTTCAGAATTATTAGACCATCCTGAAAAACGCTAAATCAGCTACAATTCTAGCACTTATAAAAAAATTAGATAAATTATTCTATTTCATTGATGAATATGTGTTAAATAAGCTCAATATATGTGAGTATCAGTTGCTTTGCAATTTAAGGTTTTTATGCATTAATGTACCACATTAGTACAGTCCAAAATCTTTCACCTCGCACAATGTGTTGCTATTTTTCTTTCCGGTAGGTTGACTCTCTGTTTTAATCCCTCTTTTCCCATTGTATACTCTCAAATGACCAACTCCAGTGAAATTTCAGATCTTGAACATCTCAAGTGTTCATACAAAATGTTTTAAAACTATTTGTTAGAAAAAGTCCATATCCAATAACAAACTTGTACACTAACCTGCAATCCAAACATTTCACGTTCAATTCAACAGCATTGTTCAAATCATTGTAAAGGTCTAAATTCTAAATGTTTTGTAAAAAATATTGAAAAAAAATAAATCAAAAACAACTTTGATAGTAAGCACGCTAAAGATTTTATTTTTTCAGCCATTTTATAATTTGCATTAGTACTTGAAGCGTAGATTAAAATTGTGTCTTTGGCTCCAGATGCTGAAGAGTGTAATGAGCAAGTTTGCTTTACAATACATGTAAGATAGTTTTTATTTGTGCAGCCACTGTTCTTCAGTAAATGCGAAATCCGGTGAAAACACACCATGAAACTAGAAGACTGTGGTCGTAGGGGTCTCAAGAGGGAAAGTCAGGTTTTTGCTCTTGAGGTAATGAGAAAGGTCACAACCTTTTCCATGGACTAAAGTAATACATGTTGTAGGTGGGGCAGGGACAAGTTGGAACTAAGTTTGCCTTGCAAGTGGAGTTGAGCAAACTAGTAATTCGGAACATTTTATGCAGAAAGTAAATTTTATATGGTCATGTTTAATTGGGTGAATTCTGCAATAAAAGAAAATAAAAACTCTCGATAGTTTAAGAAAAGATTGACTTCGACAGTTCAGTTGATCTATTTTCCTCTAGTCTTTGGTCTGATCTATTTTTCTCATAAGTTATATTGAACAGGTTATGTACTGACCTGTAGAGTGCTGTAAAAAATGCTCACTGTGCTCTTTACTGGATTTTCTTTTCTAATGTTTGCAGGTATGATTCTATGGGTATATCACCATAGATCAAGCATTTTGTAGGGCACGGTATATTTTCTTGCCATATTTCCCAAATAAGTCAAGTCTTGTAAACTATAATTTATCAGAAAAACTGCATTTGAGAATTTTCAATGCTTATTTTAAGTGCAGTTTTAACCAAACTCAATACATTGCTGTCAACACTCTTTAATTCTATTATGAGAGCTTTATTAGGTGGCTGATTTAATCAGTTGCTTTATTATACTCTTGCGCCAATGTGATATTTGTTGTTTATTTGTGGTCATTTTTATTTATCACTAAAATTATACTTTGTTCATGCATTTGCCATGATTTAATGTCACATGTACTTTTCTATGTGCTGTAGTTTGCACACTGTAATTCTAAGGGAATAAAATCCCTCATTACTATGCACATTGTTTGATTGATTTGTATTACAGGTTGTTTCTCAACATTCTATGCTTCTTGCCCCTCTTGCTGTGGATGCTGTCATGAAGGTCATTGATCCCACCGTGGATAAAAATGTCAACATGAAAGATATCAAAGTCATGAAGCAACTTGGGTACTTATTTCTATTCTTTCTGCTATTTGTAAAAATGGATTATTTGTATTAAAATAAGGTGAAGTGTTTTGCACTTTTTTTAGCTTTGTGTTCTGCTTACAAATGTTTACTCTATGCCAGTGGAAAAAAATAATTGTTATAAAATTCATAAAATCAAACACTAACATAATGAATGGAAGTAAAACCATGGTGCTCAGTCTTTAAAACTATTTAAAAATTGTTTAATTCATAATTTCAAATTTATAGGGATGTTGAAACTGTTTAGATTTGTGCTAAGAAAGCTAAGTATAGGAGAGTGGTAATGAATGCGACATTAGCAATATCTAAAAAGTGTTTGCATTAAGTGATTTTGGTAGTACTAGTAGTTAAAGATAGTTGTCTCGATAGCATATAAAACTTTCAGTTGTTTGTGATTAGTCATTTTCTCACTAGATAGTTCACTTAGTTTTATTGGTCTGTCTAGCACTGAAGAAGAGGATCCAACATATTCTCGAAACAGCTGCATTTGCATTATATATTAATTCGAGCTTAATAACTTTGACTTTTCCTTAAGTTTCTAGCTTTATACATTTCAAAAGTTTTCTGAGTCTGGTATTATTTTCTTGTTAAAACATATACCTTTTTTAGAGTTCATTTTTTTTTTTAGAAGTGCTATGTTCTGTTTTTGGTCTGAAGTGTTTGTTCACTCTAGACCAAAATATCCTACAAATTTAAAAGCATCTGTCCATATTCATACCATTTATTTTAACAACATTTTTACATCAGAAAGTGTTGATATTTTAAACTTTATACCCATGCATTTTTAATGTGAGAAATTTCAGTAAGTCCCACTGAAAATTTGCAACTTTGAATTCATTTTTATTTTGTACAACTATTTAATTATTCAATATTTTCTTGGGTTTTATTTTTTATTGAAATTGCCTATTTTGATTTTGCATGTTTTTGCTTTAACTTTTCTCATTATAGCTCAGTTTTTAAAAGATAAACTCATTGCTATAATTTAGATAATGCTGGCTCCTAATTATTTGATTGTAAGCTGTTCCACCTTTTTAAAGATAATTTTACCAATCATTCTTAGCAATATTTTATTTATATTTCTTTTTAACTTATTCTGTAATTTTTCAGTTATCACGATTGCGATATTTCAGTCATTTTCTATCGGACATTATCTTCTTAAAATTAATTTTTATTTTAAAATATGCTAATTACATTTATGTTATACCTATTCAATGCTTTATTTTGTCTAAAAGTTGTTATAAAATCCGATACTGGTGATTTGAATAAAGATTGTATTTACCCCCCCCCCCCCCCCCCCCCATTGCTGGTGATTTGTAAACAATAAATTTGAGTGCACTATTAAGTGATACATTTCAGAAATGTCTGGATTTTTCCTTTGTTCACATTGTCAATGACAGATTAACTGAAATCAAGGCCTATTCCATAAAAAGAAATTATCTGTACAAAAAATTTTCATGCTTTAAGATTCCTTAAAAAGAATTACAAATTCTCACAGAAAGGTGTATAATTAAAATTGATATCCAGTAGCCTAAGGCCACTATTTTAGCCATAAGGCATCTTTCTCCATATTTAGCATATGGTAGTGTATGAACCATATATTAGTAGGTCAAAAGTAGAGCAGCAATACATAATCATAAAATCCAAGTGTGAATTCATCTGGTTGTTGTATACATTTTTTTTTTTCTAATTTATTTACATGTTTAGGAAATAAAATTAACTGCTTCTCTGTATTATATTTTGATATCATTTTAATGGGTTTCTCTTTTTTTCTCTTTACAGTGGAACTGTTGATGATATTGAGCTGATAGATGGGCTTCTCTTTAAGCAGAGAAGTGCTGGCCTTGGTGGCGTTACCAAAGTAGAGAAAGCCAGGATAGGTCTTATCCAATTTTGTGTCTCACCCCCTAAAACTAATGTAAGAATTCACCACTTTTTATTTCTCTGGATCGGGTCTTGCATTATTTCATAAAATACATTTTGTAGAATGTGGATTAAATATATTTATTAGTGCATTAGTTATATCTATTTATTAGTGCTTTAATTATATTTGTTTTTATTATAAAAATACATATAGCAGGGTTCTCACGGTCCTTGAAGAGTGCTTGATTTTTATTTTGGTTTTCAAGGTCCTTAAAAGTGCTTGAAATCTTCCATTCTCGTAAAGTGAGATTTCATTTCTTCTCACCATCCATCTAATTTCGCCCTAAAACTCATCAATTTAAATGCCTCTGTGAAATACTTCAGCTTATGTGCTTTTGTTATATTGTATTTTTGAATATCAGAAGTCTCAATTTCTGAAAACTGTCCTTGAAAAAAATTTTCAATCCATGAAAGTACTTGATATTTTTTATCCCTACGGAAACAAGTAGAAACTGAGTAGTATATACATTGAAACATTAACACACATCCATTTTGATTTTTTATATTCGAGGGGGAAAAAAGAATTATTTTGACTTATTCTAACATCAATTTCAAAATTCCTGTGCATTTTATTTCCATTTTCCAATGAAATAATATATACTCATACCTGTGTATCAAAATTTAAAGATGTCATATATTAATATAATAGATTATGATGATAAAAATATAGCATGGAAAAGGGAATTGCATATATTTTGCTACTTTCTATGTTTAATTTTTGGTCTTTTCTAAGTGGTACAATATATCTATTATTTCTTTGGATTGTAATAAATTATATATATATACACACACACATACGGTTCTTTAGTAGCTGAGCATAAAAGCCTAAGTGGGCTTCAAAATGAAAGTCTCTAGTTGTTGGTAACAGAAGTTAAGAAGGAAGAAAATACTAATTTCAATGGTTAGAATCTATCACTAATTAAAAGAATTTTTATCAGTTACTTTTCACTATTTCTTGTTAACATTTTGATAATTTGGTGCCCTTTCATTTAAATTTAAATGCTTTTTCTTTCATGTTATACCATGAGAAAATTTTTATTATACTGTAAAATTTTCATAACAGAAAACACAAAATTTTTTATTTGCTTTATAATTTAAGTGGAAATTTGTTTATTTTGTTGCAATGCAGTTTTTTACTTATGATGTGACTTTACTGAGATTAGACTTGAGAGAAAGAAAATATTTAAATAAAACAAAGTGGATAAATGTATTTTTTAAGTAGGTTTACATTATTTTTACATATGATTGGCAGGTGTGTGCATATGGCAGAAGGTAAAATGCTAAAAACTGCTATTGCACAGTTTTCTTGTGTATGCTTTGATTTTGTACAGTAAGAATATCCTTAAAAAATAGGAAATAATGAAAATTGGAATTCTGTGAACAGTTTTGTCCTATCTGGTTATGCCACTGTGCCAGCCTATGGGCAAAGTGTCAGGAATCTGTGACTGTGTGAAATTTCATTGTATAAAATTATATTAGCTCATAGCTCTTTTTCCCCCTTTTTTTTATCTGGCCATTTTGATTGTGTTTTACATTACACCACTTCATCGATGCTTGCACATAGTTAGATGATTTTGGAGGAGGGTGGTATGATGTAAGCAGTCTTATCCAAATAAGTTTTGAGCAGTAAAATTTTGTAGGTTATGAGTTATTTTTATATTGTGCATTTTTCTTTTTCTTTTGATTTAATGGTTTTCATATAATCTTTTCTGATATAAATTTTGGAGCTCAGTGTCCAACCAACAAACTTGTATCTTTTTTACTTATTTTTTCGGAAATGACTATGGGCAAAAACTACTATTATGAGAAGAAAAATGAAAATCTGAAATAAATACATATGATAATTTAACAGTGAAAATAATCTAAAATACTAGTAAGCTAAAAAACAAGAACAGGAAAATTAAGTTTCTCCAGTTTTGAGATATAGAATGCAGTATGACACAAGATATTTCTTCTACATCATAAGTCTATACGAGAAAATATATTTATGAGAGTTTACCACAGTATTTGTATGTATTTGCTGAGATTGTATTCTTTCTTTCCAACAGTTAGATAACAGAGTTATTGTATCTGATTACACTCAAATGGATAGGGTGTTGCGAGATGAAAGAGCTTACCTCCTGAATATAGTGAAACAAGTTAAGAAAGCTGGATGCAATGTTCTGCTCATACAGAAATCTATCTTGCGGTAAGTATTTTTAATCTTCCCATGTTGTGGCCTTCCTTTTCAATTGTTTAATTTTTTTTAAACTGAATTTCAGGGATGCCATAACAGACTTGGCTTTGCACTTCTTTTCGAAGATGAAAATTATGGTCATTAAAGATATTGAGAGAGAAGATATTGAATTCATTTGTAAAGTATGTTTTTCACTTTCTCAAATTGACTGTATCTATGTTCAATTTTATTTTATCACTAGCAACGATTACCCAGCATTGCTCGGGATTTTCGATGCAAAACTCTGTTTTGCATCATTACTACTTATTTAACGCATTGCCTAAGCACGGCCACTCTTTGATCAATAAGATCCATTGCATCATACGTACATACTTTTCTTCTTTATATATATATATATATATATATATATATATATATATATATATATATATATATATATATATAGATAGATATTTTTATATTTCTTTATTTATTATTGAAATTAATAAAATTTGTTGAGTAAGCCTGTGAAAAATGAACCATGGTGATAGTTTACATTTAAATTAATATTTCAAACCTGCGATTTTCAAAAGTGACTAATACGTTCAATAAACTCCCACAAAACTCAGAGATTTAATGGACTTTCACGTTTTAAATTAGAATTTACGAAATTGAGATAACGAAGGAATAGGGTTTAGGATAACGAAATTAAATTTTTTTATTTATTCAGGCATTTAGAATTATAAGGCTTATTAGAAATACATTTGAAGAGCATAAATTAGAATTTGATATATTTGCACCCATAGTTGAATCTCTCATTTCAATTAAAAATGAACATCCTTCTTATCTTAATTTTATGTAAAGTACTTTAAAAGATTTTGAAACATATGAACAAAGGTGCTTCTGCTAAAATATTAGATGAATATGGTGAGGGCTCACTTTAGTTGAAATGTTTCAAAAAAAGACTTCTAGTAACTACCCTGAATAATCAACTTTTTTCAGACATTTTTTTCTTTCAAAAATTTTCTTAATCCCTAAATTTGATACTATAATTATATGTAATTTGCAGTTTAGTTAACCAAGTATATCTTTTAATATGGATTGTAAAAAATCTGTATTTAATACATGTTTTTAAAATGAATTATAATTTTCTATAACATTTTAGACCATTCCAGTAAGTTTTAGAAAAGTGTTCCGAATTACGTAAAAACCCCTTACCCAGAATACCTGAAGTCCCAAGCAGTCCGGATAATAGATCCTGTATTGTACATCTTTTACCAGAATTATGGACAATTAGGTTAACCACGGGCATGAGATTCTTCCATGCATCCGCCAATTTCCGCTCTTGTGTTAGTTTTTAATTTTTCGAGTATTTCTACCTTTCTCTTTTTTTCCCAAGGAATTTTCTTCTTTCTGTGGGCGAAAATATTAGAGGGTTATAAAATTGGTCACGAATTTTGAAAGCTTTTCCGATCTTGCGCCAGGAAATCTGTTTCCCTGTGATTGCAAATATGTCCACCAACTCTCACACACAGTGATTTCCTTTACGTGATGAGGGAGATAATCCACGATTATCTTTCTACCGCATTTGCAATCTATTTGTATCAATTGAAATTTTATATATAATTTTTTTGTGTTACATGCAAAAAAAATGTTTTTAAAACAAATTAATGAAATGGAGGGCTATTTTGCAGCAGTATCGTGAAAAATGGCATTTGCACGTGAATCTCAGTATATCTCGTTTAATTGTGAAAATACAATCAGTTTGCATCCACTGAAATTTTTATAATTATTACTAGTTGTGTACATGAAAGTTGTTTTTAAATTAGTAATAAAATAATAGACTATTTTGCAGCAGTATCATGAAAAACTAAGTTTGTATGCGATCCTCTGTATAACTTGTTTAATTGTTAAAATATTTTCCACTTATACAATCTGTTTGCATCCAATTTTTATTTTCCTTATATACATAATGTATAAGGAAAGTATTATGACGGGGTCGAAAATTCTAATTCGAGTTTTTGACGGGAGTGCACTTTTCAAGCATCCTTGATCACGAATCAAACATTTTTAAGGTGATGTCTGTGTGTGTGTGTGCGTGTGTGTGTCAGTGAGTCTGTGGAGATGATATCTTACGAACGAATGGAGCGATTCGAATGAAATTTTGTACAAAAATCACAATCCATGAATACTAGAAACGTATTGTTTTAAAACGTAATCGAATGTTCAGAACCCCCCCCCCCTAAACTTTTGAGTGAAATTTGAAAAAATCATCAAAAAATCAAAACTTTTACTAAAGTTATGCAAATAGATATTTCTTGCGTAATTTTTCCTTAGAAAACGATTGACATAAACTTTAGAACACTAGCATGAATCGTTCTCGAAATATTGCACATTTTTCAAATAAATTTATCAAAAAATCCCATAAATTAAAAAAATAATATATGTTGAGAAACATGTTCGCTTTTCATATGTAATATCATGCGATAAATTTGGTGACATCATCCCGTGGATCTAGCTTGTTCCATTCATGAAAAAAGATACTTGGAGTAATACTTTTGTATTTGAACGCCAATAGTCATTTGTCTGCTGTAAGAATAACTTATTTGTCCGTCCATAATGCTTGGCGAGATTTTGGCGATGAATTTGGCGACTTTTTGAAATTATTTTGAAAATTTGCCAAATTAACGAAAATCTCGCCATCTGGATAAAAATGATGCTAAATCTATGAAAATGACGACTAATTGTCGAAAATTCAATATCTTGGAAAGAATATAAGTATCTGCTGCAAAATAAACCTATTTTTTTTTTTACTGTAAAAGTAGTAAATTCATTGCATTATATAAGGAAAGTCATGTGTTGCCCACATCAGATTTTTATAATTATTAACAAGTTGTGTAGTAGATAAGTTATTTTTCAAACATAAATTATTGCAAGCTATATACAAAAAAAAATTATTGCAAGTGTTGGGGGGTTTTTTAATGCATTTATGATATAATAAAAACAAACATTCTAAATCATTCCATATATTCTAAGTTTTCCAAGTTCTTAGAACCTAAAAATCATTCTTCTGAAAACACTCAAAAATATCTGAAATTTGTAAAGTTCCTCTAACATAAATCTGAAAACACTGAAATACACTCTGAAAAGTTCTAAAGTTCCTCAAACCTGAAAACATTTTAAAAATATAACTGAAAGTCTTAAATAAACTGAAAGTGGACCTATTGACCAGTTTCCCTACGTGTACAAATATGTACTCTACATGTAATTAAATGGAACTTTCCTAAAAATAAAAACATTAAAATAAAAGAGAGAACACAGATTTTAGGTTTTCAAAATCTAACGTTTATTAAAATTTTAAACTTCACTTTTAAAATAATTTTCAAAACATTTTACAACATCTCATTAACTAAACAAATCAAATAAACAACTTAAATAAATAAATAAAAGGAATGGCCGGTCGTATAGTGGTAAAAAAAAAAACCGTTAGAATATTAAATTTTAAAGTTAACAATATTAAACTTATACAATTATTTGTCTAAACTAAAATTTGGGATAAAAGAACATCAGTTAGCCAAAAGGGAATTTAGAACAAAATTTAAAGAACCACGGGATTCGCAACTTAAAATATATAAGTGAAAGGGGTCTTAGTCATGCTAATTTAACTTAACTTTAAATTTTGCAAAAGAATAAAATTACTGAAAAGATATCACCCATAAACGGGAAAACGCTGAACGGCAGTAATAAAGTCCCGAGGACGAAATTGATGTCAGTCATCATCAGCTTGGGTGCAGTCCCTTCCTGCTCCAGAAGAGGCCAAACGGAGAAGTACCTCCCGTAGGGCATCGGTACATCAAGTGAGTCCAACCATTCAAGTGGAATATGGTGTTCCAAAACTCCGCGAAAAGAACACTCCCAAGGCCTGATCTGCACAAAAACGGGCAGCTCCTTCACATCATAAAATTCTCAGCCGAGAGTAGCAGAGCGCCAGTGGACATCGCTCGGAACAAAAGAACAGACAGCTCCATCATCAAAACCGTGAAGTAAACAATTGGAGGTCCGGTCCTAAGACTCGGAAAATTTAAACTACTCAGTTCACTATGAAATAACAAATCTGACCTCCGGAAGTAAACAACTATTCCAAAGGCGCCGACGATACTTCAGTAGACATCAATCACTTCGCTCGCAACGTCATTTCAAGTAAAAAAAACACTCTGCTATCAGGATTCCACACACAGTTACAGGCAGGCCGGGAAATAAGACGTTCGTTCCTCGGAGCGCATTTCGCTCGGCTCGCGCCGAGGCGCTGAAAACAACAACTCTATAAGACTACATTTTAGTTCCAATCAAAAGAGAAAAGAGCAAAGAGAGCGAAAAAACGCGCGATTTTGCTTATATACTGCGAAACATCGCTGCCACAGATTGTAAACAAAATTATCAATGAACGATAAAATAATTAATGACAGACGATTTTAATATTACGATCAACCAATTAAAAACTCGAAATTTTAAAGAAGAGCAATGGAATTTCAGAGCAGACGAAAATTAAAAAGAAATGAAGTGAAACGATTTGGAAATATACGAATTCGGCAATAATTTAAATATGGACGATTCTGAAATATTTAAAAAGCTGAAAATAGAATAAAACTGTAAAATTGCAATGAATTAACCAATTTTTAACCGAGAGCAATAAATTTGGAATCAAATTAAAGGGAATAAAAAGGGCAATAAATGGAATCACAAATTAGCCAATTTAAATAAATTTAAATTGCTAAAACCTAAAAAGAACGAACTTCGCCGTTTTTAAAACAAAACCTATGGAATAGAACATATTTGGAACAGAAGAATATCAAAACCTAAACAATCGGAAAATGGAGAGTGACTATGTAACTAAGACCCCTGAACACGTTTAAACAAATAGCAAAACTCCTAAAATTGTTAAATATCCAAAAGTATAACCCAACAACTCCTTCGAACGTCCCAAAAAAAATTTTCATTTGAAAAATGGAAAATTTTAGCTAACACATGACAAAATTCCGCGAAACGAAGGAGAAAAAAAAAAAAAAAAAAAAATCAAAATCTCAACTACATCTGTAAAATGAGCCATAAAAATCATATAAAAATCAAATTCCTTATAAATAAATCAATAATCAAATAATCACTTCACTAAACACTTTCATAATAACAATTATCATATTTCTCAACATTTCGTCTAAACTCTTAAACATACATATAGATTCAACATTAAATTCTTTAACTTCACTATAACTCTATACCATGAAAATTCATTAATTCATTTTAAAATGCTCCAACAAATACGTCATCAAAGAGAAGCAGTAGAAAAATAATAAACAGATCTCTATATCATTAGCTGTCATGAATAAACATAAATTTTAACGAAAACTTTGGACCAGCCAAAGAATTCCAATAATCTAAACAATAAATTTTGAAAAGGTACCTTCAACATTAACAACTAATAAATATAAATTAACAAATTCATCATCAGTCTCCTCCTCTACAAAGAAAACAATTATTCGAAGCATAATTTTCAATTTAAATAATAATATCAAAGTTGGCTCAAGTTACAAACAAAAAAAAATTGTGGAATATTTACCCCAAAATAACAAACTCAATTCCCTAGCAATTTGGAACTGAACACAAATTTAACCGACTTGTTTACAAGTTATACTATAAACTGATTACTTGGCAAATTAGGTCGTTTAAAAGACAAAATACACCAAAATGACCTTATGCATCATTTTACACTACAACAATAAACGCGATTCCAATAAATATGGTGCAACATCTTGCACTCTCAACAACAATAAACTCAAATATCATAACAGTATCTCTCTGGAAATCTCAAAAATTCTCATAAAAATCAAAAAAAATTAAGACAAGGGGCCGAGGGTTGTGAGTCCTCTCAAAGGTTGTGAATCTTTTTTGAACCCCAAAAAAATAGCACAAAAATATCCATCAAGTATAAGTAGTACATTTAAATTCACTAACAGCCAAGTGTATCACATTACTTTAACCAAAATACCAAAGAAAAATCAAATTACAAATCCCCATTTAAATTTTTAAAACCAAAAGAACTCAAATTGCATTGCACAATTTTAAATATTCCACTTAAAAAAAATTTAATTCTCCTATAGTAAAATTAATTTATCCACTTTAACGACCAAAAATTTTAAAGACAGTATTAAAAATATCAGATTTAGAATTAAGAACAAACTGATTTTATCACCACTCTATTTGAGTGTGAAAACCAAACACATGATCAATGTGAAGAACAAGATAACTCAAGTTGATATTTATGTCACACTCATATTGGAGTGTAAAAAACACCTGCATTACCCAATTTTTCAATAAATCACCAGTATTTCATCAACTACATTCACATATCAGTGAGCATTTAAATCTCAATTCCAAATCAGAACATAAAAAATTCTAAGTCGAAAAACTACTGCTTTAATTCTATATAATTTAACTTAATAAAAAAAATATTCTCATTAAATTTACTCAATTAATTTCATTCTATTTCATCAAAACAATTCTTAAGTTGCTGGGAGCGTGGGTTACAGGAACAAAAAAATAAAAAAAATTGTTAATGAGATGGGATTAGAACAAAAAATGTAAATACCATAAAGTGCGTTCCTCGCATGCCTATAATCTCTTAAATTTATGAATTAAATGCAATTTTACACTACTTCAAATAATAAAATTCAAATCAAATTAACTTAAATTAAGGAATGCTTAAATAAAAATTCTAAATGAAAAAGTCAAATTCAAAAGTTTCCTCAAAAAATTCTAAATGAAAATATTTAAATCAATCTTAAAATTTTAATCAAAATATTAAAATAAATTCCTCTAATTTAGTTTAAGAACATTCTAAAACATCCTGCCTTACTTTAAGAACATATTAAAATCTCAACTGTAATCACTTTTAGAATAAACAGGCATAGAATCAATTTACTGAAATTTCATTTTTAAGAACAAAAATTATCAAGAACATCTATTACAGTTAGCATGAATAAGCCCCTAGACTGGTCAAACGGCGCCAATTGTTCGGTAGTAAAACTGTAATTATGCCTACATTTAGTTGTAACTTCATTAGCTGGGTAAAGTTCATCTAACATAAATCTGAAAACACTGAAATACACTCTGAAAAGTTCTAAAGTTCCTCAAACCTGAAAACATTTTAAAAATATAACTGAAAGTCTTAAATAAACTGAAAGTGGACCTATTGACCAGTTTCCCTACGTGTACAAATATGTACTCTACATGTAATTAAATGGAACTTTCCTAAAAATAAAAACATTAAAATAAAAGAGAGAACACAGATTTTAGGTTTTCAAAATCTAACGTTTATTAAAATTTTAAACTTCACTTTTAAAATAATTTTCAAAACATTTTACAACATCTCATTAACTAAACAAATCAAATAAACAACTTAAATAAATAAATAAAAGGAATGGCCGGTCGTATAGTGGTAAAAAAAAAAACGTTAGAATATTAAATTTTAAAGTTAACAATATTAAACTTATACAATTATTTGTCTAAACTAAAATTTGGGATAAAAGAACATCAGTTAGCCAAAAGGGAATTTAGAACAAAATTTAAAGAACCACGGGATTCGCAACTTAAAATATATAAGTGAAAGGGGTCTTAGTCATGCTAATTTAACTTAACTTTAAATTTTGCAAAAGAATAAAATTACTGAAAAGATATCACCCATAAACAGGAAAACGCTGAACGGCAGTAATAAAGTCCCGAGGACGAAATTGATGTCAGTCATCATCAGCTTGGGTGCAGTTCCTTCCTGCTCCAGAAGAGGCCAAACGGAGAAGTACCTCCCGTAGGGCATCGGTACATCAAGTGAGTCCAACCATTCAAGTGGAATATGGTGTTCCAAAACTCCGCGAAAAGAACACTCCCAAGGCCTGATCTGCACAAAAACGGGCAGCTCCTTCACATCATAAAATTCTCAGCCGAGAGTAGCAGAGCGCCAGTGGACATCGCTCGGAACAAAAGAACAGACAGCTCCATCATCAAAACCGTGAAGTAAACAATTGGAGGTCCGGTCCTAAGACTCGGAAAATTTAAACTACTCAGTTCACTATGAAATAACAAATCTGACCTCCGGAAGTAAACAACTATTCCAAAGGCGCCGACGATACTTCAGTAGACATCAATCACTTCGCTCGCAACGTCATTTCAAGTAAAAAAAAACACTCTGCTATCAGGATTCCACACACATTTACAGGCAGGCCGGGAAATAAGACGTTCGTTCCTCGGAGCGCATTTCGCTCGGCTCGCGCCGAGGCGCTGAAAACAACAACTCTATAAGACTACATTTTAGTTCCAATCAAAAGAGCAAAAGAGAAAAGAGCAAAGAGAGCGAAAAAACGCGCGATTTTGCTTATATACTGCGAAACATCGCTGCCACAGATTGTAAACAAAATTATCAATGAACGATAAAATAATTAATGACAGACGATTTTAATATTACGATCAACCAATTAAAAACTCGAAATTTTAAAGAAGAGCAATGGAATTTCGGAGCAGACGAAAATTAAAAAGAAATGAAGTGAAACGATTTGGAAATATACGAATTCGGCAATAATTTAAATATGGACGATTCTGAAATATTTAAAAAGCTGAAAATAGAATAAAACTGTAAAATTGCAATGAATTAACCAATTTTTAACCGAGAGCAATAAATTTGGAATCAAATTAAAGGGAATAAAAAGGGCAATAAATGGAATCACAAATTAGCCAATTTAAATAAATTTAAATTGCTAAAACCTAAAAAGAACGAACTTCGCCGTTTTTAAAACAAAACCTATGGAATAGAACATATTTGGAACAGAAGAATATCAAAACCTAAACAATCGGAAAATGGAGAGTGACTATGTAACTAAGACCCCTGAACACGTTTAAACAAATAGCAAAACTCCTAAAATTGTTAAATATCCAAAAGTATAACCCAACGCAAGCTATATACATATTATTAATAAAATGAAGGGCTATTTTACAGTAGTATTGCTGTATAAAATTATTTTGCAATTTGTCTAGATTTATTTATGTGGAAGAATTGTTGAATATGAGATTTTAATTTTGTGACATAGAAAAATGTAAATTTGGATGTTTCCATTTTGTTGTAATTATTATGTACACAACATAGCTGATGCATTTCTAATTTCATTTTATAATTAACAAAATAAAGTAAATGGGTGTTCACCGCAGACATTTTTACATGATTTCAAAATTTCTTGTTTTTATATCTTTCTGCAATCTCATGCCTGTAACCAATATGAATCAGATTTGTTTCTGGGGGGCAAGTATTTTGTGTGCTATTTTATATCTACACTAAAATATTCATTTTGATTATTTTATTTTCAGACTTTAAACTGCAGGCCAATTGCTAGTTTGGATCATTTTGTACCAGAAGCTCTGGGTTCGGCAGATCTTGTTGAAGAATTTCAAGCAGGTGGAGTGAAATATGTAAAAGTAGGTTGTGTTTCCAAATTCCTGCATTTATATTAATGCTATAAATATTTATTTCATGACGTTTACTTTAGTAATGATAGAAAATACTGCTTAAAATGAATATCCAAATCACTAAAGCTGATTGCAAATATTGAAAAATCTAAAGACACCAAATTTTTAAGGATATTGAGGGAATTTTTAATGTAATAAAGGATGAATCCAGAAAAATGAAATTCCTTTGAGTAATTGCCTGTCATTTGCATATGATATGCAAACACAATGTTGGTAATGTAAAAAGGGTTGCATTATTTATTAAAAAATTGCAACTGTTGCTTATTGTGATTAGGTGCTCATGTCATCTAATTGATCTTTTAGCAAAAAATGCTACATCAAAACTCGAGTTTGATTTTGAACAGTTTATTGTTCAGATTTTCTTCTATTTAGAGAAAGCTCTAAAAAATGAATTTCTCATGAAAATATTTATACTGTTTATCTTAGAGTTAAATGTCAAAGCTCAAAACCACCTAACTGATTTTTACTTTTACATCCTATTGTATAGAGAATGTGTTATTTTCTCTGATTTTTATAATTAAATATTTTGACAGATAAGCATATTTTAAGATCTCTAATTCATTTTGAGCTCCTTGTGTAAAGATCTCCATCTGTGTGTGTGCGCATAAACACGTATGTGGGCATAACTCAGTAACAAATGCATCTACTGCTATCAAATTATGTGTAAATACATAATGTTGAATACCAAAACTAGATAGAATTTTAATTCTCATTAGAATTCTCAATTTAAGATTTTCGTTAAAATATTCATTTTTAAGTTTGCAATAATTCTTGTGAAAAACAATGATGGTAGTATGTAGTATAGGGGGGCAATTGATAAATTGAGCTAACCTATGCTATGGAATGTCCATATTAATGCAAATAAACCAATTGTATCCATCAAAATTAGTAAGCTGTTGCAAACTTGAAAAACAATTTTTTGTTTTACTTTATATAAAGGATATATACAAATTATTTTTAAATAACTTGGATATATGCTTAGATACAGTTTCATGTCCATTGTCATTTCAATTTCATGTTATTAGGTGACTGGTGTCGCCAATCCCGGAAAGACAGTGACTCTATTCTTGAGAGGATCGAACAACCTTGTTCTGGAAGAAGCTGACCGTTCTCTACATGATGCTCTGTGCGTCATTCGATGTTTAGTGAAGAAGAGGTGTGTCATTTTAATATTTAAAATCTATTTTTGCCAAAAAATTTTATTTTCTGTATGAACACATTTTATTTTAAATCTGCTGTATTATTTCAGGAAATTTTAAATAAAATGTTTTATTTCCTGTATAAACACTGCTCATTTGAAATACAGCAATACCTCGCGTAGTCCAGGTAATCGGTACCTACAATATTCCGGACTATTTGAAACATAACTAATCGATGAGCTAAATACATACAAAAAATGATAATTGGTTCCAAAGAAAAAAAAATTCTCCCCAATAAATAAAATGTGACTAATAAATTCAAATGTCTTTATTAAAAATAATTTGAAAAAATGAATGTTTTTTGTAATTCATTTTTTATTCTCTAAAAATTGCAATGATGTCTGTACATTTTTCTTCTGTGGCCTTTTCTCTTCCATGCATTTCTTTGTAGCAACGAATTGCATTGTTTATCATTTGGCGAATTGTAAGGCTACTTTCAATATTGGGATCAACTTCCATAATATACTCTGACAAGGTTTCAACTATTCCAATAATTTTTTATAGTTGTTCGGCTGTTAATTCTCATGCAGACACTTCAACACAGTCGTTGTTGTCCTCCCGTTCTTTATAAGCCGTTGTTCATCTATGTTAATAAGTATGTTATTATGTAGCTCATTAGTAACCCCAGAAAAAATTGAAATATGTATCGTATCACGTAACTTTAAAACCACACAAAAAGAGACTTGACTGTATAAAGAGAAAAAACTGATATCATTTGTATATAAAAAAATAATTCTGTGTACTAATTTTTTAGAATTTGTTTTTATTTTGCTCAATTAAAATTTAATTTGTTTTGAAATTTTCAAACCGGACTATAGTGAATACGGATTGATCGAAGCTGAACTATACGAGGTATTACTGT
This sequence comes from Amaurobius ferox, assembly GCA_951213105.1. NCBI lineage: Eukaryota > Metazoa > Arthropoda > Arachnida > Araneae > Amaurobiidae > Amaurobius > Amaurobius ferox. Next base: position 134,583,161 of record OX578150.1, read on the forward strand.
ACTGCTATCCAAAAAGAAAGTGGATGTAAAATACAGTTTAAAATAAACTTCCTATTACTTTAAATAATTACCCTACCTAAACCGTAGCCTGTGAGCTGTATATCCATTCAGGTAGACTTTTGTTACCGAGCATGAAAAATATGCAACATGGTGTTTTTATCGTACCCGAAATTAATTTGGGTCTCCCTTTTCAATATATTGGGAAAAAATATTTGTTTTAAAATGCAGTTTAAGGCTGGCTTCTGCATTGGCAGGGTTCTGATTGATTTGTTTTCAAATACAGAACCATACCAATACTTTGAATTTTCTGCCAGTCTCTAAGCAAATATGCAAATCTTTGGTTTAGGGGAAATTTTAAGATTTAAAGTGTTTTCTTGGTCTGCCTAACATATAAAAGAAGATGTCTCTGATTGTGGGGAGTTCCACTGTCACAGGCATAGTTTTAACTTTAGGATGCTACATATAAGTCATATTGTTGTATGAAATATTTCTAATATTTCTAAACAGTACAGGGTGTGCACATGGCCTTAAAAACCTGGAAAGTTCTTGAATTTTCAATTTTTTTCCTCAAGGCCTTGAATATCTTGGGGAAAAGATATTTCTATAAAATGAGCCTAGAAAATCCTTAAATTTAATTTTCTAAGAATTTTTTTAATTTGAAGTGGATAAAACAAAATTTGCCAGTTTTCCACATTCATCTCCCTGCATTTCAGAGCTGTGATACATGCCCGGTCTGTTTTGGAGATGCTGCGTGTTGGGAGTATAATAATTCCTACTAGAGCTCTTTACACAAGAACATCCCCTTCTGCGTTTTCTGTAGAGAAAATGTCTGGCGCTCTTCATTCTCATGTGTCACTAACCAAACAGCTTCATATTGCAAAAATCTGTTTCAGGGTTAACCCCCTTTGACCTTGGGAAGGCAATCTGCATGATGTTAAAAGGAGGTGTGTGTGGGTGTGTCCAAAGTAACCACAAGATTCGCATTTCAGCCGAACAGGAACTATTGAAAAGTTCTTTTTGTTGATCAGCTGGAAATTTTAACAGTGTGATTTTAATAATATACTAGCTGCACTTGGTTGTGTGCTCTCCATTTCAAGGAAACATGTATGAAAGCTATATTATTATTATTTTGTAAGATATAACTATATTGAACAACTTGAAGACATTGTGCAAGTCAAATTAAACTATTTATAGAACTAACAGAAGATTACTTTCAAAATCAACCCTTTTTCCAATGAAAACAATTAAGAAATCATGCAAAACCTAAACTCTGTTTAAATTTGATAAAAAAAAAATGTTTTATTAATTTAGTAAACAAATATTAGAAGCACATTCGAGCATTTTGGTTATTTACAGCTATTAAAGAAGACGTTTAATTTTATTTATTGTTTACTTCCAAAGCCACTTGTACAAAAATAAAGTAAAACATAAAATAAAAGAACCCTCCATAAATGTCCTTTAAAGGTATTTTGCAATATCACTATTTTAATTATCTAAATAATATCCAATTTAGTTTGTGAAAATAACTATATAAACAGGTTAATAATGAAGTAAGATTTTGCATAGCATGACTAGGTCATGCCCAAACTGTTGAAAACCTTATAATTTTTATCCATTTGTATCTAATGTGTCAAATGTAGTTAAATTGATGTGAGCAATCAGAAAAAGTCAAAGGAAATTTTTGAAGAAAAAAATATTTTTGAATCGAAAGAGTCCAGATATTGTTTCATGCAACTACATTTTTTAAATTGTGCATTCTCGGTGAACAAATTCCATATATTTATTAGATTTAGAACACCATTAATATGCTACAAAGAAATCAAAATCATAGTGAATGCAGGTATCCATATGCATGCAAAGCTGGGAATTTACTGATGGTATATTTGTTTCTGATATCTGTAGTGCAGAGAACTGTTGACAGATGAAAGAATTCATTAATAACCCCTTTTTACAGCAAAACACTAAAGACATAGTAAAAGTTAAGAAAAGTCTTGGCTCATGATAATTGTTTTGTTCTGATAGTGTTTATTTTATGTACGATTTTAATGTTTTGATGTTTGCTATCTGCATTACTCTATTGTTTTTGAAAGTTTGTCTTAACTTTTTTTGTAAATGAAAAAAAAATGTCCTATCTCTATTTTGATATGTTATAATTAAATTTGGCAGTTTGGTAGTTAAATTTAATAATTTTGACTCTGTGAACTAGTTTTCACCTTTGATAGCATGTTGCATTAAATATGTATGGTAATTTTTGTCTAGATTTTAATATCTCATCCTCTTCCAGGGCTGTAATAGCTGGCGGTGGCGCACCCGAAATCGAGCTTTCCATTCGTTTAGCTGAATATTCCCGGACCTTGACAGGCATGGAGGCCTATTGTGTGCGTGCTTTTGCAGATGCCTTTGAAATTATTCCATATACTCTTGCTGAAAACGCTGGCCTCAATGCAATAGCCACTGTCACTGAGCTGCGAACCAGACATGCTCGAGGTGAAAAGAATGCAGGCATTAATGTTAGAAAGGTAACAAAATTAACTACATTGTATTTAATATTGCATTTGCCAGGCAGATATTTGCGAATACCCAGTTTTGTAATTTTGTTTATTTATGCAATGGGATTTTTAACTGTGTTTTTGTGTGTGTGTGTGTGTTCAAATGTGTATTGACATGAGTTTTAAAAATGATTGAACCCCCAAATGTTCTTAGATTATTGGATTGCGAATGAGCACAGCTGTTTGGTTGTCATTGTGTCTATTCAGTTTATTACAGTGGAGAAAATGCTTGAGATATAAAGCAGAAATTTGTTGTCTATCTTCGTCTTTGCTGTTTTACATGATTCCACATAGCTATGCAAAATGTAAAAAAAAATTCAGTCTGATGTAAAAAATCTAAACTCAATTTAGATCTCAAATTAAAAAATATCATTTAGTTAAGAACGCAGGGGCTCTGTGTTTATAGAGTAAACTTTTCAACTATCTTTTGGGAAGCGCTTTCAGTAACTATTTAACTCTGATGAAAGATTAATATTTTAGAGAAAAGATGTTCTAGTGTTATATTAACAATTATTAATTTAAAATATTTTAACAATATATTATGTACAAATCCATTAAAGTTATATTTAATATGGCACCAATGTCATGCGCTTATCCAGAAAACTTTCAGTGATATTATTGCTCTGCAGAGCTTGCTCTGAGCTTGTAAATTTACGAGCCAAATTGACTCCTGAAATTCAAAAGTATGAGTCAAACTTTAAAATTGTAAAAAGTAAAAAAAAAAGCTGATGTCTCCCTTATACATACCACACACATTTATGCTGAAAACAAACGTGTAATAAATCTAAATTAATGAATAATTTTAACTTCTATTAAAGTTATTGTACTATAACTATTGCTCTTTTTAAACACAGATATAAAATAGCAAAACATCAAAAGCTTGTGTGAAAGAGAATAAATAGAATAAATTACTAGGGGGAGGGGGATTTTTCAAGTCATATTTGACTTGAAGTTTTTAAAATAGCAAGTCAATTTAGTTTTAAAAGTACTGATTGACTTGATAATTGCAAGTAAACATGAACCCTGCTCTATCTAATAGAGGTCTGCCTTGCCATTAGATGAAATTTTATACTTTACCTGACGCAACAGCTTAAACTAAAGAAATTTTCATATATAAAAGCTGGTTTGAAATGATATCAAAAACATGAGTGTTCAGTTTAAGTGCTTAGAATTAAAGTAAAATTTGGTTTCATTTTAAATATTTATCTGTTTATAACTGATGCCAAAAACTTTCACCTGTGAAAACTCTGCAAAATCAGCAATTTTAGCCTACAACGCCGAAAATCCCTGTGAAAAATGAAACAATTAAAGCAAAAGTATTATAGGCATTAAAAATTATAAAAAACCACTACTCTTAAAAAAAAACCAAGAACTTCTGCTTTCCCTGGATCAGGCTTCGGGAAATCGGCAAAATCTAGCCCGTCCTCCTAAGAATTTTTTTTTTCACTTTATATTCATTATATGGGCTTAAATACATCGCACAACAATAATAAATTAGAACCAACTGCCTCGCTATGAAGTGCGATAACTGCATATTCATACACCACCCCCACAGCGCTTAAACGCTGCGATCAAACTCGCCGACGCGGAGTCTTCGATAAAGGACTGGACTGGTTGAATTTCGATCTATGGATGGGGGCAGGGGTAAGATATGTAAGGAATCGCTCTTTTTTCCAATGTTTGGTAACTTGAAGGAGTAGTAAATAAATAATCATATAAATCCTCTTGTCTCTAAGCAGTTTAAACCTCATTGGCACGCTTTAATTTCTTTGGAATGTAGTCAATCTAAGATTAAAATCTTCTTGGACTGAATAGATGTTTCATACCTTCAGTTGTCAAACAATTAGAACAAATGTCATGAATGAATTGTAAACGTTTTAGTTTTAAAGTTGAAACCAAAGTGAGGAAGAAAATAAAACACTTCTGGCTGAAACTAGAAGAATCCATTCCAAAAATTAAAACTTGTTACTTACTCTCGTCTATTACGGCAAATGAAAATTTTATAGTTTGGATTTTAAAGAGTTAAAAGGGGATTTGAGCTTAGGCCCAGGCTGGGCTTGAGTTTTCTATTGTTTCGAGCAGGATTGAGTCTTTTTTTTTTTCTTTTTAAACATCTGTTACGACGGAGCTGAATTTATTGCTTTTATTTCAGCTATGTAGATATAAATGTTTAAGAAAACAAATTAAATTCTCCATACAAAATTTTGACAAAATTTATTTTTAACATTTGAATACAAACTATTTTGGACCTGCTGAGACGCAGTTATCTTCAGGCCGAGTTCATTCTACATTTATAAATTTCTTCGGGCTTGGTCCAGGTTTAAGCATTGGTATTGTCAGTCTTGTGAAAATCAGAAATTTTGGCACATGTGGACCTCGAAAAGAACAAAACAGAACAGAACATGCCACTTCGATCATGAGCACTCTATCGCATTTTCGTGCGGTCATCGGATTCACTGGATGGAGGATGAGGGGAGAGAAAATAACTAGCGCCTGTGGTTACAATGCAGATCTGACGGCTCGCCTAGAAAGAAGGCATTGATAATGAACACTAGCTAAGTTTATGGGGTAGGGGTGGGGGATTTACAGTTGATGACATTTCAGTTTTCATTCATAGCACGGGAAAGGGCGGCTTTCTCCATAATTTTATGATGACAATAATTTGTCAGATTTTTTTTACAAACTCTCTAATCTCAAGGCCGTCCGAGAGGATGGCAACTTTCGAAAATTAGCCATCCTCGCCTAATTTTAACCCGGCTAGGATGGGCGATTTTTGGAAGCCTGCCTTGGATATTTCTCTAGTGGTTCTGTTGCACCCAAAAATTTTCTAAATGGCTTTAACAATAGCATTTGTTTGCTATTTATTTTTCTTCCCAGAAACATATACATCTTCATGATGAGGGGCTGATTGACGTCCTTGAAAAAAATTGCATGGTACTTGAAAATCCTTGAAAAATGCTTGAATTTTTTTTTAAGGGAAAGTGTACTCACCCTGTAGAAGCTCCAAAAGAACGCTGACTTTAAACTATTTTCTTTCCATTTTATTAATTAGTAAACTGAAGTTAGGCCAATTAAAAAAGCGAAACATCAGTGTGACAAGTGATGTTCATTCTGCTTAAGTAAAACTAGATTTTTTTGGATAACTCAAGGTTATGCTAAACTAGTGAGTACCCCCTGAAATCGGGGGAAAACTTATATATGTTGTATCTATGGAGTCCTTATTCTGTATCCCAAGAAGTGACCAAAGAATTTACTAAGGTGGAGCCTATTGAAGTTACGTTTGAAAATAAAGAGATAATGAAGAGATAAATTTAGAAGATTTTGATTTCATTAAGTATTTTTCTAAAATCAAAAGTTATTTGAAACACTCAACCTTTGTAAGACTATTATAGATAAAATGATATAAATATAATGGACACTCACATTTGAGGTTTAACAAGAAAATGAAAAAGGGCACATTTTGTCTCCATAGAATCATCTTTTTTATTATTATTATTTCGGCTATCTGTCACTTTTTATCTATTTTTAGTAAAAGTTTTATACAGTCCCAGTTATTTGTTGAAAACTTTAATGAATGATATAGGTAATTCTGATCATATGACAATGGAACTTTTTGTTTGACTCATTGGGCTATGGAATATATTTTTTATAATTTAAAATATTCTTCTAGGGCACCTGTACAAAAAAGTACTTTCTGTATTTTTTTACTAAAAGGTGTTGCACAATCAAAATTTGCATACAATGATAGGCTACTTTAATTAAGACATTTTTAAAATTGGAATCATGGGTCTATGACCACTCGTTTAAGAGATTCAGAGATTGTTAAGAGATCGTTTTAAGTCATTTAGTCTTTTGAAGCGCAATGCCTATCTGATGTTAGGCAAACTGTTGCAAGTGCTATGGAACTTTAGCTTAGTTGTAGTGTTGAAAAGAGTGTGTTATATTTAATTATATCAATTTTAAAATGAAAACATGTGTGTCATCCAATATACCTTTTTTGTCTCTTTCATTTTTAGGGTTCTGTTACAAATATTTTAGAAGAAAATGTAGTCCAACCTCTCCTTGTGAGTGTGAGTGCTGTCACATTAGCTTCTGAAACTGTTCAGACTCTAATGAAAATTGATGACATTGTGAGTATATTATTTTTACTTTCTTATCCTTCTTCGTCTTCATTTTGAGTTAATATTTTCTTTCATTGTGGCATTTCATTTTACACAGTTTAAGCTTGATTCTAAAAGAACTCAATGGAAGCATGTTTTAAATACTGTGAAATAATTTAATGTAATGACTATATTATGTAAAATGAAAGGCCTTTTCAGTTTTGACCAGAGCCGTTTTTATAAAAGGGCTTTTCGGGGCCTCTGGCTGACTTTTTAATCGTTTATAGCAACAGCGTGTATATATGGAAATGTTGAAATCTTCAGGGAATTTAAATTCAGCTGAAAATCTTGGTTGGTGGGGGGGAAGGGGATTGTATTTTCATCAGAAAAGACCTTTGTTCTTCCAACTTTTTATGGAGCTAAACCAGTAGTTTAATTTCATGGCTATTGTGAAAAATGGGATAATTAGTAATTAAATAATTTGGCGAGAGATAGTGTGTGCATTATCTTATGCTTCCTACAAATAACCCACCTATTTCTGCAGTCTGGTATCAACCTATAAATAAACATAATTCCTAAAAGGTTAAAATGCAAAACTACAAAATGATTACATTTTGTTAAAGATAAATGTAATAACTTGTAATAATTTTAATAAATATTTAAGTTTGACAAAATAAAGTGCCATCATTTTGTAATTTTACATTTTAATGTTTTATCTTTTAGGAATTATGTGTATGTATAGGTTGATACTAGACTGCGAAAATAGGTAGGTATTTGTGGGAAGCATGCGATAATACACACTATATTTTGCCAAATTATTTAATTGCTAATTATCCTATTTTCCACCGCAGCTACTTCAACAGTCAACTAACTCATTTTCACCATTCTGTGTTTTTTTTTTTTAACCAAAATCATGCTGTGATTTAAACTCTGAGAGCTTGCAAAAACTTCTGAAAAAGTTTGTTACGAATTCTGGTAAAAAAAAAAAAATTTTTTTTTCCTTATTACCTCTTTTCATTTTACACATGTAGTGCACCTTTAAATGTTCTTATAACCTCAGATAGTTTTGCTTGATTTCTAAGTTTGCTTTTATTTGTTTCAGGTGAATGTGGTTCGATAAGACATGTCTCTGTGTATAGGTTTTCAGGTGTGTTACTATTTATAACACACTGCTTCCTGGACTCAAATGCTGCATTTCTTTGCACATCCTGCCTTTTTTTTTTACTCCATAACTGATCTGGCTAATGTAACTTTTTGTTGAATTTTAAAAAATAAATCTTCATGTTTGTCATGTTATGAAACCTATGTGTATCTCCTAAAACACTAACAGAAGAATAAAATAAGCTCAATTTTCTTATTAGTGCAGTTTATTTTTGCTGCCAAGCAAAGATTTCTATGTAATAATGTATTAGAACAACATAAAATGAAAAAGTATCTGCAAGTGCGCAAAGCAGGATTAAACAAAATTGAAAAGTATTTGCATAAATAAATGTTGAAACGTAATTTACTGCAACCTTTTGCAATGCATAACAGTAAAATTATATAGTTAATGAATAGAAAAATTGTCTGAACAAGTAATTATTTGCTAATTATAGTTTCTAATAATGATAAATAAACATGTGATTGTTGCATATATAGAAAAAAAAAAGGTATTTCCATTTTGTCTGAAAAGTATTTGCAAAATTAGTTACAATTTAGAAAGTACCTGCATACACATGTGAATCTCCATTCTTAGAGCTATGTGACTGATTTTCCTTTCTACATATTACAGAGATAAGAGATTGGTGTCCTTGAAAAGTGCTTGAAAATTTTTTTAAGGGAAAGTGTACTCACCTTGTACATTGCGCAGAATACTAACATAATAAAACTACAAACATAAATGCCTTATGATAAAAAATAAGGAGATTTGTTTAGAAAAATTATGTGCATTTATTCATTAACTACACTTTAAAAACTTTCAACCAAATTTATTTGAAAATATCAACCGTGAAATTAAGAAAAATATGGGACAAAGTGCAGAAAGTAGCATGTTTCAGAAGCTGTATGAGTGGACCTCAACTGAAATCAAATAATATTTGAACAAATTACTTTGAAGTTACCAATAAATAAGAATGTGTAGAATTTAAGAGACTATAACTGACAATGAAGAAAAGCAATCTTTCAGAAACTAGATGCACTACCTTCATCAACCAAATACAAATACAAAATGATCAAACTATTTTAACTAGTGAGTTAAAAAACTGCATAATTACAAAGAATATTACAAATATTGAAGGAAACAGCTGGTTTTGGAAGTTAAATTATATTATATTTAAGTTAAATTGTGTTATTGACATCGTCTTGCATAAATGCAGCAAGCCTAAGTTGGTTTCTAATCAACACGATCTTTGTCCACAAAATTTCATTTTACTTCTTTCCTATTTTTAGACCTATACGGTTGTCAAAAATATTTTTGGTTTCATTTTGCACCTGTATTTAAACCTATTAAAATTCATTTTATTTCACTTAACTTAAATTCCTGCAATTAATTATTGGGGGGGGGGGATAAATATGGTCTTGGAAGTTTTGTAATAAAAAACACAAACTATGTTCCTAAACAAATGATACCCAAATCGTATGTTACTGAATATTCCTGCATATTTTTCCGAGAGTCTAATATTTGTATTCCTAATTCCATTTTTGAATTTAACTTTCTTTGAGTTTTCTCAATCAAGATCTGATAATTCTCCATTAATTTCTACTGCTGGGAAATATTTTGTGTAATACCGATTTCCCTCCTTTTATTCATTTATACTTTTAGATTTTAAAACTCACTTCTCCTCCAGCTGCAGACATATGTCTGTGGATTGCTGTTCATATTTTTTGTGTTTGTAAAATTATCTGTTGGAATAAATTGATTTTAAAATTGCATATTTGTATCATGAATTTTTAAACTTTTGTATTCATAACTTTTAAACTAATTAAAAGAATATATAATTTTTTAAATCTTGCCGAAGGTTCAGCTAATCTTGTACCACATTTCTTGGCTGTCCATAACTTCAATTTTTTGCTACAGACGATGTACGCGGATATCTTTTATTATGTAATATTGTAATATGTAGTTATTAAAGTTTTAAATTTAAACGTCTAACTAAATGGCTGAAATTTAACAAACCAGTCTGTTTATGAAACTAATTTTTATTGAAATAACTTTTTTAAATGAGTCACTTCTGAGGGAAAGTCTCTATTTCAACTATTCTTAGGAAATAGAGACCAGGGATTTTATTAAGCCCTTCTAATAGGAGCTTTAAGTTATTGTGGTTATAAACATACAAAAATATTACTTTTTTCATTCTTGATATTTACCTTGCTGTTATTTCTCACCTCTCAAGAATTATAATCTATTTGTTTTAGTTCAGGAATGATTTAAAATGAAACATCTATCTTCAAAAATAAATACTTCGGTAGTAATAGCATATAAAGTTGATTAATGATGTTAATCAACCGTATATACTGTTAATACTTTGGTATTACTTACTAAATAAATACTTTGGTATTAACAGTGTGTGCAAGGTTGATTAAAATTATTAATCAACTTTGTATGCTATTACTAACTAGTATATATTTTTATGGATTGATTGACAGTAATTTGAGCAAATTTTTATATTTCTTTTATTGTTTTCACATTTTGTTTTAAACATATAATATAACATATGACACATATTTGGTTAATGTTTTTTGTAAATAATGCTATGAAATTCTTATTTGAATTCTAATAAATCCATTGGATTACTTAGGTGCCAACCATTAACTACGATATCAACAACTGAAACAGGGTAAATCAAAGCTGCTGGTAAAGGTAGCTTTTTAAATACAATAGTTTCTTTTGGAAAGTAATCCGGCCGTGGAAATAGTTATAATCTGGACCTTAGAATGATAAATATCCCAATTTATTAGTAATCTGCCAAAAATATAACAGATCAATATATTTCCTCATTAAATTTATTTTTTATAGGATTCCATTCCATTGCAACATTTAGGGTGTATTTATGAATTTCATGGGTGTTTAAAATTAATTTTATGACATACTAAATTTATTAAATGTTTAAAAAACATTACAAGATGTACATTAAAAGATGAAAAATCCACAAACATATTCCAACTCCTTATTAGAAGAAACTAAAGGAATGTTCTAAATCAACATTGACTTTCCTTACTATGTCATAGCTCGTACTTGTGCCATCTATCCCTGTGTATTTATTTTTGTTAGTTATAGTTACATAATTGTCATAACTATAGTTTAAGTTCAGAGGATGTTGATTTATTGTATCGTGGTATTTGGTCTTAATTTCTATGGATACATGGATTAAAGATTGGAAGTTTAGGGTAAAGGGATTTGTACCATTGAAGCATATAACAATATTTTGTGGATCGTGGAATTGTGGTAGTGCTTCAGATTAAAGATGCAAAGATGGAAAATAATATTGTTTATTCCCGGGAATAAAACAGGTTTTGTGGGAAGGGAATTTTGAATGTTTCCAAAAAGTGGGAATTTTCAGTCATTGCATTTTGTATTGTAAATTAAATTTGCTAGATCCAAGAAAGATGTTTAAATTATGCGACTTTCTTATATATAAAAATGAAAATAATTTCCACAGATTGTAATTTAATTTGTAAATATTTTAAAAGTAAAAACACTGAACAATGAAGTATTTATTACTAAGTGATTCATTTATTCATATTCATCTAATATTGAGCGATAATAAGAGATCTATATTAGTCTTAATAACATTTTAATAATTTGGTGACTAATATAAATCACATATTTTAAACAATTTTTTTATAATTTCAATAGACTTTACCTACAAATTAATACAAAAATTTAGTCAATTGTTTTAAATGGCAATTTATCATAGATTTTAACTGTGTAATGTGCTGGATTAGCCAGAGTCTATAATAAACGTGTCAGTTAGTTTCTTCAATCCTTTTGTTTTGGGTGCAGGATGTTTCTTTATTGGATTCAATATTTCTACATACCAGGTTGTGCAATATGTGTGAGGTCTTGTAATTATAGGATATAGAAACATGTAATCATTTTCCTTGATTTTGTTTTTAAAATTCTGGAATATATTGTAGTGAGAAAATTTTTTGATCGTTAAACTTGTGTTTTCCTTCATTATTACTCTTTATCGATAATCCTGTTCATAAATTTCTGTTGGAACCTGTTGTTTCAAGCAATCATTCATATTATATTCAATTCTTTCATTCATTTGTGATCAAAATGGACATCTAAAGCATTAAAGACTGCTACTTAGTTTTTGTTCAATGCTTGCCATGTGTAGGAGATTGATTGAGTGGCTACAGAACCTGGAATTCTGGAAAAATCAAGGAATTCCAAAAAACTCTGTAAAATCAAGGAAATTGGAATGTTTTGATATTCACAGCTTTCTTCTGACTCAACAATACACATGTATAGAATTCCTTATTCGTGCTTCATGTGACAGAAGACAACCCATTGGATACCTCAATGAAAAGAAGAGAGTTTTAAAATTTCAACGTTTCTCAGTGATCCCTCTCATCTAAATTGTTTTAAAAGTTGTCAAAATATTTTATATGACAGAAAAAGCAGATTAAAAAAAAATACTGTTTCTGCTTATTATTTTATTGCAATAAGTGATATTTAACTATATGAATTCTTGACTGAATTTTACAGAATACTGCTGAATTTTATAGCAGATCTAGATTTTTAATGCTTGAAGGATTAATATTTTTGTAATAATACTGTTCTTGTATAACTCTTTCATAAATACTATACTTTGATTATTATACTTTTCAATGCTGAAAATAATTAATTTTAATTATTTATTCTTAAATAGTCAAAATTAGGTATTATCACTATAATTAACATTTTCAATTTTATTTATTAACTTTTTTATGCTTGTTAAACCGATATTTAGTAAAAGTAGGTGATACATATCAGGGAATATTTTATCGAAGATCTTGTAGCCACCCTGTAATAAATATTGTTTAGTTTTTTTGTTTCTGTTGGAGCATCCCAGGACATAGCCCTGCTATGTGTCTGAAGACACATCATTTTGTCTTTACCAAGCCTAGTTGGCTTTCTTTTAATGGGTTAATGCTATGATGTTTTTGTTGGAGATACATCTAAATCCATAAAGCAAATATGAAAATATGCATTTTGGTAGCGGGTTAATTTAAGGCATTTTTTTCTAGGCATGTTTTTTCTTCTCCCAGTGTTTGTCAAGATGTGTTATTTTGCATCACGAGACCGTACTGCAGCTAGTAATTATAAAAGAATAACAATCAACATTTATTTCCTGAAGCATTTTAACAACCAGTACATTTGTATCCCTGCAACACCCTATAATGTTATTGCGAAATTATACTTTGTCTTCGGTGCATTTTGTTTTGTTGTAAAACTCATTCCATTTATGCAATCTATGCATCTTCAATGATTAAATGATGCTTAATTAAGGGACTAAGTAACTCAATTTTCACTATGAAATGCAGTGCATTTTGTGTCAAAAATGTGTTTTTTTTTTTAAATAAAATGAAGGTTTTACCTAGGTAAGGTAGACCTAGAAATTCCAGTTTTTTAGGGGACCTGTCTCATTTTGTGTGTGAACATCTCTGAAGTTTTTGTTAAAATCAGATTAAATTTTCATGTAGATAAGCTATCTGTATAAGGAAAAGGAGGTGAAGCAGTAAACTAAATTGACTAACTTTTTCTGAAATTCAAAAAGGCTGTATCTTTCTTGCTTTTTAAGATAAAACCATGCAACTCTAGACTACCATAGACCTTTCCAACTCGCCATCTCAAATTCCTTTAGCCACTTTAGTTTTTGAGATATGGGCATAGGATATGTACAGAGATGCCGATTACTACAGATTCTCCGTAGTTTCTATGGGATATAACCTCATACTATGGACTACTAAATTTGCATAGTTTCCTACAGAAAATTGCTTTCTGTCTAGGCCAATGTAAATTTATGGCAATGCCAATCAAATCAATGTGACAAAGGGGATTTACGGCTGTGTGTAATGTAAATTAAAATCGCGATCACTTTTTACATAAAAGCAATAAATATGTTCTTTAAAAAGTTGTCATTTGGCATAAATCTCTAAAGGTTATTTTTTAAAATTATTTTCACATAAACTGTGCAATTGCGCAATTCAGTTTATACTTGTGTGAATCGCCGAGAATTCATTAGTATCTTTTAGCATCCGTCTCCATCTTCTAAATATTGTATACTAGATTGACTAAACTAGCTTATGTTCACTTTCTTGTTGATTATTAAGGTCCGCATAATACATTCTTTCCTATTTTGAAAAATGGGTATGAACCCTGTGAAGAGATATTTTCCAAAATGAGGTATTAAAACAATGGTTTAGGCAACTAAAAAGCAACCATGTTGGCAGAATTAAAATTGATATAGTTGCATTTTTTAAAACTGCTATATATATATATATATTGTTAAAGAAAAGATCAATATTTATTATTATCTTTAGTGAAAACTGGTGTTTTAAAAAAAGTAAATGTTTGTTTTCAATGTAAAGTAATTTACACTGGATAAAAAAACTTGTGCAAATATAAATATTTGTATTAATGCATAATTATACATATGCTCAAATAATTTTATGTATGTGCAATTTTGTGTTATATGAGCGTATATATTTTATTTCTTAACTTGATTTCTCGAAAAGTCTGAACTACTGACATTTTCCACTGAAATCAACTGGTTGGCATCTCTGTCTTGAAATCATCTAGAAATGAACTGGACAGAACTGGACTATTGTGTCTCAATTTTGCCTTGACAGTATACCCACATTTCGAGGTGTTACGTTGTAACAATACATTAAGATGTCATTATAGAGTTTTTAACACTTTCCAACGTAGTTGAAAAGTGTTTATTTATGACTTTGTTCATTCTGTCTGTCTGTCAGTTTGCACGATAACTGCCTTAAAAATCACTTTATCAAAGTGAAATTTTAGAATGTTGTTGAGACGGTCTGTTAGACATATGGTAATGTAAATGAATACTATCACCTAATTAGTTTTGGATTGAATCCCGGATGAAAAAGTGAAATACATTGAACCCTATAGCCTAATTTTTCAAGCATTTTTTAAGCTAATTTGAAATTCATAAATTGTTTCGAAAATTTTAGAAAATATTCAAATTATCCCATAAAATATATAAAAAAAAATTTCAGCAAAATATTTTTGGTAGTTTTTAAATAATGACACCCATATTATATGCCAGCCACTCAATCAGCAGCTGTATACCTTTGGGGTCAGTCGAGTGGCCTGGGTTTTTTAACCCATATTATATGAAGATATCAGATGACCCACTTCAAAATAAAATAGGGCATTCATCTTTTTCTCCTTTTAAATTTATATTAAGTGTTGCATCCGTCTTAAAACCGCTTTACTTTTGTATATTTTCAGTGCATCTATATTCTGCTCCAACGCAATTGCAATATTTTTAAGTTTAAATGATCATCAAACTTTGATTATTTCTACAGTGAAGCCTCATTTTAATGGATGCAGAATGTAAACAAGTGATTGTAAGATGAGTTGTATAAGAATGGCTGAATTTTTTTCACTCAAAATTATTTAGCTCTGGAGTCTGGAATAAAAGTGTATGAATGAAGCATTAATTGCTTTTACATAGAGAGCCAGCCAGACGATTTATATTTTGATAATGTCATTTGAATAAAGTTCATTTTTTTTCCAAGTAAAATAGATTATTGTAGTATTGTGATAATTAAAAAAGTATCAGAGCTGAATGTGTCTACATTTTAGAGATGTTTAAATAAAATTGTATTTCGGTTGAAAAGTGTTTCATAATCAATGCTTTATGAATGATTGATCTTTTTTGTTAAACTTTTATAATCACAAAGAATAAAAGTTATAAATTAATAGATATAAAAATTCAGGGTATGGAAAAGCAGGTTTTTTATTTGGGGTATATTTGCCAAATGAAATACTTTTAGATAATTTATTAGTTAAAAAAACATTTCCCTATTTAACATACCAACAATTTATCGAGAAAAATCATTGCGAACAGATAAATGTAGAAAAGAATTCACATGAAAATTATCAGCCTTTATTCTGATGAGGTGACCTACCTAATCTATAGCCGAAATTTTAAGTACGGATGGAACGATTCTTTCTAACCAAATGTGTTGTGTCAGAAAAATGACAGGAAGGCATCTTTCTTAACAAATTATTAAGCTATTTCCTCCATGGCTTGAAAATAATTCTGCAGAGGCTCGTGCATTTTATTTCACGTGTTGTCTTTATTTTTTTGTCGTCATTTATCAAACGTAGATGTTGTATCTAGAAAAAAGCAATAAAAAATCTATAAATAAAATTAAAAATCTGTATGTCATTCATCACGGGAGAACGGTTGCACCCAATTTCATGAAATTTTGTGGGTAGCCTAAATAGTCAATTCCTATTTTAGCTAAAGTTAAAAAATGCAATGTTTGTGGGCCATTTCGCTAATAAAAAATAAAAGCAGGTTCTTTTATCCTAAATCATGACAAAATCTAATCAGCACCAGGATCGCCCACAAGCTCCTTGCCTACAAAATTTTATGAAACTCTTGTCAATTAGTTTTTGAGTTAGAGTGCATACGTATATTGCACACACAGAGACGTCACACTAAACAATAATTTTTTCGTGTTGTACAGATCCCAAAACGCCCAGATCCGTCGAAAACTCTCAGTTGAAATTCCAATACTTCCCTATATGCATTGTAGGGAAAGTAATAAGTACGAAAAGTCCACCTTCTTTTTCGTGTGTGTGTGTGTTATAGAAACACTATATGCTTTTATCAAAAGAAGTTCTCTTCCGCGCACAGTGTTTGAAAATATTGTCCAAAGCGGGATTCATTTTTGAAAATACTGAAGAAACTTTCAGATATAAGACAGACTTTTCGAGCAGACGCCGTGAATGCTATAGCAATGAATTTCCAAGCCTATTTAAGACACTTTCAACAAAAAAGAGGGAAGATAGTACATACACATCAAGCGAACAATATTTGCAGTAGAACCGAAGGCTATATTCCGCTCATAGTGCCCCAAAAGAGTAAAGTTACATATCCACACTGATCCTTCAACAGCGGAAAAAAAAAGAGAAGCTAACTTATTTAGGAGTTCTACGTTTCCATTCGCATCCAAACAAGACTCAAAGTGGCGTTCGAAGACGTCGTTACACATCCGTCACCGACGAATGAAAGACTGTCGCAGACTCCTGGAGTGCTGTTCTTGCCCACAGCAACAACGATTCTTGTGACGAGATCTTTCGTTCACAGGTGTTGTGACTCGGCCTTCATACTCCCCAGACTTCTTCTGGGGCAAAGGAAAGCATGAATGTACGAGACAGAAGGGGTTAAAAGATTTTACTACTATCCCCCTAGATATGCGTAGAGTCTAAGCATATCCAGGGGGATAGTAGGCTTATAGTAGGCGATCTCGTGGGCTTACTCACAGACAATTTCGAGATTTTCTTCAGTCCGTGCAATCTGAATACTCTGATGTACTGTATTACACGAAAGTAAGGTGGCTTAGCGCAGGAAGTGTTTTCGAGCGAGTTTGGCAGCTGAAAGACGACATTGTATTTCATGAAAAATAGTGTTCTGCAGAGTGAAATGTTAGAAGATACAGAATGGCTTTCGGACTTTGCATTTTTCACAGATCTTCTTTGTCATATGAATAACTTGAATGTCAAGATGCAAGGGAAAAATCAATTTATTGACGATATCTGGGCCCATCTCAAAGCTTTTAATCTAAAACTTAATCTGTTTGCTGGGCATCTAACTAAGAACGACTTTTCTCATTTCTCGAGGTTAAATTCAATACCCTCAGTAAGTAAAGAGAAACTTAAGAATTATGCAGATTGCTTAAAAAAACTGCATTTTGAATTCGAACGTAGATTTCAAGATTTCAATGCCATTCAAACAGAATTGGATATTTTTACCATGCCTTTCAACGTAAATTGTGAAGCAGTGAAGTCAGATTTACAGCTTGAATTAATTGAGTTGCAATCATCTCAAACAGTTGTTTCTAAATATGCCAAAGTTGGAGTTTTACAAATCATTATCGAAAGTAAGTTTCCCAAATTTAATATCTCACGCCCAGAAAATCAGTGCTATGTTTGCTTCATCTTATATATGTGAACAAGTATTTTCAACTATGAACCTTAGAAAGACAGATGAGCATTTAGCCTCGTTCCTTAGAATCAGTGCATCTCACTTCGAACCTCAATATAAGGAACTTTTAAAAATGAAATCGCAATTTCATTCATCTCATTAACATATTTAAAATGTAGTACTTGTTATTGTTTTTATCTTTTTCGAAAAAATTATCTTGGCCCGTCAAACTTTTTTTTTCGATTTTTGGCCCGCGACCGAAAAAGTTTGCCCATCCCTGGCTTAGAGCAAAACTCTACTGAGGGTAAAACTTCTTAAAGAATGCGAGTTTTTTTTTCGGGTAGATTTTCTAAAACCAATTTTGAATGAACAATTTGGAACTGCCAACCTCCGAGATTATTAAAGAAAACTACAGAGACGTATATAAGCACATAATAATGCAGCATACATCTGCTTCGAGGGATGTTCTCCGTCAATACAAGGGAATCAACAACCCCGGATTCTTGCAGAGGAATTAGCACAAATAGAAGAAACAAGGGGGGGGGGGGGGAAGGATGTTATATACCCAGGAACTAGAATAAGAGCTCACTTGAGAGAATCACTTTGGGTATCTTGGTTATATTCACTGAAAGCAGTCCGTATGTATTCAGGGTTATGAAACATTAGGTAATTAAGTAATTTCAAAGAGATTCAAAGTAAATTGTTAAAAATTGCTCTCAAAATGAAATTATTTGTGAAACTGCAAGAAAGCGCATCAAAATAATTAATTGACGCGTGAGTTGATGTTTCCGAAACAAAACGAATTTTAGATAACATTGGTGGAGAGCAAGAAATATATTTTGAAGTATTTGATATTATACAAATGGGCCTCGGAAGAGGATTTTCTCGTAGAAACAAATGACTTTAAGTTATCTAATTCTATGGCAAAACAGATGGTGACTCGGTAACATTGCTTCGGGGGCGGGACAACCCGGTGGTTAGAGCACGGGGAATGCACTCGGAGGATCCGAGTTCGATTCCCAGCTCTGCCCAAACTGTCTCCGTGGTCACCCAGCGTACGGGCGCGTTAAATATGTGGGTCTAAAATTTCTTTCGAGACATGAGTGGTAGGGAAAGGTGGGTACGGTCCCCACTGGATTCCGGTCTAAATTGAGTGGCACTGTTCTGGCCGTCCAAAGAGATACTTTACACCTTCGTGTATAGGTCGGACGGTCTGGGTCGAAAGAAAGAAAGTAGCGTAAACTGTGCCTAATGTAGCTGTGTTTCCCCTGAATTCCCCTCTACGTTGCGCACGCGCACTAGACATTCTCTTTTAATATTATAGAAGATAACAAAATTAATAGAACTTTTGTCTGTTATTTTATGAATTGATTGTGATTGAAGCATAAACCATCGGTTTCAATGGCGGATTTACTATAAAGCTAATGAGACATAAGCTTGAAGCCCCTGTCCCAAACAGTAGGCCCCTATATATATATATATATATATATATATATATATATATATATATTAAAATAATAAAAACAAAAGTACAGGAGGGCGAATCAGCACACGCACACACACACACACATATATATATATATATGAATCTACTTTCAAATAAGAAGAATCTTTTAAAAATTTGCCCGCTACTAATTTTAAATCAAATTGCCCCATCACAGAAATTTTAATTCAAACATGCACATTTTGAGTTTTTAAAAGTATGTAATCCAACTATAAATACATTTATTATGCAAGTTCCAGATATGGCAGTACCGACAAGAAGGGATTCTTTTCATGGAGGACGACTTTCTAAGGGAAACTTCGCCTTATTATCGTTGTACGTGCTTGGAAAAGTACAAACTAAGAAAGAAAACAGGAACGTGAACCTCGTATTCAAAATAAAATCACTTACTTTTATAAACGCTTGATGACGTCACTAAACAGTATGTATAAGTACGTTATAAAATGACGTCACTAACATGTATAACAAGTTACACTATTATCCTATAATTTGTGACAGCAAAATAAGAACTGGTGTCGTAGGAGCCTCGAAAATGTTAGTTTCAAACAATACAATAATTTCAATACAAGGACTTTGTAGCAGAGGATCGTAATCTATCGTCAAGTTATATGTATACTTGCGACAAATATAAACTTCAGGCAAGGCCAACTTGAATACAGTGTGGAAGCTATGACTGGCCATTGACTCTGTTTAGTCTTCATAAGCATTAACTAGATGGCTTCCGCAGATATAGAATTCATTCTGATTTTCAATTTAAAATACTTTTTGTACTTTACCTACATACATAGTACAATATATAGGAAACAGTTGAAATTTCGAGATTTCGACAGACTTTTAAGCATTTATGAATTCTAATCGAACGTTTTTGAGGAGATGTCTGTGTATGTGTTTATAAATATGTGTCGCGTTCGTGAGTCTGTGGATACGATATTTAATGAACGAATGGTATGTTAAAAAGATGATTTTGTACAATAATTACAATCGTTGCGTAATGAAACCCTATTAATTTTAAACGTGATCAAACGTTCGAAAACCCCAAAGTTTCAATTTTTTTTTTTTTTAAATCATTCAATAATGTTACAGAATGTCATACGTGTTTATTTTAAATAGAAAACGAATGGTGTTTAGATGTCAAAACCAAACGGGCAGGATGTTTACAAAATCAAAATGGATCATTTTGATAATTTGATTGGTTCAGGCTAAAGTTTGAGCGAATCGGTCTGATCGGTCGAGAGTTTTGAACGCAATGTCTGACATTTTCACCATCATCATTTCTGTTGGCAATATTACGTGAACTGTTTACATTCAGCACGGCCATTACAATGCTTTTGCCTGCTACACGAGGATCCGATATCTTATTCTCGTCGGAAATTCAACGGTAAGTGTAAAATGTTTAACTGAAATTCTTGTGCTATAATTGTGTCAATCTGAACCATTTAGCTGTTTTGTACTTTGAGGGATCCTCCGCCAGATTGATCTTTTATGTTAAGAATAAAGCGAGCATCTTCGATTTTATGAGAGTTTTCCACAAATCTAGCATTTCTAGTTGCTTTCTTATGTTATTGTACAGGAAAAATATTGTTTTTATGTATAATTTCTGAATTTAAAATTTCAGCGGATAAGAGCACAGCTGCAGATTAAGTATCTGGCGTTAAGAAGTGTCCCTTGCCATGCATTCTTTTTATGCAGTAATGGTTCTGGGTACCTTTTCTGTCCATCCCTCCCCACTAGAAATATATTTAGAAGCAGTTTAGGCCACGGAAGCTGTATGTTATAGCAAAATATCATAAGCATTGCAACGTCGTCGAATAATCCAAATACTGAATCCGTTTCTGTAGATCTCCGAATTTTCTTTTATCCCCCCCCCCCCCTCCCCAAGTGTAGTGCTTAATTTTGTATTTATACATGTTGTACATAGCTCATATTTTTCAAACTGACAATTTCTTTAATGAATATCAGAAGTAAAATATGTATGCTGTGAGTCTTCACTCACCGTTCTCACACATCCGTATTCCATATAGTGTTTTTGATCTACTGTTATCATTATCAGCGTCAATATACGAAATATATACTTATAATTAACTTTCCTTTTTAAGTTATTCTTTTAAAATATTTTGTAAACAAATT
Organism: Amaurobius ferox; assembly: GCA_951213105.1. Classification (NCBI taxonomy): domain Eukaryota; kingdom Metazoa; phylum Arthropoda; class Arachnida; order Araneae; family Amaurobiidae; genus Amaurobius; species Amaurobius ferox. Next base: position 134,604,597 of record OX578150.1, read on the forward strand.
TTAAAAAAATTCTAAGTTAGCAACATGTTACGCAGATACATTGGAATGAGTTGGCGTATATGTGTGATTTTAATACCCTCTACATCCGTAATGCAATGTAAACTCATTTTCATCTATGACTATATTATACAAAACAAGAAAAAGGTATTTAAGCACACGTAAGACAAAATGCAGCACACAGCTGTTTCGAGGATACGCAGTATCCTCTTCGTCAGTGCAAGAGAACGAACAAACCTGAAGTCAAAAAGATGAAATAGGGCTATATTGTATAAGTTTCCCTATTTCGTGTTATTGATTTCGGATTTTTTCTTTTGGTTTTCTTGCACTGACTAAGGGGTTCCAGCGTATCCTCGAAACAGCTGTATGCTGCAATTTGTCTTATGTGTGCTTAAATACGTTGCCTCAAGTTTTTCTTATCTTTTACATAAAGAGTTTCTTATTAATGACTATACAGTCAACCCTCCTATAACGCGATTAATTCGTACAGCGTTATATGGAAACTGCGTTATAAAAAACTCTGATTAGTGCAAATCAGATTAATTCGTACCGTGTTATATGGAAACCGTATATCCTATTGTATGCAAACCTCGTTATAAGAAAATAATAATTAATACAAAACAGAACAATTCCTACCGCGTTATATGGACACCGCATTCAAAACATATAAATCAAGCTGATTCGTTCTACGTTCTATAAAACTGCATTCTTAGAGCACCCTGTTATGATGAATACGGTTGTGAAATATAAGTTTATAGATACAAAAGGCAATAAATATATGTTTACATATTTCGAATTATTTTTATTAAGATTTCATATAAGAAAATTAAAAAAAAAAAAAACAATGTGAAATACAAACTTTATAACTTTTTTCCAACAAAAATCCTATTACCATTCATCATCACTGTCAAATGTTAGTCGGCTAATTCTTTTCTTTTAATATCTGCTTCTCTTTGCATATCTTCATTTTCTTTTTCAAATGTAGTTTTCCCTTTTTTTTTTGTTTTTTTTTTTGTAACTCTACCAAAATCTCTCTATAAAGAGCTAATCAATAGTGTAATTCTCTTTTAAACTTTGCACTTCACACTGTTGAAGGATAATTTTCAATAAAGTAATTTTTCAATTGTTTACCCAAACCCAGTCTCCTTTTCACATCATTTAAATTGAAATTTGCAACCCATTCTTTACCCACATTTTCGTCTATCAATGCATTTGAGATTAATGTATTAATTTTTTTTACAGAGGATTTCTCTGATAACTGGAATTGAAATAGAGTGATGTACGTGAATGAAAAAACAGGGTAATTCCCCATTCATTTCAACAGTAAAAGTGTAATAGAAAAAGTCATGCTATAGGGAGACTGCTTAAGCTAATTAAGTTGCACACGTTATAAGACTACCGCGTTTTATGAGTACCACGTTATGGGAGGTCTGTCGCAATTTTTGCTCCGCGGCATATGGAAACTGCATTAAGAGAGTACGGCATTTTAGAAGGGTTGACTGTAATACCATCACTGTTCAGAATATTATCGCTGCCTCCTCGTAGGAAATAATGCTACAAAATCTTAAAATCATTCGTATTCTAATCATAGAAATGATTAAAAATTCTGTCATGTTCTAGTTTTTAACATATCATACCTATCTATACGTGCTGCCAACGACCGTACCGTGCTGAAAACACCCGTTCTCGTTAGATCACCGAAGTCAAGCAGCATCGGGCGCGATTAGTACTTGGGTGGGTGACCCCCTGGGAACACTGCGTGCTGTTGGCGCATTTCGGGCGCGGTAGCCCGGTGGTTTGCGCGCTGGATTTGCACACTTCCACAACTGGGACGCGGTAGCCCATTGGTTAGCGCGCTGGAATTGCACTCGGTAGGCCCGGGTTCGATTCCAGCCACTGCCAAAACTGCAGCCGTGTTCATGCGGAGTACGATCACGTTAAACATGTGGGTCCGAAAGTCCTTCCGAGAGGTTGGTGGTAGGGGAAGGAGGGTACGTTCCCTGTGGATGCCTCCCCAACTGGGTTCCGGTCTAAATTGGGTGGCACTTCCCGACCGTCCAAACAGTTACCTTACACCTTTCTGGTAGGTCGGACGGTCTGGGTTTCAACAGCAACAACACTGCCACAACTGCCGCCGTTTTCATGCGGAGTACGATCACGTTAAACATGTGGGTCAGTAAGTCCTTCCGAGAGGTTGGTGGTAGGGGAAGGAGGGTACGGTCCCTGTGAATGCCTCCCCCACTGGGTTCCGGTCTAAATTGGATGGCACTTCCCGGCCGTCCAAACAGTTACCTTACACCTTTCTGGTAAGTCAGACGGTCTGGGTCTCAACAACAACAACCTATCTATACATATAATAGAGCTAGCTGCATTCGTTGTTAAGTTATGGTACTTCTTTCCGAAAATGTTCTAATTGGGTACCAGTTAAGACGTGCTGATCCGTCAAAATTTATTATCCTCATAGCTGAAAAAAACTATTTCCGAGAAATAGTTACTTTCAGCTATGAGAAAGTAAACACTATGAAATAATGCAAAGAAAATCAAAATGTCTCCCTTGAATAGTTCGATAAATGAAATGATAGTCTTAGAGGGGATTTCGATACCGCGCAGAGGATCAGAAGTCTGATGTGTTTGACGCAGCATATCCTTTTTGGATTTTGTGCTACGAAACACCAATAAACCCAAAATCCGTAGACTTGCATATAATCCATAATATTGGAATCCATATTATGATTGTGCTAATAGTAAAATAAGTTCAAAATAAATTTGAGACACATTTATTATAAGGGTAGTGGTATTTGCAATCGTGATATGTCTAATACTTTACTCCGGACCAAAAATGGTATTGGATCCCAGGAATGTAGACGGTTGTATTTTGTCTTTTTATTCTTTTATAAGTTAATATATAATAATATGGACTGTCCGGACTTGCAAAGTGGAATTAATATCCATATACCTGCTTATAAGACAAGAAAAAGGTATGTACTCTTTGAGGGGTTTCATGTTAAATTTTTTTTTAAAAATCAACCTTTAGCGCCGTTCGTCAGAGGGGTCAATGAGTTACTTTTTAGTCTGGACATTTTTAGTGATTCGCCAAAGGTTTTTATATCTGGTTTGATGTAAATTTTAAGTGTGTTTTAATGTATAAGTTTTTATTTGTGTACTTTTTATATAAGTGTGTTTGCAGATATATATGTTGTTTTTTACCCTCCTCTATACTTGGGCTTGTTATACCCGTTGAGATGTAAATAAATAAATACCTGTCTTACATATTTTGTTAATCTTGCAATCAATCAAACAACCAGACGAATACTGAGATCCTTCAGAGCAGATGATACATTTTTACTTTTTCATACGAAGTATAGAGGACGCATTGTACCTAATTGTCACCTCATTTTCATATGCCTGCTTCTATTAAAAAAACACAGAGAATTTGTATAAACATTTACACTTTCAAATCAAGATTCATTTATTCTCTAGAATTTTTTTTATATTCAATTGGGCTACAACACGATAAGGATTTCAAATAAACTTGTCTATGTCTTAAATCATCCAGAGGATGTTTAAATAAATAGGAATTTTCTATGAGGGAACTACAGCCAATGTATAACGGAGATAAAGTTAATTCTAGCTGTTTGATTATAAAAATGAATTATTAGTATATTACTTCATATGTTAAATTCAGAAAACCTTATGTTAGTGGGGTCATATCAGATGTTGGTAATTTTCTTTCAGCAGAGTATATTTTTAAGTTACATTATGTCATTAATAAGCTAAAAGTTAATTAATAATATGAACATGTATTATTCGTTTCATTATATTTAATAGACATTAGTATTTAAATACTATGTTTTGTTGTTTCTTTCGCAATTTTATTACCTATTATATCTGGACTTACTGTATTGCTCGGAACCAGCAAGTAAAAAGAGCCTTCAGCCTTCCCCTCCATTTTCTTTTAGGCTTTCTGGAACGGTAGGCATGAGCGGGATTTACCAAGCGGTACTTACGAACGGGACGAGCTCTCATTCTCCGAAATGGCTTTAAAGTTTTGTTGAATTGCATTTATATTGTTGCAAGGAAACTCTCTGGCGACTTTCTCCATTAAGACTTGGTCGCTACTCGAAAAGGGTGCCTCTTGTCTTATCACTGATTTTGTTTTTAATATGGTTGGTAATTGAATGAGTGACCGGAATCGCTCTGGAGGCTTAATGGCCGTGTCATGGGCAAAAGGTGCCGAAGCGCTTTCCTCCTGCCCAGCACTTACACAGAATTTAGAATGGTCTTCCTCATAAGGTTCTTCTGGTTCCTGAAGTGGAGTTCTTTCTGAGTCGAAAATAATTCGACCATTCGGTCAATATAATAATCAGTCGCTCTGGGTTGAAAAAGGATAGGGTAATTAGCGAAGGAAATAAAAAACCAATAAGGAATAGAGCTATTTATCTGTTTATCTATATATAATAAGCAGTATTTCGGAGTTCTGCGTTATGTATGACATCAGATACTGAAAATGAAGCTGGATATGGGACTCATTTTTAACCTATTTGCAATAATGGGGATGTCCGGAATTCTGTGCTGCGTAAGACATAGGATATCTGGATAATAGATAGTTAGCTGGAGCAGCTAGCATTAGATATTTGAATAATAGCCAGATTGGCTGGATACAGAAAGCTGGAAAACGAAGCTGGATATATTGGACTCATTTATAATTTATTTACATGCTAAGTTTTGCGGCTATCGCTTCATTTTTTATGGGTGCATACATTTTTTTTTTTAAACAAATTGTATAATGTGACTATTGATGAAACAGGGTCCCAAAGTGTGTCCCAAGTATACCAATTTAATATTTGCTATCTATTCTACAAGGCCATGTCTCAGATTGAAGAAATATATACGTTTAGTTTAGTTTGCAATTTTCCGATTTATTGTTGTTGAATTCGACTTCCGAGTGAAATTCGAAATTAAATTATTTTTTATAATATTAAATAAGAAGTTATATACGAGAAGCAGACAAGGCATTCGTGGATCTGACGTGAAATGACTTTTGAATGTGTCATTACACTTATAGATTTTCCAAACACAAATGCTATAACACTATCTGGTCACTCGTTGCATAAATGCCTCATCCAAACTTTGCATTACAATGCAATTTTAAAAGTTTCCATCGGAAATGGATGGAATCGAAAATGTATGCATTTTTCCTTTCTTGTAATACCTTTTTTTTAGAAAAATAATTCTATTCTCAAAGCTATTTGAATTCGAAGTTTTAACGGGGAAATGTTTGGTTTAAAACCTCACAAAAACCTCAAAGCTTTTCGAGAAATGTGCGTGCATATGCATACTTGTATGTCAGTTAGGTGCGACAACGATAACTTGGCATAAAAGCAAGTACCGATATGAAGTTTTATGCTGTAAAATATTATGTAGGAACCTAAAATTGGATAGAATACTTCTGCAATTCGCATTAATTGAACATGACACATTCTAAATTCAGTTTTCAAGAGCGTTTATGAAAAGCAGTTCGGTACTGATGGCACCATTGGGCTTGAAATATTTTGTTTAATGATGCTTTCATACAAATGGAACCTTGATGATTCAATAATTTTCTGCGACGAGAACATTTTTTCCTGAATTATTGTGTCTACACACAAGGGAAAAAATATTTTTTCTATAAAACTTAGCTTAAAACAATAGGCACACAATGTTTAAACTTCCGCATTTCACAAGTTTCTATAGATTTCGAAAAATTTAATGACTATTTAAACAATTAAACATTAACATTTAAACATTATTAGTACGTTTTGAATTTTATATTCAAGTATAATAAAAACAATTCATATAATAGTAAAAATATGTTTTGAAAACTAACATAATTAACATAACCAGAATAATTAAAACGAAAAGTCCGAACATTGTCATTTTGA